>CM062815.1:194671665-195271665 GCA_031772625.1 Pinus tabuliformis
TCATTTTATAACATTTTAAAAAGAATTTTAAACTTTTATTTAAGTGTTTATTAAAAGAATTTAGTAAAGTGTTATAAATGCTAAACCCTAAACTCTAAACGCTATTTTTTTTAATATTTTAAAAATCATTTTGTAACTTTAGTGATATAAATCGTAAACCATAAACCCTAGAACCTAAACCCTAAACCTGAAACCGTAAACCCCAAACGGTAAACCCTAAACACCAAGAATTTTATAACATTTTAGAAAGCATTTTATAACTTTTATTTAAGTATTTATTAAAAGAATTTACTAAAGTCTTATAAAACCTAAACCCTGAACCCCAAACCCCAAACCCTATATCCTAATGCTTAAATCCAAAAGGATAAACCCCAAAATCATTTACTCAGTTCTTATAAACCCTAAAGCTTGAAAGAATTTACTAAGGTCTTATAAACTATAAACCCTAAACTCCAAAACCTAAACCGTAAACCCTACACCCAAAACCCCAAACCATAAACCTAAGGATTTTATAACATTTTAAAAAGTGTTTTGTAACTTTTATTTAATTTCTTACTAAAACCATTTCCTAAAGTGCTATAAACCCTAAACCCCTAATCCCTAAACCATTAACCTTAAACCCCAAACCCTAAACCCTAAAGACCCTAAAAAAACATAGACCATAAAAAACCATAAACCCTAAACCCTAAAAACAACCTTTTTAATTTTTATGTGTTTATTAAAAGAATTTTTGAAAGCATTATAAGCCATAAACCCTAAAGCATAATACCCACAACCCCAACCTAAACCTTAAACCATAAACTATAACCACTTTATAACATTTTAAACCCCAAACCCTAAACCCTAAGTATTTTATAACATTTTAACAAGCCTTTGTAACTTTTTATTTAAGTGTTTATTTAAAGAATTTACCAAATTTTTTATAAACCCTAACCATTTTATTACAATTTTAAAACCCTAAATCCTAAACATTTTATAACGTTTTAATAAGAATATTGTAACTTTTTTAAGTGTCTATTAAAAGAATTTACTAAAGTGTTATAAACCATAAACCCTAAAACCTACACCCTAAGAATTCTATAAAATTTAAACGAGTTTTGTAACTTTTTTTAAAGTGTTTATTAAAATAATTTACTAAAGTGTGCCTAAAACCTAAACCCTAAGAATTTTATAAATTTTTAGCAAGTGTTTTATAACTTTAAGTGTTTATTAAAATGATTTTCTAAAGTTTTATAAAACCTAAACTCTAAACCCTAAGCAATTTATAACATTTTAAACCCTAACCTTTTTTTATGTGTTTATTAAAAGAATTTTATAACAATTTAAGAAGAATTTTGTAACTTTTATTTAAGTGTTTATTAAAAGCATTTACTAAAGTGTATAAACCGTAAACCATAAACACAAAACCCTAAACCATAAACACAAAAACATAAACCCTAAACCCCAAAATGTAAATCCTAAACCCTAAACCCCAAACCCCCAACCCTAAACCCTAAACTATAAACCCTAGACCCTAACCATTTTATAACATTTTAAAAATTGTTTTGTAACTTTTATTTAAGTGTTTATTAAAAGCATTTACTAAAATTGTTGTCAACCCTAAACACTAAACCCAAACCACAAACCTTAAACCATAAACCCTAAACCGTAATCATTTTATAACATTTTAAAAAGTATTTTGAAACTTTTGTTTAAGTGTTTTATAAACATCATTTACTAAAGTCTTATAAACCATAAACCCTAACCTCTAAACCCCAAACCCTAAAACCTAAATCCTAAACCTTAAACCTTAAACCCCAAACCGTGAACATTAAACCCTAAACCCTAAGAATTTTATAACATTTCCAAAAGCGTTTTGTAATTTTTATTTAAGTTTTTATTAAAATAATTTACTAAAGTGTTATAAACCCTCAACCCTAAAGTGTAAACCACAAACCCTAAACCCTAAATCCTAAACTCTAAACGTGAAACGCTAAAACCTAAACCCTAAACGCTAAACCCTAATAATTTTATAACATTTTAAAAAGAATATTGTAACTTCTATTTAAGTGTTTATTAAAATCGTTTACTAAAGTGTTATAAACCCTAAACCCTAAACTCTAAACACCAGACCCTAAACCCTAAACCCTAAACTCTAAACTCTAAACTCTAAACACCAAACCCTAAACCCTAAACTCTAAACCCTAAGAATTGTATAACATCTTAAAAAAATTTCTAACATTTATTTAAGTGTTTATTAAGAGGATTTACTAAAGTCTTATGAACCCTAGACTCTTAACCCTAAACCCTAAGCAATTTATAACATTTTAAAAAGTGTTTTTTTTTTTTAACTTTTATTTAAGCGCTTATTATAAGAATTTACTAAAGTCTTATAAACCCTAAACCCTAAGCATTTTATACCATTTTAAAAATAGTTTTGTAACTTTTACTTAAGTTTTTATCATATTAATTTACTAAGGTGTTATAAACCCTAAACCATAAAAACTTATCCATAAACTATAAACCCTAAAACAAAAAACCTAAACCCTAAACGGTAAACCCTAAGCCTTTTATAACATTTCAAAAAGCATTTTGTAACTTTTATTTAAGTGTTTATTAAAGAAATTTACTAAAGTGTTATAAACCCTAAAGCCTAAACCCTAAACGCTAAACCCCAAACCCTAAACCCTATACCTTATACCCTAAAATCTAAACCCTAAGCCTTTCATAACACTTTAAAAAGTGTTTTCTAACTTTTTTTACGTGTTTATTAAAATAATTTACTAAAGTGTTATAAACATTAAACCTTAATCCCTAAAACCTAAACCTAATTAATTTATAACATTTTAAAGAGTGTTTTGTAACTTTTATTTAAGTGTATATTAAAAACATTTACTAAATTGTTAGAAACCCTAAACGCTAAATCCTAGTGCTTATTAAAAGAATTTACTAAAATGTTATAAACCCTAAATCCTAAACCCTAAACCCCAAACCCTAATCCCTAAACCATAAACCCTAATAATTTTATGAGTATCTATAATAAGGGAATACCACACCTAGGTATGTAAGTGTATTAGGGAAAAATGTTGTTCATGAGATACCCCAACCTTTGTTTTTCCACCCTTCTTCATAAACCTTTTTCCTTTTATTTATTTTTCTTCATAACTCCTCGAGGCTCCATGGGATGAATGCATTATGTGTAATATGTAGCAACGAATACCCGCTTAAGATGGGGTGGTTCATCCCTATACCCTAAACCCTAAACACTAGCCCTAAACACTGAACCCTAAACCCTATAACCTAAACCCTATACATTAATCATTTTATAATATTTTGAAAAGTGTTTTCTAACTTTTATTTAGGTGTTTATTAAAAGCATTTACTAAAGTGTTATAAACCTTACTACCTAAAACCTAAACCCTAAACCACAAAACCCTAAACCCTAAACCCTAAACCCCAATCCCTAAACCCTACACCCTAAACCCTAAACCCTAAACCCCAAACCCTAAACCCTACACCCTAAACCCAAAAACCTAAACCCTAAACCCCAAACCCTAAACCCTAAACCGTAAATGCTAAGCATTTTATAACATTTTAAAATACGTTTTTAAATTTTTATTAAAGTCTTTACTAAAAGCTTTTACGAATGTGTTATAAACCCTAATTTCAAAACCCTAAACCCTAAACCCTAAACCCCAAACAATAAACCTCAAACCCTTAACTCTAAACCATAAACACTAAGCATTTTATAACATTTTAAAAAGTAGTCTGTAACTTTTATTTAAGTTTTTATTAAAAGCATTTACTCAATGTTATAAACCCTAAACCCTAAACTCTAAACCTAAAACCCCAAACCCTAAATCCTAAAGTGTAAACCCTAAATCCTAAGCATTTTATAACATTTTAAAAATAGTTTTGTAACTTTTATTTAAGTGTTTCTTAAAAGCATTTACTATAGTGTTATAAACCCTAAAACCTAAACCCTAAACCGTAAACCTAAAACCCAAAACCCAAAACCCTAAGCATTTTATAACAGTTTAAAAGGCATTTTGGAACTTTTATTTAAGTCTTTATTAAAATCATTTACTAAGGTCTTATAAACCTTAAACCCTAAATCCCAAAGGCCAAACCGTAAACACTAAACCCTAAGCATTTTATATTATTTTAAAAGGAATTTTGTAACTTTTATTTAAGCCTTGATTAAAACCATTTACTAAAGTCTTATAAACCATAAACCCTAAACCCTAAACCCTAAACCCCAACCCTAAACCCTAAACCATAATCATTTTATAACATTTTAAAAATCATTTTGTAACTTTTATTACAGTGTTTATTAAAATAATTTACTAAAGCTTTATAATCCCTAAACACTAAACCCTAAACTCTAAACCCTAAACCTGAAACCCTAAACCCTAAACCTTAAATCCTAAACTCTAAGCATTTTATAACATTTTGAAAAGTGTTTTCTAGCTTTTATTTAAGTGTTTATTAAAATCATTTACTGAACCATTATAAAACCTAAACATTAAACCCTAAACCCTAGGTATTTTATAACATTTTAAAAAGAGTTTTTTAACTTTTATTTAAGTGTTTATTAAAAGAATTTACTAAATCCTTATAAACCCTAAATCCTAAAACATGAACCCTAAACCCTAAACCCCAACCCCAAACACCAAACCCTAAATACTAATCATTTTATAACATTTTAAAAAGTGTTTTGTAACTTTCATTTAAGTGTTTATTAAAAGATTTTTCTAAAGTGTTATAAACCCTAATCCCTAAACCCTAAAACCTAAACCCAAAACCCAAAACCCTAAACCCTGTATTTTATAACATTTTGAAAAGTGTTTTGTAACTTTTATTTAACTTTTTATTAAAATAATTTACTAAATTGTTATAAACCATAAAACCTAAGCCCTGAACCGTAAAACCCAAACCCTAAACCCTATACCCTAAACCTTAATCATTTTCAAACATTTTAAAAATCGTTTTGTAGCTTTTATTTAAGTGTTTATTAAAATAATTTACTAAAGTGTTATAAAACCTAAACCCTAAGCCCCAAACACTACACTTGAAACCCTAAAACCTAAACCCTATGTATTTTATAACATTTTAAAAATTGTTTTCTAAATTTTATTTAGGTGTTTATTAAAAGCATTTACTAAAGTGTTATAAACCCTAAAACCTAAACCCTAAGAATTTTACAACATTTTAAAAAGTGTTTTGTAAATTTTATTTAAGTGTTTATTAAAAGCATTTACTAAAGTGTTATAAACCTTAAACCATAAACCTGAAACCCTAAACCCTAAACACCCAAACCCTAAAACCTAAACCCTAATCATTTTATAACATTTTAAAAATCATTTTAAAATTTATTTAAGTGTTTATTAAAAGAATTTACTAAAGTGTTATAAATCCCAAACCCTAAACATGAAACCATAAACCCTAAACCTAAAACATAAACACTAATTTTATTTTAATATTTTAAAAAGTGCTCTGTTATTTTAGTGTTATAAATCCTAAACCATGGACGCTAAACCATAAACCCTCAACCCTAAACCCTAAACACGAAACCCTAAATCCCAAACTCTAAACCCCAAATGGTAAACCCTAAACACTAAGAATTTAATAACATTTTAGAAAGTGTTTTGTAACTTTTATTTAATTTTTTATTAAAAGAATTTACTAAAGTGTTATAAAACCTAAACCCAAAACACCAAACCCCAAAATTAAAATCATTTACTAAGGTCTTATAATCCCTAAAACCTAAAGCCTAAAGCTTGAAAGAATTTACTAAGGTCTTATAAATTCTAAACCCTAAACTCCAAAACCTAAACCCTAAATCCTAAGCCCTAAACCCCAAACCTAAACCCTAAGAATTTTACAACATCTTAAAATGTGTTTTGTAACTTTTATTTAAGTGTTTATTAAAATCATTTACTAAAGTGCTATAAACCATAAACCCCTAATCTCTAAACCCTTAACCTTAAACCGCAAACCCTAAACCCTAAAGACCCTAAACCCTACAAAAACATAAACCCTAAAAAATCCTAAACCCCAAAAACCACAAGAAACCCTAAACCCTAAACCAGAAGCACTTTATAACATTTTAAACCCCAAACCCTAAACCCTAAGTATTTTATAACATTTTAACAAGAATTTGTTACTTTTTTAAGTGTTTACTTAAAGAATTTACTAAATTGTTGCAAACCCTCAACCCTAGAGATTTTATTACAATTTAGAAAGGGTTTTGTAGCATTTTAAAACCCTAAACCCTAAACATTTTATAACATTTTAATAAGCATTTTGTAACTTTTTTAAGTGTTTATTAAAAGCATTTACTAAAGTGTTATAAACCGTAAACCCTAAAACATACACCCTAAGAATTTTATAAAATTTTATCAAGAGTTTTGTAAATTTTTTAAAGTGTTTATTAAAGAATTTACTAAAGTGTCCCCCAAACCTAAACCCTAAGCATTTTATGACTTTTTAGCAAGTGTTTTGTAACTTTTTTCTAAGTGTTTATTAAAAGGATTACTAAAGTTTTATAAACCGTAAATCCTAAACTTTAAACCCTAAGCATTTTATAACATTTTAAACTCTAAACCCTAAGCATTTTATAACATTTTAAAACATTTTTTTAAACATTTTTTAGTGTTTATTAAAATAATTTATTGAAGTGTTATAAGACCTAAACCCTAAACACTAAACACTAAGCATTTTATAACATTTTAAAAAGTGTTTTTTAACTTTTTTTAAGTGTTTATAAAAAGAATTTACTAAAGTCTTGTGAACCCTAAACCCTAAACCTAAACGCTAAGCATTCAATGGCATTTTAACAAGCTTTTTGTAAATTTTTTGAAGTTTTATTAAAAGAATTTACTAAAATGTTATAAACCCTAAATCCTAAACCGTAAGCATTTTATAACATTTTAAACCCAAAACCCTAAACCCTAAAGCCTAAACTCTAAACGCAAAGTATTTTATAATATTTTAACAAGTGTTTTCTTACTTTTTTTAAGTGTTTATTAAAAGCATTTACTAAAGTGTTATAAACCCTAAACCATAAACCATGAGAATTTTATAGAATTTTAAATCCTAAACCCTAAAGCCTAAGCATTTTATAACATTTTAAGAAGTGTTTTGTAACTTTTTTTATGTTCTTATTAAAATAATTTATCAAAGTGTTATAAATCCAAAACCATAAACCATAAACCCTATCCCTAAACACTAAGAATTTTATAACATTTTAAAATACATTTTTGTAACTTTTTTAAGTTTTTATTAAAAGCATTTAATAAAGTGTTATAACCCTAAACCCTAAACCCTAAGCATTTTGTAACATTTTAACAAGAGTTTTGTAACTTTTATTTATGTGTTTATTAAAATAATTTACTAAACTGTTATAAACCCTATTAAAGCCTTAATATAAGTAATATAAATAACAACATATTTTTTTTATATTAATCAATATAAAATATATTAATATTAATCTTAATATATTAATACTAGTATAATATATAGTAATATTATTGTTAATATATCAATATTAGAACATGCACTAGGAATAAAACAACTTCTTTCTTTGAGAGTGCAATACTTGGAGTTTGTTTTGAATTAGGACATGTTGAGGAGAATTAAAGTTTGGATCCTAACCTTAAAGACCACGCCACTTTGGAGGTGGCTTCCAACCACCACATGACACTTGTACATCTTCACTAAACTACCCTGATGTGGATATACCATAATAACTTATATTAGGTTGTTGTGCACTTGATCCATTTTCTATTATTTTCCTAACTGACCTATCTTATAAAACTGGGAGAGTGTCCTCATTCTCACAACTTAGTCACTAGATCATCCATATCTTCTTGATGTAATCATATTGTAGCCCTTTTTTTGTAATGCAAGGGTTAAAGCTTGAGTGGATTATTGGGAACTAGGGCTTGTGTGAGATAAAATTAAGATATGAAACCATAGAAAATAACTGAAGCACTTAATGCTAATGGAGCTTACGTCATGCAAGTTTAGATAAATCTCGTTTAGGGTTTAGGGTTTAGGGTTTATAAAACATTATTAAGACCTTTTAATAAACACTTAAAAAAGGTTACAAAACAATTTTTAAAATGTTATTAAATGATTAGGGTTGAGGTTTATGGTTTGGGGTTTATGGTTTAGGGTTTAGGGTTTAGGTTTTATAACACCTTAGTAAATTATTTTAATAAACACTTAAATAAAAGTTACAAAATTATTTTTAATAGATCATAAAATGCTTAGGTTTTAGGGTTTGGGGTTTGGGGTTTAGGGTTTAGGGTTTAGGGTTTATAACACTTTAGTAAATTATTTTAATAAACACTTAAATAAAAGTTACAAAATGCTTGTTAAAATGTTATAAAATTCTTAGGGTTTAGGTTTAGGGTTATAACACTTTGTTAAATGATTTTAATAAACACTTAAAAAAGTTACAAAAATGTATTTTTAAATGTTATAAAATTCTTAGTGTTTAGGGATAGGGTTTATGGTTTAGGGATTGGGATTTATGACACTTTTATAAATTCTTTTAATAAGAACATAAAAAGAGTTACTAAACGCTTGTTAAAATGTTATAAAATGCTTAGGCTTTAGGGTTTAGGATTTAAAATTCTATAAAATGCTCATGGTTTAGGGTTTAGGGTTTATAACACTTTAGTAAATGCTTTTAATAAACACTTAAAGAAAGTAAGAAAATGCTTGTTAAAATGTTATAATATACTTAGGGTTTAGAGTTTAGGCTTTAGGGTTTAGGGTTTTGGGTTTAAAATGTTATAAAATATTTACGGTTTAGGATTTAGGTTTTATAACATTTTAGTAAATGCTTTTAATAAACACTTCAAAAAAAGTTACAAAAATCTTGTTAAAATGTCATTGAATGCTTAGGGTTTAGGTTTGGGGTTTGGGGTTTATGGTTTAGGGTTTACGTTTTGGGGTTTAGCGTTTATGTTTTTGTGTTTAGGGTTTAGGGTATTGTGTTTATGGTTTAGGTTTATAACACTTTAGTAAATTCTTTTAATAAACACTTAAATAAAAGCTACAAAATTCTTCTTAAACTATTATAAAATTCTTAGGGTTTATGGTTTAGGGTTTAGGGCTTGGGGTTTAGGGTTTTGGTTTTGGGGTTTGGGTTTTAGGGTGTATGGTTTAAGGTTTATAACAATTTAGTAAATTCTTTTAATAAACACTTAAATAAAAGTTACAAATCGCTTTTAAAAATGTTATAAAATGCTGAGGGTTTAGGGTTTATTTGTTTGGGGTTTAGGGTTTAGGGTTTATAAAACTTTATTAAGTGCATTTAATAAACACTTAAAAAATGTTACAAAACAATTTTTAAAATGTTGTTAAATGATTAGGGTTTAGGGTTTAGGGTTTAGGGATTAGGGTTTAAGTTTTATAACACCTTAGTAAATTATTTGAATAAACACTTAAATAAAAGTTACAAAATTATTTTTAATAGATCATAAAATGCTTAGGTTTTAGGGTTTGGGGTTTGGGGTTTAGGGTTTAGTGTTTAGGGTTTAGGGTTTAGGGTTTATAACACTTTAGTAAATTATTTTAATAAACACTTAAATAAAAGTTACAAAACTCTTGTTAAAATGTTACAAAATGCTTAGGGTTTAGGGTTTAGGGTTATAAAACTTTATTAAATTCTTTTAATAAACACTTAAAAATGTTACAAAAATGCATTTTAAAATGTTATAAAATTCTTAGTGTTTAGGGATAGGGTTTATAGTTTATGGTTTTGGATTTATAACAATTTGATAAATTCTTTTAATAAGAACATAAAAAAAAGTGACAAAACACTTGTTAAAATGTTATAAAATGCTTAGGCTTTAGGGTTTAGGATTTAAAATTCTATAAAATGCTCATGGTTTAGGGTGTAGGGTTTATAACACTTTAGTAAATGCTTTTAATAAACACTTAAAAAAGTAAGAAAACGCTTGCCAAAATTTTATAAAATACTTTGTGTTTAGAGTTTAGGCATTAGGGTTTAGGGTTTTGGGTTTAAAATGTTATAAAATGCTTACAGTTTAGGATTTAGGGTTTATAACATTTTAGTAAATGCTTTTAATAAACACTTAAAAAGAGTTACAAAAAGATTGTTAAAATGTCATTGAATGCTTAGCGTTTAGGTTTAGGGTTCAAAATTTTATAAAATGCTTAAGGTTTAACGTTTAGGGTTCAGAAGACTTTAGTAAATTCTTTTTATAAACACTTAAAAAAGGTTAAAAAAAAACTTTTTAAAATGTTATAAAATGCTTAGTGTTTAGGGTTTAAGATTTAGGTCTTATAACACTTCAATAAAGTCTTTTAATAAACACTTAAAAAAGGTTAAAACACTTTTTAAAATGTTATAAAATGCTCAGGGTTTAGAGTTTAGGGTTTAGGGATTATTAAAATTTAGTAATCCTTTTAATAAACACTTAGAAAAAAGTTACAAAACACTTGCTAAAAAGCTATAAAATGCTTAGGGTTTAGGTTTGAGGGACACTTTAGTAAATTATTTTAATAAACACTTTAAAATTTTTTACAAAACTCTTGTTAAAATTTTATAAAATTCTTAGGGTGTATGTTTTAGGGTTTAGGGTTTATAAAACTTTAGTAAATGTTTTTAATAAACACTTAAAAAAAGTTACAAAGCGTTTATTAAAATGTTATAAAATGTTTAGGGTTTAGGGTTTTAAAATGTTACAAAACACTTTCTAAATTGTAATAAAATTCTTAGGGTTTAGGGTTTATAACAATTTAGTAAATTCTTTAAATAAACACTTAAAAAAAAGTTACAAACGCTTGTTAAAATGTTATAAAATACTTAGGGTTTAGGGTTTGGGGTTTAAAATGTTATAAAGTGCTTTTGGTTTAGGGTTTAGGTTTTTTTTGGTTTTTGGGGTTTAGGGTTTTTTAGGGTTTAGGGTTTTTATGGTTTATGGTTTTTTAGGGTTTAGGGTTTGGGGTTTAAGGTTAAGGGTTTAGGGATTAGGGGTTTAGGGTTTATAGCACTTTAGTAAATGGTTTTAGTAAACACTTAAATAAAAGTTACAAAACACTTTTTAAAATGTTATAAAATCCTTAGGTTTTAGGGTTTGGGTTTAGGGTTTATAAGACCTTAGTAAATGATTTTAGGGTTTGGGGTTTGGGGTTTAGGGTTTAGGTTTTATAACACTTTAGTAAATTCTTTTAATAAACACTTAAATAAAAGTTACAGAATGCTTTCTAAAATGTTATAAAAATTTTAGTGTTTAGGGTTTACCATTTGGGGTTCACGGTTTGGGATTTAGGGTTTAGGGTTTAGGGTTTAGGGTTTAGGGTTTAGGTTTTATAACACCTTAGTAAATTATTTTAATAAACACTTAAATAAAAGTTACAAAATTATTTTTAATAGATGATAAAATGCTTAGGCTTTAGGGTTTGGGGTTTGGGGTTTAGGGTTTAGTGTTTAGGGTTTATAACACTTTAGTAAATTATTTTAATAAACACTTAAATAAAAGTTACAAAACTCTTGTTAAAATGTTACAAAATGCTTAGGGTTTAGGGTTGAGGGTTATAACACTTTATTAAATGCTTTTAATAAACACTTAAAAAAGTTACAAAAATGTATTTTAAAATGTTATAAAATTCTTAGTATTTATGGATAGGGTTTATGGTTTATGGTTTTGGATTTATAACACTTTGATAAATTCTTTTAATAAGAACATAAAAAAAGTTACAAAACACTTGTTAAAATGTTATAAAATTCTTAGGCTTTAGGGTTTAGGATTTAAAATTCTATAAAATGCTCATGGTTTAGGGTTTAGGGTTTATAACACTTTAGTAAATGCTTTTAATAAACACTTAAAAAAAGTAAGAAAACGTTTGTTAAAATGTTATAAAATACTTTGCGTTTAGATTTTAGGCTTTAAGGTTTAGGGTTTTGGGTTCAAAATGTTATAAAATGCTTACAGTTTAGGATTTAGGGTTTATAACATTTTAGTAAATGCTTTTAATAAACACTTCAAAAAAGTTACAAAAATCTTGTTAAAATGTCATTGAATGCTTAGCGTTTAGGTTTAGGGTTTAAAATGTTATAAAATGCTTAGTGTTTAGCGTTTAGGGTTTAGATCTTATAACACTTCAATAAATTCTTTTAATAAACACTTAAAAAAGGTTAAAAAACACTTTTTAAAATGTTATAAAATGCTCAGGGTTTAGGGTTTAAAATGTTATAAAATGCTTAGGGTTTAGAGTTTAGGGTTTAGGGTTTATTAAACTTTAGTAATCCTTTTAATAAAAACTTAGAAAAAAGTTACAAAACACTTGCTAAAAAGTTATAAAATGCTTAGGGTTTAGGTTTGAGGGACACTTTAGTAAATTCTTTTAATAAACACTTTAAAAAAATTTACAAAACTCTTGTTAAAATTTTATAAAATTCATAGGGTGTATGTTTTAGGGTTTAGGGTTTATAACACTTTAGTAAATGCTTTTAATAAACACTTAAAAAAGTTACAAAGCACTTATTAAAATGTTATAAAATGTTTAGGGTTTAGGGTTTTTAAATGTTACAAAACGCTTTCTAAATTGTAATAAAATTCTTAGGGATCAAGGTTTATAACAATTTAGTAAATTCTTTTAATAAACACTTAAAAAATGTTACAAAACGCTTATTAAAATGTTACAAAACGCTTTCTAAATTGTAATAAAATTCTTAGGGATCAGGGTTTATAACACTTTAGTAAATGCTTTTAATAAACACTTAAAAAAAGTTACAAAACACTTATTAAAATGTTATAAAATGTTTAGGGTGTAGGGTTGTTACAAAAAGATTTCTAAATTGTAATAAAATTCTTAGGGTTCAGGGTTTATAACAATTTAGTAAATTCTTTAAATAAACACTTAAAAAAACTTACAAACGCTTGTTAAAATGTTATAAAATACTAAGGGTTTAGGGTTTGGGGTTTAAAATGTTATAAAGTGCTTTTGGTTTAGGGTTTAGGGTTTTTTGTGGTTTTCGGGGTTTAGGGTTTTTTAGGGTTTAGGGTTTTTATGGTTTATGGTTTTTTAGGGTTAGGTTAAGGGTTTGGAGATTAGGGTTTTATGGTTTACAACACTTTAGTAAATGGTTTTATTAAACACTTAAATAAAAGTTGAAAAACACTTTTTAAAAATGTTATAAAATTCTTAGGTTTTAGGGTTTGGGGTTTAGGGCTTAGGGTTTAGGGTTTAGGTTTTGAATTTTAGGGTTTAGAGTTTATAAGACCTTAGTAAATGCTTTCAATCTTTAGGATTTAGGGTTTAGGGTTTATAAGACCTTAGTAAATGATTTTAGGGTTTGGGGTTTGGGGTTTAGGGTTTGTTTTATAACACTTTAGTAAATTATTTTAATAAACATTTAAATAAAAGTTACAGAACACTTTCTAAAATGTTATAAAATTCTTAGTGTTTAGGGTTTACCGTTTGGGGTTTATGGTTTTGGATTTAGGGTTTCGAGTTTAGGGTTTAGGGTTTAGGGTTTATGGTTTAGGGTCTATGGTTTAGGATTTATAACACTAAAGTTACAAAACACTTTTTAAAATATTAAAATAAAATTAGTGTTTAGGGTTTAGGTTTAGGGTTTAGGTTTAGGGTTTAGGGTTTAGGGTTTAGGTTTTAGGGTTTGGGTGTTTATGGTTTAGGGTTTCAGGTTTATGGTTTAAGGTTTATAACACTTTAGTAAATGCTTTTAATAAACACTTAAATAAAATTTACAAAAAACTTTTTAAAATGTTGTAAAATGCTTAGGGTTTATAACACTTTAGTAAATGCTTTTAATAAACACCTAAATAAAATTTAGAAAACACTTTTTAAAATGTTATAAAATACATAGGGTTTAGGTTTTAGGGTTTCAGGTGTAGTGTTTGGGGCTTAGGGTTTAGGTTTTATAACACTTTAGTAAATTATTTTAATAAACACTTAAATAAAAGCTACAAAATGATTTTTAAAATTTTTTAAAATGATTAAGGTTTAGGGTATAGGGTTTAGGGTTTGGGGTTTACAGTTCAGGGCTTAGGTTTTAGGGTTTATAACAATTTAGTAAATTATTTTAATAAAAAGTTAAATAAAAGTTACAAAACACTTTTCAAAATGTTATAAAATACTTAGTGTTTAGGGTTTAGAATTTTGGTTTTAGGGTTTAGGGTTTATAACACTTTAGAAAATTCTTTTAATAAACACTTAAATGGAAGTTACAAAACGCTTTTTAAAATGTTATAAAATGATTAGTATTTAGGGTTTGGTGTTTGGGGTTTGGGTTTAGGGTTTAGGGTTCATGTTTTAGGATTTAGGGTTTATAAGGATTTAGTAAATTCTTTTAATAAACACTTAAATAAAAGTTAAAAAACTATTTTTAAAATGTTATAAAATGCTTAGGGTTTAGGGTTTGGGGTTTAGGGTTTATAAGGGTTCAGTAAATGATTTTAATAAACACTTAAATAAAAGTTACAAAATAGTTTTCAAAATGTTATAAAATGCTTAGAGTTTAGGATTTATGGTTTAGGGTTTAGGGTTTCAGGTTTAGGGTTTAGGTTTTAGGGTTTAGTGTTTAGGGATTATAACACTTTAGTAAATTATTTTAATAAACATTGTAATAAAAGTTACAAATTGATTTTTAAAATGGTATAAAATGATTATGGTTTAGGGTTTAATGTTTAGGGTTTAGGGTGGTTTAGCGTTTAGGGTTTATGGTTTATAAGACTTTAGTAAATGGTTTTAATAAAAGCTTAAATAAAAGTTACAAAATTCATTTTAAAATGATATAAAATGCTTAGGGTTTAGTGTTGACAGTTTGGCCTTTAGGATTTAGGGTTTAAACTTTATAAGACCTTAGTAAATGCTTTTAATAAAGACTTAAATAAAAGTTCCAAAATGATTTTTGAACTTTTATAAAATGCTTAGGGTTTAGGGTTTTGGGTTTTGATTTCAGGTTTTAGTTTTAGGGTTTAGGGTTTAGGTTTTAGGGTTTATAACACTTTAGTAAATGCTTTTAATAAACACTTAAATAAAAGTTACAAAACTATTTTTAAAGTGTTATAAAATGCTTAGGATTTAGGGTTTACACTTTAGGCTTTAGGGTTTCAGGTTTCAGGTTTAGAGTTTAGGGTTTAGGGTTTATAACACTTGAGTAAATGATTTTAATAAAAAATTAAATAAAAGTTTCAGACTACTTTTTAAAATGTTATAAAATGCTTAGTCTTTATGGTTTAGAGTTAAGGGTTTGAGGTTTATTGTTAGGGGTTTAGGGTTTAGGGTTTAGGGTTTTGAAATTAGGGTTTATAACACTTTCGTAAAAGCTTTTAGTAAACACTTAAATAAAATTTAAAAAATGTCTTTTGAAATGTTATAAAATGCTTAGCATTTACGGTTTAGGGTTTAGGGTTTGGGGTTTAGGGTTTAGGTTTTGGGGTTTAGGGTGTAGGGTTTAGTGTTTAGGGTTTAGGGTTTTGTGGTTTAGGGTTTAGGTTTTAGGTTTTATGATTTATAACACTTTAGTAAATTCTTTTAATAGACACTTAAATAAAAGTTACAAAACACTTTTCAAAATGTTATAAAATGCTTAGTGTATAGGGTTTAGGCTATAGGGTTTAGGGTTTAGGGTTTAGGGCTAGGGTTTAGGGTTTATGGTTTATAACACTTTAGTAAATGTTTTTAGTAAACACTTAAATAAAAGTTACAAAATGTTTTTAAAATTGTTATAAAATGCTTAGGGTTTAGGGTTTAGAATTTAGGGTTTAGGATTTAGGGTTTGGGGTTTAGGGTTTAGGGTTTAGGGTTAAGCGTTTGTGGTTTAGGATTTAGGGATTAGGGTTTAGGGTTTAGGGTTCTGTTGAGGGCCCTAAAATCGGGTCAACAATAAGGGGGATACCCACCCGGTCGGGAACCTGGTTGGCGGCTCCATGCCCGTTTGGTGTAGCGGGTCCGACTGGGGATAACGAGACCAGCTTCCCGTTCTAAGGGGGTGTGTGTGTGTAGAGTTTGGTGATGTGTGTGTGCGTAGAATATGATAATGAAAATATGTAATTATTTCTAAGCTAATCTAATTCTAAACTCTGAGACTGAATTTTATACTACTTTAATCTATCAAGATCAACACATCTAATCTACGCTAACCGGGATAGAACTTTTTTGATTATGCGATCTAGAAAGATTTCACACAATAACTGGTAATGAAGATTATTCAGTTATTATGATAATATAAATCAATTAAGATGAACCATCCTGCATAAAAGGTTAAGCAAAACGGTTGTGAACAGCATATCGCATAATCAGTTATTCATGTATTAAGCACAAATCAATGACTCCACCGTATAAAAGTGCCAAATGGTAGTCCACTCATTCATACATTAATGTATAAACAACATCAGCTGTATATTACTCTAAGAATGCAAGCAGAAATTCGTCAAGAGATAAAAGTACCATTTAGGACTGATTTTATACTCACAGACCTTAAGCAATAACGATCTATTTGTACTTACTTCTAATGCGTACTAAGAGTACAGAAGTGCAACATCAGTAGCAGGTATTAAAATGCAAACATAAATAAATCTCGATCTGTCTATTCATCAAAAACCCCCTCCGAGGGTGCAAAAGTGCATGTTCTGAGGACAAGTTTTTTGACAAATTTCCGGACCCTTCTCCAATGCAACGAGAAGGGTTAAATACTACTAACCAGCTAATTTTAATTACACAAATTTAGGGAACGGCGTCAAATGACCGCCCTTTTACTAAAACAAATTTATTTCTAAAAACTGAATCTAATTTCTAACCATTTCTGTATCTGCTCCTTAGTGCTGTAAGCGATGCGCTGTCTGCCGTGAAAGAGTCGGCTGCTTGTCCTTTCCTTTTGTTCAAGCTTGAAAATTAGAAATAACAAGAGCTGGCACCTCTTTCTGACAAACGAGAAGATATTTTTGAAAGTGTTCTTCTGGAGGAGTGCCTTCATGGCGTGTATACTTAGTACAACTCAGATTTCTTTCAAACTGATTGTGCTGTTGCTATTTTGGTTTCCGGCTCTGCGAATGACTCAATGAGCTGGGGATTTTGTTGCCTGAACGATTTTATCAATTGAAACTTGTTTCCATTCTTTGTTCCAGGCTTTTCTGAGACGTCTTTCCCTTTAAGCGTTTTTCTTTTTGCTTTACCCAATTTGGGACTCAGGATCTTTCATAAACGCTTTGCTTTTGTGTGCCTTTGACTCTGAGTCCTGGATAGCCTATTTCCATCAGCATTTGTTGAGTGATACACTGGAATCCGTGGCCCTGCTGTATGCGGTATCCATTTGCGAAGTCATCTCCTCTCTGTTCTTCTAGCTCTGGCACTTTTCCTTAGATGTTTCCTGCATATAGATTTATATCAGTTGCTGACTTATAGTTCACGTAAATGAAAAGAGTCAGAAGAAAAGATTGACATGAAAGCAATTAAGTTCTAATGAATGCATAATCATGTCACCCATTATGACTTGACTCTTCGAAAAACGCAACATAATCATCTTTGGATACACAGGCGTACAATCATTAATTTCCCGTAAGGTGCGCGCCTAATTTTGGGCTCACAGATCATGTCGAGGAATGCCTGCGACAAATGGCTTCTGTGATTTGCATCGCAGCATCGAAGATTGCGATGTAAATAAGTGGCATCGCAGCAATTGATAGTCTCATTTGTCGCACACCATAGATCACAGGTCACAGCTTGGCATGGTCGCAGATCACATATCGCAAGATCGCAAGGTCGCAAGGTTTTTCGCTTTGTCACTTTGTGCTGCTTATGCGACATTGCGACGTGCGACGTCGCATATCGGCCGTCGACGATTCTTTCAGTTTTCCCTTTTTGAGCGCTTTTAATGCACGCGATGCGATGAGTTCTTGTGTCGCTCCTCCTCAGTGTATTTATGCGCTTTGGGAAAGCACTCTTTATTTCTTTTGCGACGCAATATAGCTTCTTAGGGAGTTAATACAAAATATTTTTCAAACAAAAATATTTTTGGATTTTTTGGTTAAGGGTCCCCCTTTGCTTGATGTTATTACTAATATCAAACAAAGAGGGGGGTTGTTGATGACAACAACAATGGCGATTCACTGTGAAGAACCAGTTATCTCTGCATTTCTATTGACCGTTCACTTCCGAAACAACAAAAATTTTATATGTCTAAATTTTGTTATGGACAGATAGAGTAGCTTACCCCTCACCTTGTCAACGATATTTTGTTTCAACCCTTTTCATATCCCAATTACTTGCTTCCTCAGGTTTTTTTCTTGCATTCTCACCAGACATTACTTGGTCTTGATTAAAGATAAAATAAGGTCTTATCTGCGTACTGGCTTAAAAGTATGCTCATTTGTCGTAGGTAGAGCCTCTGCTGCTCGCAAGCATCCATAGCCTCGACAGGGTTACCATGTTATCCAGCAATGATCCTTTTTCCTGCTTGAGGTTACTCGCAATATTCCAGAGAAAAATCCTTTTTGACACACTTTTCCTTTTTTAATTCTCTAAAGAAAAATGTCTTGGTTTGGTGGCCAAATTATGACACAGTCATTCACTTGATTTACACTTTTGCTGAACAAGCCGGCTCGTGATGAGACCTCTTGTCTTTTGATTGCAACAATCTTAAGTCATTGCCCTGTTTTGATAGACAGTATTGGCAAAGTCAGCAAGTTATAATATCTGTGATCATGATAAGTCGGCTCGTGATGAGACCTCTTATTCTTTGAGATATAGTGTTTTGCTTGGATTGTTTCTCTGAATGCTGTAATTTCCTTTTAGCAGGGAGGAAGTCATTGCTTTTCCTTAAGAAAGCTCTGGACGACAATAATAGAGTTTTTGAAAACAACAGCTTTGCAGAGAATGCTTATTTTATTATTGATGATACCTTTCATGGTGCTGATACAAAACAATTCTTTTACCAGAGGTTGCTTTTGTCAAAGTTTTTTAGAGGTTGAAACGAGTATCGTAATCAAAGTGAAGTTAACTCTATTTGTCAATAATAAAATTCAGATTTTTCAAAAAAATTGCTATTTGTACAAGCGAAATCAAAATCTGATAGAGAATTGGCGTGCTCATTCATGAATCCTTTTTAAATGATCAATTACAACGGGTTTTATTCATAAGAAGAGAAAAACAAAACAAAACAAAAACTAAAAACTAAATCTATCCTACAAAAATTAGAAGAATTCTCTTCTATGGAAAATATAATTTAAGAATCAGTCCATTGACAGGTAAAGAATCTCTCCTTCCTGCCAGATCCTGCAACACGAATGTAGACAGGCCTATGACTTCTACAATCTGAAAAGGGCAAAGCCACAGCTTTTGAAATTTCGTATGTTTGCCCTTTTCTTCATGAGCCTTATCCCATTTCAAAACTAAATCACCCATCTGAAAGTTTTTTTTGGTTATGATGCTTGAGTCAAAAGAAGATTTTATTAGCGCTTGGTGATGAGCATGGGTTTTCCTAGCTTGTTCTCTTTGCTCTTCTAGTTTGATTATTTCCATTTGTCTTAATTGTAAAGAGGAAGTAGATACTTCATCGATATATTGCACTAAAGACAAAGAGGGAATGACTAGGTGAGTCGGAAGGACCACTTCTCTCCCATAAACTAAATTAAAGGGAGAAGTGCCGATTGAAGCTTTCTTTGTGATTCTATCAGCCCATAAAGCATTTACCAGCGCTTTGTGCCAATTCTTTTGGTTTTGGTCGACCGTTCTTTTGATAATTCTGATTAGGTTCTTGTTTGTTGATTCAGCCAATCCATTACCTTGCGGATAGTAGTTGGCAGAATATTTCAGTTTAAAACCTCTTTTAAGCGCAAACTCAGTCATAGTATTTCCAGAAAAATATGAAGCGTTATCAAACATTAATGCTGTTGGCAATCCAAACCTAGTGATGATAAATTGATCTATGAATTCAATAATATTTTCAGAATGAACTGTCTTGAGAGGAACTGCTTCTACCCATTTGGTAAAATAATCAGTTGCCGTAAGGATATACTTATGTTGCTTAGAAGAGTGAGGAACGATCTCACCTATTATGTCCAAGCCCCATTGACTGAATGGTTGGTCGATGTTGACTGGTTGTAGCGGCATGGACGGTTTCCTTTGTTTTCCTGCAGCAGTCTGGCAGACTTGGCATTTCCTTACGTGATTGTATGAGTTTTTGAACAGCGTGGGCCAATAATATCCTGCACGCAAGATTTTATGTGCAGTCGCATCTCCGGCATAGTGTCTGCCTGCTGGTCCATCGTGGAGTTCCTGCAAAACCTTTTCGGCTTCAGTTTTCTCAAGACACCTAAGAAGCACAGAATTGTAATTCCTTTTAAACAAGACATCATTTATGAGCTGGTATTGTTTAGCTTTTAATCTCAGAGCTCTTTTCTTGGTATGATCCAGACGTGATGGAGCATACCCGTTCTTAAGAAAATAAATGATGTCACCATATGATGATTCTGCATCGTTTAGGCTTACCTCATACGCTTGTACCTCTTCAGATGAGTTCTCCGAGATTTGCGATGCTCCGGCTAACATCTTGCAGAAGCCTTGACCTCTTACGATGCTTGCTGGTTTGATTTGAAGATCATATTCTTGTAGAGCGGTAATCCAATTAGCTCTCTTTTCGCCCACGTCTTTCTGCACCAAAAGGTTTCTTACTGCTGGAAACGGTACTATGACTTTAGTGTGGGCTTTAAGCAAGAAAGGTCTGAAGTATTTGATTGCTTTGAAAACAACATATGCTTGTTTTTCTATGTCTGTGTAATTAATTTCAGCACCTTGTAAGTTCGAGCTAAAGAATGCGATTGGAGCTTCCGCTTTCTCTTGATTTGCTTGGGTCAAAATCGCGGCATAGGATTTCTCTGAGGCAAAAGTGTATAAGGTAAAAGATTCTGAAAAATTTGGGGTGGCCAAAGATGGAGCATCGATGATAGCTTGTTTGATTAAGTTGAACGCTTCGTGCTCATCTAGACCCCATTTGAAATTTCAATTCTTTTTTATCATATTTTGTAAGGGAGAAATAATACGTGAAAAATCCGGGACAAATCTTTTGACAAAATTGATCTGTCCAAGGAAGGATTGCATGGCTTTCTTGTTATGAGGTATGGATATTTCAGAAATTTCCTTGATTCTGTCAGGTTCTATGTGAATACCAGATTTCGACACTATGAATCCGAGTAATTTCCCTTCGCTTAATGCAAAGAAAGATTTCTTTGGGTTGAGCGAAATCCCATACCTCAATCATCTTTGAAAGATTTGCTTCAAATCTTTGAGATGGTTGTTTCGTTTTTCGGAGTAAACTGTTATACCATCCAGGTAAATCACTACTGATTTATTGACTAACCCTTTAAACGCGATGTCCATGGCTCTCTGAAAGGTAGCTCCGGCATTGATCAGACCAAATGGCATCTTCCGATATGCATAAGTGCCCCATTTGGTTCGGAACGTAGTCTTTAACTGATCATTGGGATGCACTAGTACTTGATTGTATCCTGAAAATCCATCCAGGAATGACATTAATTCTGAGCCTGCTACTGCCTGTAATATTTGCTCCATAGGTGGGAGGGGAAAGTTATCTTTCTGACAGGCTTTGTTGAGATTTCGGAAATCGATACAGATTCTAGCGTCTCCGTTTTTCTTCCTAACGGGCACCATATTGGATACCCATTTAGAATGCCTGACGGGGAACATTATTCTGGCTCTCAACAACTTATTAAGCTCAGTTTTTATCTGATTTTCTAGGTTAGGGTGTATTTTTCTGAGCTTCTGTTGGACAGGTTTTTCATTTTCAATCATAGGGATAACATGTTGAATGATAGAAGTGTTGTATGTCTTTAGCTCATCGTAATTCCAGGCAAAAACGTTCTTGTATTGTCTCAGAAGACGGATATATGCTGATTTCTCTTCAGGAGCTAGGCCGTGACCTAGGTTAACGTTTTGTGGCTTCTGATTGGTTCCTAGGTTTACTAATTCATAGTTCAGGGTAGAACTGCAAAATTTAGCATTGGCGGACCTTTTAAACCGACTTTTCAAATCATATAAATCTTCTAATTTGACCACTGATTTTGGTATAGCATTGTCAGAGCTATTTTGTTGTATTTGGTGATCATGATGGTCTTCGTCGATTATCTGATTTGAGTAGGATCCTTCAGAAGTAAGGAAATTTACGATGTCAGGATCGTCGTTGAACACTCTCCAATTGGTGATATTGTCAGGGATGGATGGTCTAAAGATTAATTCTATTGAAAACCTATCCGGACTAAAATCTTCGGAAGGGATAAGTCTAGAGGCTACGTTAGCTAACAGGTCTGCGCTCGCGTTTTGAATTCTTGGAATTGACGAGATGTTGAATGCTACGAAATGCGCAGTGAGATCTTGAACTAATGATTGATAATGCTTTAAATGACTTGACAGGCAATGTATGGTGTTACGTACCTGTTTTACGACGATCTCCGAATCTCCAAAGACTTGAAGATACTTAACGTTCAATCTGATTGCTTTGTATAGGCCTTGAACCAAGGCTTTGTACTCCGCTGTGTTGTTTGTGCAATCGAACTCAAGTCTGCATGTGAGCATAATCTTGTTCCCGTCTGGGTTAATCAGAACGCATCCTGCTCCTGCCCCCTCATTGGATTTAGATCCGTCAAAATATAATTTCCAAAATAAAGATGTATTTATAGAATTATCTAAAAAACTAAAACATTTTGAGTCATCAGTTTGGGAGAAATTTTCAACTTCGGATAAAACTGAATTCTCTAAGTATGGTGAAATATGAGCATTGAAATTACCTAGGAAAGAATCTATTGCGTAATTGCCTACAACGCTGCTATTGTACGTTATGGCTTCATTTTCTCCTTCCAGTTCTGTCACTATGTATTTTTGGTGCAACTCTCGTTCAACCTTTATCTGATTTGGTTTACCATTGTATGGTAACCACATGTGCGACCAATCGGTTGAAAAATATCCGTGGAGTTTCTCCGACCAATCCCTGCTAAGAATCAAACCATAGAACTCAGGGATATCAGCTACTAGAATGTCGATAACCTGACACAATTTTGGGTTAGACGACAATCTTATGGTCACCTAATTAAGTTCACCAATCACTTCGACTTGGGATCGATCAAGTTGAACTATACGTACTGCGGATTTTTGAGGTTGCACATTCAATTTGGCACATATTGACCTGGGTAAAATATTCGTTGAAGCACCAGAATCGACCAAGCAATTGTGCACGTTTTTGTTGAAGATTTCATATGTGAGAAGAAAAGGAGGAGTATGAGATCTTGATCTTCCTCCAATCAAGGCGATGTCATTTGGATCAATTTTATTGATCGTGTTGGTTGGAGGCCTTCCCAGATTGTGGGAAGCTACAGCTGTAGGTAAAGATGTAGTAGGCACAGCATGTAATTCTTTCATCATTATTTTCTGCTGGTGTTTCAATTTACTCAATTCATACAGAGTGATATTAGCCCTAGTCTTCTTCATGTCATCAATGATGTTATACTCCATTTCATCCGACACCATTAGTGTTCTTGATGGAGGCATTTGATCAGATTGGACTGGGCTAAGCTGGGTCGCTTTAGCAGTTGTCTTTTTTGTTGCGACCGTTTCTTTTGTTGCAGGGCTTGCGCCCTTTTGTTTTGGGGTAGTCTGGGGAGGATCAAGTTGATTTTTGCTTCTCGTGCTAACAGGAAATGCTTCTTGATCCTCTTCTTGTGGGAGGATGAAGTCCCACATTCCTTGTAGTTCTACGACCTCTTCCTCGTCGGTCTACACTTCAGTGGTATTCTCTTCTTCTTCGTCTTCTTCAGATTCAACGTTTGAGACAACACTGGGTGGTTTTACCTCCATGGGAGGATTTCTTTTAAAAGTCCTAAAGGGCTTTTTCGAAGAAGTCTCTGCTACTTGTTTCTTAATATCAATCATCTCATTGGACATGGCTTTCAACACTTTTTGTAACCCTTCCAAATCGAAAGGGTCTTTCGTTTGCTTCTTCTTGGTGTCTTCTTTGAAAGAGATCTTCTTAGATTTGCGTTCTTCTATAGCAGATCTCTTTTCTAGGGCTACCACGCGTTTTTCCACTGCTAACGCTTCTGTCAAGTTGTCAACTAAGGTGGTCTTGTTTGCCCTATCTACGAAGATAGCCAAGTTTGGAGGTAAAGCCGTGATGTACCAATCACATCTTACTTCCTCGCTGGGTTGTGAAGCAGCGGGGATTTTGTTGAGGATCTTATTGAACCGTAAGTTAAAATCTTTAATGGGTTCTCTAGCCTCAGCCTTAAGATTAGATAGGTCATTGATCAATGTCACCGTGGATCTGTCATCACCAAACTTGGTGAGGAACTGACTTTGAAAAATGTCCCAGCTTGTGAAGGATCCAGAAGGTAACGAAAAGTACCACGACCCGGCTGTTCCTTGCATTGTATAAGGGAAAAGACGGACAACAGCGTCTTCGTTAGTGACTCCGTTGAGATTAACAGAAAGCATGAAATTATTGATATGTTCCTTGGCTAGCATTCCTGCTTCCGGATTGAATTTAGGCAGCCATTTCTCAGGATGGGCCGGTATAGGGCTCAGGGGTGGAGGCATTAAAACCGCCCCAGGATTGTTCCATGGAGACTGGGCCATCGCTGAGCTGCTAGTTAATGGAAGTGCAGAAGATGATCCCTGATGCTGAGAAGATGAAGATTTTAAGATCTTTGATGTTTGAAGGGGAAGGTTTGTAGAAGATGGGTGAGTGAGTTGAAATGAAAGAGTGGGTGGTTGACTTCGCAGTGAGGGAGTTGATATGGACGAAGTGGATGAAGGATTCTTACTGTCAGACTCTGGTGGAGTTTTCCTTGCTCTTTTCCTGGTAGGAAGAGGGAGTTCACTTGGTTGTATACCAAATTTTCCACTCTTTAATCTGGTAAGGGGATGAGCAGGGTTGTACTGCGAAGTCACGCTGCTTTTAGATTTATCAGACTTCTGGTTAAAAATAGAGAATCCCTGGAGTTTATGAATCAAAGTTTGAATTTCAGGGGGTTCAATGATAGATTGGTCTGATATATTCGAATATGTAGCAGTGGTAGGTACTCAAGCGACTTCAAATTCCCGTCTTAACCGTGTTGGAGAAGTCGAGGGAGTTGATGAGGGTGTATTACTCTCAGAATGGTATTTAGATATTTCTTTAGGTGCCATTCATAGTTCGGGCTCTCCTTCTAGCGCCAAATATGTTGAGGGCCCTAAAATCGGGTCAACAACAAGGGGGATACCCACCCGGTCGGGAACCTGGTTGGCGGCTCCGTGCCCGTTTGGTGTAGCGGGTCCGACTAGGGATAACTGGACCAACTTCCCATTCTAAGGGTGTGTGTGTGTGTAGAGTTTGGTGATGTGTGTGTGCGTAGAATATGATAATGAAAATATGTAATTATTTCTAAGCTAATCTAATTCTAAACTCTGAGACTGAATTTTATACTACTTTAATCTATCAAGAACAACACATCTAATCTACGCTAACCCGGGATAGAACTTTTTTCATTATGCGATCTAGAAAGATTTCACACAATAACTGGTAATGAAGATTATTCAGCTATTATGAGAATATAAATCAATTAAGATGAACCATCCTGCATAAAAAGTTAAGCAAAACGGTTGTGAACAGCATATCGCATAATCAGTTATTCATGTATTAAGCACAAACCAATGACTCCACCGTACAAAAGTGCCAAATGGTAGTCCACTCATTCATACATTAACGTATAAACAACATCAGCTGTATATTACTCTAAGAATGCAAGCAGAAATTCGTCAAGAGATAAAAGTACCATTTATGACTGATTTTATACTCACAGACCTTAAGCAATAACGATCTATTTGTACTTACTTCTAATGCCTACTAAGAGTACAGAAGTGCAACATCAGTAGCAGGTATTAAAATGCAAACATAAATAAATCTCGATCCGTCCATTCATCAAAAAAACCCTCCGAGGGTGCAAAAGTGCATGTTCTGAGGACAAGTTTTTTGACAAATTTCCGGACCCTTCTCCAATGCAACGAGAAGGGTTAAATACTACTAACCGACTAATTTTAATTACACAAACTTAGGGAACGGCTTCAAATGACCGTCCTTTTACTAAAACAAATTTATTTCTAAAAATTGAATCTAATTTCTAACCATTTCTGTATCTGCTCCTTAGTGCTGTAAGCGATGCGCTGTCTGCCGTGAAAGAGTCGGCTGCTTGTCCTTTCCTTTTGTTCAAGCTTGAAAATTAGAAATAACAAGAGCTGGCACCTCTTTCTGACAAACTAGAAGATATTTTTGAAAGTGTTCTTCTGGAGGAGTGTCTTCACAGTGTGTATACTTAGTACAACTCGGATTTCTTTCAAACTGATTGTGCTGTTGCTATTTCGGTTTCCAGCCATGCGAATGACTCAATGAGCTGGGGATTTTGTTGCCTGAATGATTTTCTCAATTGAAACTTGTTTCCATTCTTTGTTCCAGGCTTTTCTGAGACGTCTTTCCCTTTAAGCGTTTTTCTTTTTGCTTTACCCAATTTGGGACTCAGGATCTTTCATAAACGCTTTGCTTTTGTGCGCCTTTGACTCTGACTCCTAGATAGCCTATTTCCATCAGCATTTGTTGAGTGATACTCTGGAATTCACGGCCCTGCTGTATGCGGTATCCATCTGCGAAGTCATCTCCTCTCTGTTCTTCTAGCTCTGGCACTTTTCCTTAGATGTTTCCTGCATATAGATTTATATCAGTTGCTGACTTATAGTTCATGTAAATGAAAAGTGTCAGAAGAAAAGATTGACATGAAAGCAATTAAGTTCTAATGAATGCATAATCATGTCACCCATTATGACTTGACTCTTCGAAAAACGCAACATAATCATCTTTGGGTACACAGGCGTACAATCATTAATTTCCCGTAAGGTGCGCGCCTAATTTTGGGCTCACAGATCATGCCGAGGAATGCCTGCAACGAATGGCTTCTGCGATTTGCATCGCAGCATCAAAGATTGCGATGTAAATAAGTGGCATCGTAGCAATTGATAGTCTCATTTGTCGCACACCATAGATCGCAGGTCGCAGCTTGGCATGGTCGCAGATCACATATCGCAAGATCGCAAGGTCACAAGGTTTTTCGCTTTGTCACTTTGTGCTGCTTATGCGACATTGCGACGTGCGACGTCGCATATCGGCCGTCGGCGATTCTTTCGGTTTTCCCTTTTTGAGCACTTTTAATGCACGCGATGCGATTAGTTCTCGCATCGCTCCTCCTCAGTGTATTTATGCGCTTTGGGAAAGCACTCTTTATTTCCTTTGCGACGCGATATAGCTTCTTAGGGAGTTAATACAAAAGATTTTTCAAACAAAAATATTTTTGGATTTTTTGGTTAAGGGTCCCCCTTTGCTTGATGTTATTACTAATATCAAACAAAGAGGGGGGTTGTTGATGACCACAACAGGTTCATAATACTTTATAAAATTCTTAGGGTTTAAGTTTTAAGATTTTTGGTTTAGGGTTTAGGGTTTTGGGTTTAGGGCTCATGGTTTCGGGTTTATAACACCTTAGTAATTATTTGAATAGAACCTTAAATAAAAGTTACAAAAAACATTTTAAAGTGTTATAAAATGCTTATGGTTTAGTGTTTAGGATTTGGGTTTTAGCGTTTAGGGTTTGGGGTTTAGGGTTTAGGGTGTAGGGATGAACCACCGCACCTTAAGCGGGTATCCACTACTACATATTACACATAATGCATTCATCCCATGGAGCCTGGTGAGCACCAGTATTGTAGCAATAATGCTGCAACTCCTAGGGCTCCCTACTTTACTTTTATCAACCCGGTAGTTTGTAACAAACTTGGAAGCGATGGTGCTATATGCACAAGTACTAGCTCTTACTACAAGCTATCACTTGATCAGCTGGCGCAAGTTCACTAGGAGCTTAAGCCAACTTCTATGACTTCTTAGAAGAATCTTTTAACTGTGATGAAGGAAAGCTAACTCGAAAGAGGCTATTCTACTTGAAAAAAGAGAAGGAAAAATGAAATGTAACGCAAACCCTAGCAAACCCTAATCTACCCACTAACCCTACTATTGCAGGAAAAGAGATCAAAACTGATGAAATGAGTGCCATTGACTACTGAAAAGGTAAATTCCATTTATTCAATCTACTTCTAAAAATAAATGAGAAGGAAACATCTTTTTGTGCTTTTGAGTATTTTTATGTGAAATTATTATGCTTGTGATTTATCTCGCTATGACTGTGTAGAGGTTTGGTGGCAAAGGAAAATGGAGTTGGTTGTTGCAGAGGTGGAGGAAGGTGTGGATAGGTCCTAAGAAGCCCCTAGTACCCTTCTGAAGACTTCCATAGTGATCAGACTTCGAAAAATCACTCACAGGAAATTCTACAGGAGGCTGCAGGGGATCTACAGGAGGATCTACAGGAGGTTCTACAGGAGGAGGCCGAGAGCTATTTTTGGAGTTTTGAAGGTGGGAAAATGATGGGAAAGGGGAATTGAAGGCTGGATGGAGGTGTTGAGGTGTCTAGAACTTGTCAAAGAAGATCAAGGATGAACGTGATGGTTGGATTTGTTCAAATGGCAAGAAAACAACTTTATGGAGAAAACACAGAAATTAGGGCAGATTGGAAAAATGATGCGATTGACTTGGGAAATCTATGAGAAGTGAGCTGGTGCTGGTTGTTGCATGGATGGATGGTGAGCTGGAAGTTCATGCAATAGATCTACACAAAAACTGATCAAAGGAAGAACTACGATACCATGAAAACAAAGCTTTTTCTATCTTGACCTAATTTCTGACCTACAAACAGAAAATGCTGAACAATAACCTATGAACAGAAAAGCATGTGGATAGAACTATGGTAAAAGAATAGAAAATGACCTAAGCAACTGAATCCGAATTAATCTATCAACCTTTCCAAATCAAGTTATCACACTAGCAGTTGCATGGAAGAGCAAAAACTGTGTTTTTGGTGGCAGCAGTAGTGCCTTGACCTCAAATCATAGTCCCAGAAAGGGAGAAAGGAGATCAGGGCCTGTTGTTGACCTTTTTAAATCTTATCTATCACTGCAGTAACCTACTTGATCAACTGAAACAACAACAACTATACTAACCATCAAAAGAAACCTAATCTGGCAAAGAAAAATGAATCTATGCAACAAAAATTAACTGATAAACTAAAGAAAAAACATATAAGTACACAGTAGGAGGTGCTGGGAAACTTGGGTTAAGCCCTAACCCAAGATCTTGAGCCCTCTGAAAGAGATCAGTGCTGGCTCAAAAACTGTTTCATCTTCATTATCAAAAATAACAGTTACATTACATAAATTGTTCTCAAAAGTAACTCGAAAATAAGCTGAGCACAATGCTGCACAAAAGTGAGAAAATCAACTAATAATTGGCTAACCTACTAAGGCTCGAAGCCTTATTATTTATACAAATGGGGACTTCCAACAATCCTCCTAAAATCAAGGAACTCTGCTTCCTAGAACTGAAGATAAACAACAGTCCTACTTGACTTGCTCAGCTGCCCCTTGGAATCATCAATGTGGGCCTTTGTGCTCTGAGTTGTTGATGGAGGATTCGAGGAAAGGGGACATAAATGTAAGAGACATCCCCCTACAAATCCTCT
Organism: Pinus tabuliformis; assembly: GCA_031772625.1. NCBI lineage: Eukaryota > Viridiplantae > Streptophyta > Pinopsida > Pinales > Pinaceae > Pinus > Pinus tabuliformis. The sequence goes on from CM062815.1 coordinate 194,701,308, forward strand.
TCCCTGTTTCCCTCGAGTTTTGGCTACCATTTTCTCATAAATCCCTTGACTTTGTCCAAAATTGTCCAAAAAATCTGCATACAACACACATTAGACTACATGGCAAAGTGACTAACCCAATTCACTCTATTAGCATAAATATATTCAAAAACATGCATTAAACTAATGAGAATGGTGGATTAAGTAAAAATAAGAGGCAGAATGAGCCCATATAATTACCCATTTCTGGGGCTCATCAGAGCCTTGAGAAGTTATGAAGAAAAATAAATAAAAGGAGAAAGGTTTATGAAGAAGGGTGGAAAAACAATGGTCGGGGTATCTCCTATACAACAAGTTTCTCCCTCCTACACTTACATACCCAGGTGTGGTCTTCCCTTATTATAGATACTCATAAAACTCTTAGGGTTTATGGTTTAGGGATTAGGGTTTGGGGTTTAGGGTTTAGGATTTAGGGTTTATAAAATTTTAGTAAATTCTTTTAATAAGCACTTAAATAAGTTACAAATAGTTTTTAAAATGTTATAAAATTCTTAGGCTTTAGCGTTTAGGGTTTAGGGTTTATAACAATTTAGTAAATGTTTTTAATATACACTTAAATAAAAGTTACAAAACACTCTTTAAAATGTTATAAATTAATTAGGGTTTAGGTTTTAGGGATTAAGGTTTAATGTTTATAACACTTTAGTAAATTCTTTTAATAAACACGTAAAAAAAGTTACAAAACACTTTTTAAAATGTTATGAAATGCTTAGGGTTTAGGTTTTAGGGTATAAGTTATAGGGTTTAGGGTTTGGTGTTTAGGGTTTAGGGTTTAGGGTTTATAATACTTTAGTAAATTGTTTTAATAAACACTTAAATAAAAGTTACAAAATGCTTTTTGAAATGTTATAAAAGGCTTAGGGTTCAATCATTTTTAAAGATTAAAATATTACTATGAATGTTCCAACATATTCCATCGAGTTGAAATATATTCCATCAACCTAATAATTAAATTATAACTATGGAAGATCTATTCTTCAGATTAGCATAATTATAAGCATATCTATTTGGAATTTGTTTTCAATTTAAGTTAAAAGAAAATATTAACATTAAATTAACAAACTAGGGAAGCCATATAAATTAAAAATACATAGAAATTAACTAAATTATAACTTTATTACAAGTTATATTGTGATTATCTATAGTAATATTTTTTTGCATGCATATTTCAAAAAAATAATCTTAGTGGAAAATTTTAGCGGTGAAATTTAGCCCTTGGACAAAATTTAAGGGTTTCAAATTTTGAATGGAATACTTTTTTGTATCATAGTGCATTATTAATAGTAGCCCCAAAATTATTTTATTATAAAATTTGGTATAGAGATTAGTGTAGCCTTATTTCATGGGAGATCTACAAAAAATAAAACAGCCCGGGCTACTAATTTCCATTTACCCCAATTTCCAAGGACATGGATTTATGGTAGCCATTTATCCCTTCTCATTTGTTTTAAAATGATATCTTTATTTCAGTAGCCCTTATATCATGGTATTGAGATTAATTTGCAGAGAACAACAAACATTTATGTATTTAATAGTCTCCTTTCCATTTTCTAAGTTTTCATACGAATAATTATTGTCATATTTAATAGATGAGGCTTGTGTAATTGCTTTACATCCCAATACCTCGAGCATGCTCTCCTATCCCCCTTGAATTTTCTTGCTTAATTTTTAGGAACTGTAATAATTTTTTGTTTGGAAAATCCCCAAATTTTGTTCTTGTGATTTAAAAATTAGACTTTCATTATTACAATTTTTGTATCTAAAGGTTGGATAAAAATACACTTTAATTAAAAATATAGTTTAATTTTTAATTTGTGGCAGCCATGTCTTGAAGTCTACATTTTTCTACAAAACCTTTCTCTTGTAAATTACTCTTTGGAATTCATTTATTTAATGCAGATAAAATTTTAGGGGAGATTTTTTTATGAGAGTTGAAATTCGAGGGTTCAAAACATTGGGGGTTGATTTTTATCGAAATAGTGATTAACGATAATTATCCCAAATATTAATTTAAATGTTTATATGTTATACCATTATCTCCTGATAAAATAAAAAGAAAATTCATAGAAACAAGAGTTCCCATCCCTACAATGACCAAATGCTCAATTAACCTTTATGTTTAGAGTCCGTAATTTTTATAAGTGATTTGCCTTAATTTCTCAAGAAAAGTTATTACTTAAACTAATTTCCTCGACATCATAAAATTAGGGTTTTATGGAAATGGTTTCACACATGTGTTTTGATCATGGAACTATTTTTCAATCTCCCATAGAATTTCAATTTCTCCAATGTATTTCCTTCTGGTTTTGTAGAAAAAAATTCACCCACGACATCCTCCATAGACATTCATGGTTTTATGGTTATTTATGTACAAAAGGTAACTTCAATAAACTTTATATCCATACCTCTTCAATTAATTACATCATTTCTAAAGGGTTATACCATTGATGAATCAATTCTCATTCTCGTGAACCCAATTCAAGAGGAGAAGAGGAGGACCTTTTTCATATAAAAAAATTATTTGTTTATGAAAAAATATATTTTTTATTCTTTTTTTTTCTTTTATGTTTACGAAGCAATATTTCAATTGGAGCACGCTTCTTTTATTAGTTAGGAGTACTAAGGGGAAAAATAAATTTAGAATTATATAGGATTATGAATAGTAAAATATTATATAAATAAAGTTATACAATTGATTTTTCTTTTTTATTATTAAAATATTCCAAAATTTGAGATTATCAAAATTATTTCAAAATTTGAAACTACATTATGACAGATAAGGGGATAAGTTGTTTTACAAATTCTTTCCATTGTCAGTTCACAAGAAGAAAAACTAGACAAAGACAACTGCATTAGTCTGAGCTTTAGCATTTCTCAACTATCTATAGATTTAGTGATTTCATTTATTTATTTTTACTTTTATTTTAATACTATAAAGTTCTCATACTCTGCCCAATGATTTTAGATGATTGTGTTTTATAAGATAATTATGTTTTATAAGACGCGAGGCATAAGAGCGCCTAATAATATTGTGCTCTTTATTGCGACTGAGGCTATTTGGATTGGATCTCAAAGGCTTAATCCATGTCATGTGCGTTAACAACATGCATTTATCATGTAAATAGTTTGGGAGTTTCCCATTCTTTTTTCGCTAAAATCACTTCTTTTCTTGGGTTTAATTAGTTTCATAGGTTTTGTGTTTTTGGAATAAATTTGTTTTTTTTGTTATAGATTTAATGTTTTAAACTTCGTGTTTTATTTTTCTTCGAAACAATCCTTGAAACTTGAATCATTAGCTTTCTTATTTTCATTTTTCCATAAAATTTAATGGTTTTTAGATAACATTTGCTTGCAAAGTATGAGATATTTTATAATAAAAATATGTGGAGTTGTTATATCACAACAAAAAGATACTTCATTAAAATGGTTCATTATTTAACAAATGAGAAGTTATTATGAGATAAAAAGTTTATTATTTAACATTCTATGAGAAGTTATTATGTGATAAAAAGATATTTGAGGTATTTTACAACATACTACATATATACATATGCATATACATATACATATATATAAATTTATCTAAAGAAATTAAATTACCATAGAAACAAATATGTATATAGTGTTTTTTGGAAAAAAAACCAAAACATAAATATAAATAATGAATTGATAGAGAGAATTCATATTTGAATTGAATATGTTGTTGATTAGTGTTTCTCACCTGAAAAAGCTATCATTATTTAATTTAATTATTTATTCATGGTCAATTTGAATTTCATATCATATTAAATTTATTAAAATTGATAAATTAATAATTCACCATTTCATCATTTAATGAATCAAATTTGTTGCACTTTAATTGTTATATTTTTTAAGGGTTTTTTAAGTATATTTTTTAAATTTTTCATAATTTTGTGGAGAATTTGTTGGAATCATAAGTTTTAAGAAAATAAAAAAATTTCATAAGTTTTATCCCCTTTTCCTAATTTCATGAGTCACTATTTCATCATTCACTAGAATTTTTTTGCATTTTTTTTGCATTTCTTTCAATTTAATTGTTATACATTTTTCCCCTTTTGTTACAATTTAATTGCTATATGTTTTGGGCATTTTTTTAAAGTATATTTTTTTGTTAAATTTCTCAAAATTATGTCAAAAGCTTATTTAAATCACAAGTTTAACAATTTTAAGATTATTTTCAAAGTACTAATTTTATTTATAATTCAAAAATCTATTTTAAATAGAAAAAGTAAAAGATTTGACATAAAATAGCTAAAGTCTAGAAACTCTCATTATTGTTATTTAAAATTGCTTATAAAATTGATATTGAATCTAAAATTTCTTATGTTGTAAAATAATCTCCCATTATTTTTATTTAAAATTGCTAATAATCTCCAATTATTTTTATTTAAAATTGCTTATACAGTGATTGATAGTCTAAAATTTCTTATATTGCATTTTATAATAAGCATAGAGTTTCCCTACACCACACATATCACCATTGGTGAGTCCACCCATTTATTTCTTTCCTTAGCCTTTTAATTTATGATTATAAAATTAAATTCATTAAATTTGATAATTAATGAAATAGCTTTACTTAGTATTACCATATTGCAAATATCATTTGCCCCATAGAGAGTTTAATATTATAAACCCAAGAAATTCTTAAACAATTATTATAAGCCTAAGCTATCAACAAGCCCAAGCAATCAATGTTAAAACCAAAAGGGATTTATAAGCCTAGGGAAAGATATTTTAAACCCAAGCGATTGATAAATCCACACGATTATTAATATTATAAACCCTAGGGATTAATAAACCTTACATATTAATGGGGGTCCGCAAGGGGTAGCTCAAGTGGCAATGGCCGTGGAAATGAAGTCTCACCGAACCGGAGATCTTGGGTTTGATTCTTGTGCTACCCTCCCCGGAAATGGGGTGAATAACAGACATGTAAAAAACTCGAAAATGAGAAGGTCCTACCTAAGCTTACAAAAAAATAAAAAATAAACCTTACATATTGTTAATATTATTATAAACGCAACCACATTTATAAATGAATTACTGTTATTACTATTTTTTATTATTACTATTATTTATTAGTTATTATTATTAATATTAATATTAATATTAGAATTATTAGTTAATATTAGGATTTTTTATTTTTGATTAAATTTAATATCATTATTAACTAATAAATAATAATAATACTTAATTAATTAATTAACCATAATTAATTAACTAATATTATTATTTATTAAAAAATAGAAATATTGTTTTTCTTATAATTTATAATATGTATTCTTAATAATAATAGCAATAATGTTGTTAATTTAATAATAATTTAGTCTTTATTATTAATTAATTAATTATTATTATATAATAATAAAAAATAATTAAATAATTATTATTATTTTAAATCATTTTTAATTGATAATAATTAATTAATAATTTAAAAAAAATGTTGGTAATAAAAACTACATTATATTATCATAATTTTAGGGACAAAATACCTCATCACCAGATCATCAAAATACATCATTGTTGTCTCACAAGGTTGAGTATGAGGCTTAAGAGCTCACATGAGTCCTCCTTTGAGCAATATTAAGCGTGTGAGAAGCCAAGACAACCCATGTTGTTGGTAACTTATGATACAAAAGAAGCACAAAAAAATGAATTTTCAATGAATACACATCACGGGGGTGGGTTCGGGGAAACCGTGGTGGGGCAGCAAAGAATGTAACCTGCTCATGCATGTGGTAGTCAATGTGTTCCACCAAATTCTCCAAAGCACGGAGGCGGGCATTTGTGCATAGGAGTTGTTGCCAAAGGCCATCTATGGAGTTGAGGAGGTCATACTGTGTGTTGGAAATAATTGATGTAGGCCACCAGTTCATTCTGGTCATCATATCGTTGTTCCCTCAAAGTTTCCATACTAAGATGGAGATTCTTCAATTGGGTTGCTATGGAGTCCAAGGTGGCCAGAGCCCAAATGTGACCTTCGGAGTGACCTAGGGACATGGCTACATCAACATTAGAATAGCGACTCTCGGACAAAGTCAAGCCATAGCTAGGCACTCCCTACTGCAAGAAAAATTCCATGAAGTGTCTAGCTCCGCCTCTACGAGCGTGTCCTTTCTGTCTCATCATACAACCTACATCTCCACTAACAGTTGCACCACTGCAAGGACAAGTCTCATTGCCCCCTACAACCCACCACACAAGCGAGATATGGACCATACACAAAACCACGTTGCTTACCACAGCGGCATCATAGAGCCCTAAACAATTGGTTCCATTCTCATATCCCTCTCTAATATCTGCCATCAAATAGGGGGGCACGTCACCGGTCTCTGAAGTGCATGGGACACTCCAACGATTGGACCAAGACCCAAATTCTCAACAAAATTACCTCTCGAGAGGAGCAACCACTACTCAGAGATAGAACCAGAGTGAGGAAGGGGAAACGAATGCATGCCACCCACACTCTCCAACCCTGGAATGTTATCTCTTGTCGTGCCCACTACTCCAATTCTTCCTTAGATCCCATGGCGAAATTTACTGTAGCTTCTAGTCCTCCACACGTTTTCCTTCCCTAAGCACATCTTGCATTATCACCTCAAGCCACATCTTGAGTGAGGATGCCAATGCCCCACTACTTTGTCTCACCCAAAACTCTTTCCCCATCGCCCAACAACTACAAATGGTCACCCTCCTACCTATGTTGCACATTATGTAATGCTCACAGGAGATTGACGAGGTACAAATGGGCCTTTAAGGCACTCATGTTGCACGTGGAGGCCTACCTAGCTCAACAATCCAACGTGTTGCCACTTGTCCCGTAGCTTGGTCACCCCAATTAGGAATATTTTTATTAGTTATTAAAAGATATAAAATATTCTTTTTTTTTTAATTTATATTAATGATTGTTATAAGGGATTTATATTAAACCCAACGATTAATAGTATATGACCTACAAACAATGTTACACTCTAGGAATATGACCCCTTAAATTAATAAACCCAATGGACTGATCTTTTAAACCCACTAGAATAATAAACCCAAGGGAATAATATTACACACAAAGGAATAATATTATAAAACCAAGGTATATAAAGCCAAAATAAATATTACAAACCCTATGATTATCATGGTTGAGTTGACCATGGTTGATTTTCATATTGAGACAATATTTGTCACAACGCGATGTTTCACCATGGTTGACCATGACTCATTTTCATTAGCAAACAACCTTTGTCATAATGCAATGTTTGACGATGGTTCATTTTCATATTGAGAAAATATTTGTCGCAATGTGATGTTGGACTATGGATGACCATGATGATATGCCAACGAGATTTATATTAAACCCAAGAATTAATATTATAAACCCTATGAATAATATTAACGCTAGGGATTTATTTATATTAAACTCAAGAATTAATATTATTAACCGAAGGGATTTATATTATAAGCCAAAGGGGATAATAAATAAAAGGTATTAAAACAAAAAACCCAATGGATTATAAACTAGTGCAGGCTAGAAGCCAGCATCCTTAGTCAAACTGATGCCAGGGTAACCAATCACACATACCCATAGTATGCATTTATCAATGTAATGCATCCACAACTGTCCCATGATATTTAACTCAACGAAGGAGTTAAATCTTTAGACCATAAATGGTCAAGGCCCTTTTGTACAGCCATTCCTTTGTATTGTAACCAATCACCCCACTGTAATCCTCTATCTAGACTATATTAACCCTTCAGAACCAGAGTCCACATGCACACACACACAGATATATAACCTTACTCTTTTCCCTATGCTTTCATTACATATATATTAACCTAAAACACTATTGGTGCTTTTCCACTTTATTTCCCATTATAAAGGGAAATTCAATTACAAAGGGAAATACTCCCAGAACATATTTTCCACTTTATTATAGCTTTAGCACAGAACCCAAGGTTAAAATCTCTATCGCAATCGCTATCGGCTATATCAACGATTCATATACATATGTACCATCATCCCTCTGACTTCAATATTCCACTATCAGAAGTCGTTAACACATGCTTTACGTTAGAAAGTCCACGCCTTATAAACTATCATAATATTAATTATTTTGGAATACAAAGGACTTCCCACTCCAACTGCATATGCATTACAACCACGACTATAATATCATTGGGTTCATTCACCACTATTCCCACACTATTTCTCCAATCCCTGCTAGCTCCGATGCCCAATCACCGATAAGCCTCAATATTGATCGTCGATATATCGCTATAGGCAATATCGCAACAGTCATAGGCCGCTTACCCTTGGTACCTGCGATAGCTGATATGCGATTAAATCATGACTATTGATCTGGACATGATCCAGTGGTCCATGATTAATCTTTACTCGCTCTTATTCCAATAACTTTAAAGGGACTCCCATTAATGCAATTGATTCTTAGCCATTGATCTAACTGATCCAATGGTTGCTGAGTGTCAAACTTCACTTCTCTGCTCATCCTCTTTTACTTGGTTTTTTCTGCATTTTCTTCAGTTTCTCTATGTATTCTGAGTTTCTTTAAGGTTCTCCCTGATGCCCTTTCGCTACTCGCACTTCCTTTTGGGCTTAACTCCTTCAGCGAATTCTTACTTCACAATTTCACCCCATATCTCCACTCTGTTCTTCAATTGGATTCAATGATCGTTTATGGTTCCTCTGTCAATATTACACCCCCACATACTTCAGAACTCTACCTGCACTCTGTCACAGAACCTACGAGTTCAACACAGTAATGCAAACATTCATGAAATACTCTTCAATACTCTGACACAGTCAGGAACCAATATCTGCATATACTAATATAAAAAGCAATGGTTACATTTGAGACTCTTCGGTCTCGCACACACACACAAGCCTGATTTCCTATTAGTGGCCTCCTCCTATTGAATGCACAGGTTCACTTACTTATAAGAATGCATTAGATTGGATGATTCATTGGAGGATCAGATCACCCCTCTAAAAAGAGCCCTAAAACTCTCTGCATGCATACATATGTGGCAGATAAGTCTCCTTGAAACTTTATCCATTCCATCTTTTCATCTATTTTAAAATAGAAAAGTCTTCTTACTAGCTTCCCATTTAATTCCTAAAATCTCTCTCTTGTTCCTAGAATCATTGAACTGTTTAAGGGTTGGATTTGACTTCTACCACTCATGTTCTCATTTATTTATTTTTGAGAGCATTTACATTTTCTCCCATTATCTAATTAAATCACACTTAAAGGCCTAAATATTGCCTTAACTTGATACTTAGAAAAACTATTTCCTAAAATGCATGAGCGCCTATGTCTACTATTTACAATGATTTTCCTTGAGCTGAATTTTCCTGCATTAGACTCCCAAAATAGAAAATATTCATGATCTCATGATCATGTGTCTTCTGCTCTTGGTCTTCCTGGATCCCACACTTTGTTATGTAACTGTCCAAATGCTTTATTCCTTTACTGCCGCTACACTTCTGCTGTCTTTTGCTCCATTTTCTTCTTCCTATCAATCAGGTTTAACTTCTGATTGATCTTGCTTGTTGTTGTTACCATTTTCCTCCATTTGAATTGCTTCATCATCTGCTGCCATATCTCTTCAATTTCTATGTCCAGCATATCTTTGGGCCGATCCATCTTCTGCTTCTTACTTCTGTCTTCTTCTCTTTGTTTTAGGTTACTGTTGATGTCTTCCATGGTGACTTTTCTTTTACTTGCTTCATTCTTTGGTTTACTTGCTCTTGCTTTACTTGCTGCCATTTTTGCTACCTATGTATCATCCTTACCCTCTTTCATGATTGAATTGTGATTGTTCAACATTTTCTCCAACAATTTAACATCTTTGTTCCATGGATTGAATTCTTCCATGAAGTCTTCTTGTTCCATCTTTACTTGGTTGCTCACCTGTGATAACTGTCCTCCAGCAATTGCAACAAAACTTGCAATCAAAACAAACTTGTTAAAATTAAAAACATGATGCCTTGGTGCCTCTTCTTTCTTTGGTAACATTTCAATTTGTTGCTCTATTTCCTCTTCCTCTATCAGCATATCAGTATGCTGATTCGAATTCTTAGTAGAATTTATGAGACTGTCCATTAGTCTCTCTTCCACACCATTTGTTCTAATGATGCCTTCGTGCTCTTGTCCATTATAGTGAACTCCTCCTCCTTTAACCTACTGTTGGTTATCTTTACTTTGAAATTGTTTGATTCCTACCGCCCCTTTACCATCTCCAAACAAACTCTGCTCAATCTCTTTGATAACATACTCATACTCATCCATGCTGTTTAATGAACCTGTAAACAAATTATTGCATCTTCTTATCTCCATGCCTACTTGAGACACATCTTCTTCTTCAGAAACTGTAACTGTAGCTTCTGTTCTACCATCAGGTTCTCTCATCAGTTTCTCCAGTAGTTTAATCTCTTCTTCACACTTAGCAAGCACTTCCTCACAATGCTCTCTTCTTCCAAATTCATCCTGTACATGCCATGTTATAGTATTACAACACTGTCTTCCTTTGATCCTTGTAATCTAAAGGTCTTTCTGCTATAGCAAATCACTACTTCCCTCATTCAAGAGATCTTCTCGATCATACTCTGTTCTCCTAGAGTACTCCTCCAAACTTTCGATATCTTCAAAACACTCCTTTGTTAGTGTTCCTTTTCCCAAGGTTAAATCCTTTGCATAGGGTTCCTCCTTCTTAACATCCTTCAGTAGATGTCCTTCTTCCCTACTATTTGTCTCAACAATTTCCATGGCTATCTCTATTGTGCCTATCATCATAGTGAATTGATGATCCTTTACTATGTTTTCAGCTAACATAGTCTCTTCCTCAAGTTTGCCTTCAGTCCCTTGTTGTTTATCTGCTTTGAAGATATCTTCAAATGGTTGTTTTTATCCTGCAATATCTACTATCATACACAAACTATCAGTTTTAAAAGTATATGACCCTATGGTCTCACTTGATGGTTCAGCCATCATATCTCCTTGTTGTTCTAAATCATTCGTATGATTCAGAAATTCTTGGATGGTTTCTTGCTCAATCTCCTGAAACCCTTCACTTAGTTGCTTGACATCTTCCACGAGCTGTATGTGAGATCTATCTAGCTCATCTTCTTCCAGAACATAATTTTGATTCTACTAGTATTTTTCCTTCTTCATGACAATATCAGCCAATTGTCCTTCACCTGCAAACATACACAAATTGCCAAATTTAAAACCATGTGACCCTTCGGCCTTACTTGAAGTCTCAGTCTTCAAGTCTTCATCTTCACTATCTCCTAGAAATTCTCCTTGTTCTAGTTCACAAAAGGATTCTTCCATTTCTAACTCAACTTCCTTGAGTTTCCCCTTCAACCACTTCACTTTCTTTTTCTACAACCTTTCTTGCATCTCATGCCATTCTACTGGGTTCTTCCTCTAGACCCAACCTGGTCTCTAGCTTTCCTTAAGCATTCTCCTTAATGCATTGAGTTGTTCTTTTAATTAAGCAACCTCTCTGTCAATTTCCTCTTGACTCATCTTCTTGCCATCTTCCTTGGCATCCTTCTTCTCATATCTTCTACTGTGGCTTCTCTCTGAACCTCTACTATGACTATCAGTAGTCATCCTCTTCTCTTCTTTCTTCATGATCTCTTTTGCAACAAGCCTCTGCAACAATTATTCCTCCTGGCTGCAATCTTACCTCACTAAGCTCTCCTCACTCAGTCTTTTGGTAAGCACAGGTCCTCTATCTAGAACCTCGTCTTAAGCAACACCTTTGCTCCTTCTAGGCTTCTACAATCTCTCACTTTCTCTTGAGAACACTTCAGCTGTCTTCTCTGTCCAATCTCTTGTTGGATTCTGTTATGAAACCAGCTCAAGAAAAGATAGATCAACGCCTTAGAATTCAGCCTCTTCGAGGGGGCAACCTCCTTTACATTACATAAATGAACAATTCTTGGATGATACAAATGACAAAACCTCCTTTCTATATATAGGAGTCTAAGGAGTCACAATATAATCCAGCCGACCTAACAATAATAATATAAAGCCACAAAAATAACAATAGAGGGATTCTATGGGGCACAGAAATAACAATATGGGGGTAATAGGGGCACAACAATATAAATAAGGGGTATAACTACAATAGTAATGGGGTAATCACTAGTATTATAGGGACCCAACATGCCCCTCTCCTTCAAAAAAGTGTTGTCCTCAACGCTTGAGTAGTTCTGGATACTTCTGCATAAAATTCTCATCCTCCCATGTGGAATCTTCAGCGGATAAGTTCTTCCACTTGATAAGATACTCTGAAATTGATCGATTTCGTAGCTGTCGAGTTCTTGTTTCTGTGACTGCTTCCGGTTCCAATATAATTTTTCCTTCCTCGTCAAGTTCTGGCAATATTGTTTGAATTGGGAGCTTGTCACCTATAACCTTCTTTAAACATGAAACATGGAAAACTGGGTGCAATCGAGAAGCTGCAGGAAGCTCCAATTTGTATGCCATAGTACCAATCTTTTGCAACACCTTGTACGGACCATAATACTTTGGTGATAATTTATTATCCTTCTTAGCTTGCTTTAGGGACATTTGCTTATATGGTTGTAGCCGTAGGAATACCCAATCACCTACATCAAAACTTCTTTCACTGCGATGTTGATCTGCCTGTTGTTTCATTCTATTTTGTGCCAACACGAGGTTATCCTTTAAGAGTTGGAGGACTTGTTGTTGATGTTCGATGTGATGTTCCACTGCCTGAACCTTAGAATTTTCTCTTAAATATGATGTGATGGATGGTGGTTGATACCCATAAAGTGCCATAAATGGGGTCATTTTTGTTGCTGTATGGAAGGAAGTGTTATACCACCATTCAGCCAGAGGCAACCATTTGACCCATTGTGTCTGTTTATCAGATACAAAGCAACGAAGATATCCTTCCAAACATTTGTTTACTATCTCAGTTTGCCCATCAGATTGAGGATGATAAGATGAGCTATGAGCTAACTGAGTACCAAGACAAGAAAATAATTCTGTCCAAAAATTTCCAGTGAAAATGGGATCTCTGTCACTTACAATAATCTTTGGGTTTCCATGTAGCTTTTGAACTGTTTCCATAAATGCAGTAGAAACTGTACTGGCTTTAAATGGATGTGATAATGCACAAAAGTGTGCATACTTGGTAAGTCTGTCAACTACCACCATGATGACACTCTTTCCCTCAGACTTGGGTAAACCTGTGATAAAATCCATTGAAACCTCCTCCCAACGTTGGCTTGGAATGGATAAAGGTTGTAATAGACCCGGTGTCTTAATTGTTTCAACTTTATTTTGTTGGCAAACCAAACATTCCGCCACAAACTTTTGAATATCTGATTTAAGGCCATCCCAAAAAAATTCCTTCTTAACCCTGTGGTAAGTTTTTAAAAATCCTGAGTGCCCTCCTAAGGGAGAAGTGTGCAATTCCATAAGAATCTTTTGTTTTAGCTGGGAATTCTTACAGAGGTATAAGCGATCTTTGTACCATAACGAATCATTTTTCCAGCTAAATGTATCAGAAGTACTGGAATCTTGTTGTAGCTTTCGAATAAGTGCCCACACTTCTTCGTCATTCTTCCATTCCTCCCTTGCTTCGTTTATCCAATCTGGTTGGATAATAGAAATGGCACACAACAATGCTTCCACATCCTCATCCTTTCTTGAGAGTGCATCTGCCACCACATTTTGCTTCCCTTTTTTGTAGATGATTTCAAAGTCATAACCCAACATCTTTGTGACCCACTTTTGTTGCTCTTCAGAGGATAATCTTTGTTCTAAAAAGTATTTAAGGCTATCATGATCCGTTTTTACCTTGAAGTGTCTTCCCATTAGGTAGGGTCGCCATTTCTTAAGTGCATGGAGTATTGCCAACATTTCCTTCTCATAAATAGCTTTGCTTAAAAACTTTCCCTTGATTGGACGACTTTCAAAAGCAATGGGTCTTTCATCTTGCATTAGAACAGCACCAATTCCATTTCCTGAAGCATCACATTCCACAATAAAGGTTTTTGTGAAGTCCGGTGTAGCTAAGACCGGTGCTTGGCACATTGCCTCTTTAAGATGTTCAAAGGCCTTTGTTGCTTCCGGAGTCCATGAAAATGAATCTTTCTTCAATAATGTTGTTAGAGGTGCTGCTATTCTCCCATAATTCTTAACAAACTTGCGATAATACCCTGTCAACCCAAGAAATCCTCGCAGATGCTTTATGGATGTGGGGATTTTCCATTCCTTAATGGCTTTAATTTTGCTAGGGTCTACCTTAACTCCTTCATGAGATACAATATGACCCAAATATTCCACCTCCTGGACTCCAAAGAAACATTTGGATCTTTTTGCATATAATTGTTTCTCCTCCAATAGTTGTAGCACCCTGTCAACATGTTCAACATGATCCTTCCAAGACTTGCTGTAGATTAGTATATCATCAAAAAATACTAACACAAATTTTCTAAGGAATGGTTTGAAAATTGAATTCATCAAACCTTGAAATGTTGAAGGTGCATTGGTAAGGCCAAAAGGCATGACCAAAAATTCATAATGACCCTCATGAGTTCTAAATGCCGTTTTCGGAATGTCTTCAATCTTCATTCTGATTTGATGATATCCCGAACGAAGATCCAACTTGGTGAAGTAAATTGATCCATGCAATTCATCCAGTAATTCATCAATGACAGGAATGGGGAACTTATCTTTAATAGTGAGCTTGTTGAGCTCCCTATAATCTGGACACATGCGCCATGATCCATCCTTCTTGTGCACCAATACTACTGGAGCTGAGAAAGAACTTTGACTCGGTTGAATTATACCAGCCTCTAGCATTTCTGCAACCATACGTTCAATTTCACTTTTTTGGACATAGGGATATCTGTACGGCCTGATGTTTGGAGGAACACTTCCTGGAATCAGATGAATAGCATGATCATGATCACGCATAGGTGGGAGACCTTTGGGAGTCTCAAATACCTTGGAATGATTGTCCAGGACTTTTTGGAGATCTGGAGAAATAGATGATTCCAATGTGGAAACATCTAGCGAACATAATTGTGCAATTACACCTCTTTGCTCCTTTTTTAGAAGCTTTGTCATACCATTAGAGCTGATTATCTTTCCTGGTTTCCCTGCAATACCCCTTAATTCAACTTCCTTTCCTTCCAAGAAAATTTGATGAAAAGTTCTTGAAAATTAAAAGCTATTGTACCCAAGGATTGTAGCCATTGGACTCCTAGTACAACATCAGCACCTCCCATTGGAATGGAAAGCATTGGGCTAGTCAATACATATTCTCCCATGGATAGCTTGATATTATGGCACTTTCCAGAGCAATTTATTGTTCCTCCATTTGCAATCATCACTTGACACTCTGGTGCTGGATATAGGAAGCAATTCAATTCTTTTGCTACCCTACAATGAATAAAATTGTGGGTGCTTCCTGAATCAATCAACACTATTACCTTTTTCTTCTTGATTTGTCCTTCTATCTTGATGGTTTGAGGAGTGGTAATTCCCGCCAATGCATTACAAGATATGGTCGGATTTATTTGTTCTTCATCTAGGCTTTGTTCCTGGAATATATCCTCTTCTTTTGACCTTTCTTGCTCCTTTTCTTCTTCCTCTTCACAATCTATGTAGAATAATTTCTTCTCAGCACACTTATGACCTTTTGTGTATTTGCTATCACAATTGTAACAAAGCCCTTTTGCTCTTTTTTCTTCCAATTGTTGTGGTGTCAACCTTGTAGGTTGTGGAAGACTATGGGCAACAACACTTCCGTCTTTATAGTTGTGAATGGTATGCTTCCTAGTTGCCATAATTTTGCTTTCCATTTTTCTTGCTAACCTGAATGCCTTCTCTAATGAATCAGGTTCCCAAAGGCGCACATCATGTTGGATATTATCCTTTAAAGACCCTATGAACACATCAATCCTATGCTCCTCTGGAATATCTTTTACCCTTATGTTCAATTTTTGGAACTCCTCAATGTGCTCCATTATTGAACCCTTTTGTTTGAGACTTATCAATTGGCTAAAAAAAGTGTTGCTTTTTGTATCCTCATAATGTGCTATCAATTCTTCCGTAAAAATTGCCCAAGTGATAAATTTTTACGAGAACAAAGCCATTGATACCATACAAACTGATTTGGTTCCAAATATAAAGTTGCCATACGTACCTTTTGTGTGTTTTGCACATTATTGAGATCGAAGAATTGCTCCATCTGTAATATCCATGTGGCGGGATCCTTGCCATCAAACTTCCTCATATCGATTTTTGGAACATGGTGAGTCTTCGATCCAACATTAGAGTCTATGGAATCATGATTAACATTTCTTTTGTTCTCATCATGAGTTTCCTTTACTACCTTTTCACCATTAGTGACCCTTTCTTGTAGCAACTTCTTCAATTCTTCCATGTCTGTCTTCAAATCTATCTTCAAATTTACCATCGCATCCTCCATCTTAGCTTCCATGCCCTTTATCTTAGATTCCACGCCATTTATCTTAGATTCCACGCCACTTATCTTAGCTTCTGTTAGCTTTTGTGAGCGTGACATTTGTTGCACTTGTTCTTGTAATTTTGATATATCATGTAGCATTTCTTCCTCTTCTTCATGAGTCATGCTAGAGCTTTCAGGTTCCTTACTAGGTGTTTGCATTTTCTTTCCTCGGGGCATCAGTTACCGATAATAATGCTTTACTATGCCCTTTGAATTCCGTTAAACCAAGCTTACATAAAAATTAAAAAAAAAAACTACACACCTTTTTTCACTTTATAGAAGCCTGATATTGAATCTGATGTATCTCTGTAATTTCGGATCATCCAGTTCTAAAATTGCTACCTGTAGTAGCCTTCTGTGTCCTCTTTCCAATGCCACAAGTCTGAGCCAAATTGGATTCTCCAAGGAAGAGTTATGTGAAATCTCCCACAGTGACTTGCTTTTAGACTGGTTCAGTAGAGCGAACTTGTACGACGTGCCACGAGTCACTGTTTCAACCTTTGAATCTGAAACACGCATACAAGAAACTAAAGTCCGTCCTCTTTCTGTACCTTTTTACGAAATTTCAATCCGATCCTCAGAGAGAGAGTTATGACGATTTTCCCCAGGTCACCTGTTTTGAATGTAATTCAGGAGTCTGCAAAAAGACCAACTTCCTCAGATCATATCTCCGAAAATATCATGCAAAAAGCTCTGAAATTTGGACCCAAGGTTCAGCCCCAATTCTTCTCAAATGGGTTTTTTTTGCGACTTCTGAAACATCACAGAAACAAAGTTATAGTGCAAATGCCACGATGACCTGTTTGGAGCAGCGAAACCCTAGAATCCAAAGCTCTGATACCAAATGTTATGAAACCAGCTCAAGAAAAGATAGAAAAGATAGATCAACGCCTTAGAATTCAGCCTCTTCGAGGGGGAAACCTCCTTTACATTACATAAATGAACAATTCTTGGATGATACAAATGACACAACCTCCTTTCTATATATAGGAGTCTAAGGAGTCACAATATAATCCAGCCGACCTAACAATAATAATATAAAGCCACAAAAATAACAATAGAGGGATTCTATGGGGCACAGAAATAACAATATGGGGGTAATAGGGGCACAACAATATAAATAAGGGGTGTAACTACAATAGTAATGGGGTAATCACTAGTATTATAGGGACCCAACAGATTCTTCAGGTTCACTGCCACTTCTCCTTTAGAGTATTTTCCTTAATCTATCTTTAAGAACTCACCTGTTCTTCTCACAGCTTCTCTTGCTGTCACCTGTGCATTAGTATAAAAAACACATATTCCTAATTTAAAAAAGAATAAATTACCTCACTTCCAAGATCTCAGCATGATCTTGTTTCAGCATTCTAGTTGTCCTTTAATGGACTGTCCTTTGTTTTGTCTCCAAGTCCTCTTTCCTTCAGAACTTGCACTAAGAAATCTTGCTTTCTCTTTCCTTCAAGAATCCTCTGTTCCCACTTACTCCAAGCCTCTATTGGAATTGCTACAATACCCCACTGTAGTCTTTATCATTGAGCACATTACCTTTTCCTGTGTGCAAATTCCTTTTTGCAGAAATCTTCGCCACTTTATTTCTGCTCTGATAGTAATTCTACTTTGACCTCAATTCTGCTTTGATACCACTAATGGTGTAGGCTAAAACCTGGCATATAACCATCCTTAGTCAAACTAATGCCAAGGTAACCAACCGCACATACCCACAGTACGCATTTATCAATGTAATGCATCCACAACTGTCCCAGGATATTTAACTCAACGAAGGATTTAAATATTCAAACCATAAATGGTCAAGGCCCTTTTGTACAATCGTTCCTTTTTATTGGAACCAATCACCTCGTTGTAATCCTCTATATGGATTATATTAACCCTTCAGAACCACAGTCCACACACACGCACACACACACACATATATATAACCTTACTCTTTTCCCTATGTTTTGGTTACATATATATTAACACAAAACACTATCAGTGCTTTTCCACTTTATTTCCCATTACAAAGGGAAATCCAATTACAAAGGGAAATACTCCCAGAACACATTTTCCACTTTATTACAGCTTTAGCATAGAACCCGAGGTTAAAATATCTATCGCAATCGCTATTGACTATATCAACAGTTCATATACATATGAACCATCACCCGTCCGACTCTGATATTCCATTATCAGAAGTCGTTAACAAATTCTTTACATTAGAAGGTTTGCGACTTATAAACTATCAGAATATTAATTATTTGGGAATACAAAGGAATTCCTGCTCCAACTGCATACGCTAGATTTCAAATTCATTGGAACCATGACAATAATATTGTCGTGTCCTTTCACCACTGTTCCCACATTATTTCTCTGATCACTGCGAGCTCCAATGCCCGATCGCCGATAAACCCTGACACTGATCGCCGATATATCGCTATCAGTGATATCGCAACAATCATACACCACTTACCCTTGGCACCTCTGATACCCGATATGCGATTAAATCATGACTGTTGATCCGGCGACGATCCAATGGTCCACGATTAATCGCTACTCGCTCTTATTCTAATAACTTTAAAGGGACTCCCGCTGATGCGATTGATTCTCAATTGTTGATCTAACTGATCCAATGGTTGCTGAGTGTCGAACTTCACTTCTCCACTTGTCCTCTTTTACTTGGGGTTTCTACATTTTCTTCAGTTTCTCTGTGTATTCTCAGTTTCTTTATGGTTCTCACACTTCCTCCTAGGCTTAACTCCTTCAGCGAATTCTTGCTTCGCAATTTAACCCCGGATATCCACTCTGGTCTTCGATTGGATCCAATTATCCCTTGTGGTTCCTCTATCAGTATTATGCCCCTGCATACTTTAGAAATCTGCCTGCACTCTATCATAGAACCTACGAGTTCAGCTTAGTAATTCAAACATTCATGAAATACTCTTCAATACTCTGACACAGTCAGGAACCAACATTTGCATATACTAATATAAAAAGTAATGATTACATTCGAGACTCTTCTATCTTACACACACACACACACAGGCCTAGTTTCCTATTAGTGGCCTCCTCGAATTGAACACGCAAGTTCAGTTATTTATAAGAATGCAAGGGATTGGAGCATTGGAGGATTCGATAAGCCCTCTAACAAAAACCCTAAAGCTCTGTGCATGCATACATATGTGGTAGATAAGTCTCCTTGACACTTTATCCATTCCATCTTTTCCTCTATTTTAAAACATAAAAGTCTTCTTATCAGCTTCCCATTTAATGCCTAAAAGCTCTCTCTTGTTCCTAGAATCATGGAATTGTTTAAGAGTTGGATTTGACTTCTACCACTCATGTTATCATTTATTTATTTGTGAGAGAATTTACATATTCTCCCATTATGTAATTAATTACATTAGAAAGTTTGCGACTTATAAACTATCAGAATATTAATTATCTGGGAATACAAAGTAATTCCTGCTCCAACTTCATACGCCAGATTTCAAATTCTAATTATCTGGGAATACAAAGTAATTCCTGCTCCAACTTCATACGCCAGATTTCAAATTCATTAGAACCATGACTATAATATTGTCGTGTCCTTACACCATTGTTCCCACATTATTTTGCTGATCTTTGCCAGTGCCAATGCCTGATCGCCGATAAGCCCCGACATCGATCACCAATATATCTTTATCAGTGATATCACAATAGTCATACACCACGTACCCTTGGCACCTCTGATCGCCAATATGTGATTAAATCATGACCATTGATCTGGCCACGATCCAATGTTCCACGATTAATCACTACTCGCTCTTATTTCGATAACTTTAAAAGGACTCCCGCTGATGTGATTGATTCTCAGATGTTGATCTAACTGATCCAACGGTTACTGAGTGTCCAACTTCACTTCTCCACTTTTCCTCTTTTACTTGTGGTTTCTGCATTTTCTTTAGTTTCTCTGTGTATTCTGAGTTTCTTGAAGGTTCTCGCACTTCCTCACGGGCTTAACTTCTTTAGCAAATTCTTGCTTCACAATTTCACCCAAGATATCCACTCTGCTCTTCGATTGGATTCAATTATCCTTTGTGGTTCCTCTGTCAGTATTATGCCCATGCATACTTTAGAACTCTCCCTGCACTCTATCATAGAACCTACAAGTTCAGCTTAGTAATTCAAACATTCATGAAATACTCTTCAATACTCTAATACAGTCAGGAACCAACATTTACATATATTAATATAAAAAGCAATGATTACATTCGAGACTCTTCTATCTTGCACACACACACACAGGCCTAGTTTCCTATTAGTGTTCTGCTCCGATTGAACGTGCAGGTTCACTTATTTATAAGAATGCATTGGATTGGATCATTGTAGGATTCGATCAGCCCTCTAACAAAAGCCCTAAATCTCTCTGCATGCAGACATATGTGGTAGATAAGTCTCCTTGACACTTTATCCATTCCGTCTTTTCCTCTGTTTTAAAAAATAAAAGTCTTCTTATCAGCTTCCCATTTAATGCCTAAAATCTCTCTCTTGTTCCTAGAATCATGGAACTGTTTCAGAGTTGGATTTGACTTCTACCACTCATGTTCTCATTTATTCATTTGTGAGAGCATTTACATATTCTCCCATTATGTAATTAAATCAGACTTAAAGGCCTAAATATTTCCTTAACTTGATACTTAGGAAAACTATTTCCTAAAATACATGACCCCCTATTTCTACTACTTACAATGATTTTCCTTGTGCTAAATGCTCTTGCATCATAAACCCAATGCAATAATATTAAACTAGTGATAAATATTAGAAATCATAAGGTCCCAACCTTTTAGAAAACCATTGGAATAATATTAAATCCACAGGATTATGTTAGGAAACCAGCTCACAAAAAGATAGAAAGGATAGATCAATGCCTTAGAATTCAACCTCTTCGAGGGGGCAACCTCCTTTACATTACACAAATGAATAATTCTTGGATGATACAAATGACTAAACCTCCATTCTATATATAGGAGTCTAAGGGGTCATAATATAATCAAGCCGACATAACAGTAATAATATAAGGGTATAAAAATAACAATAGTGGATTTCTATGGGGCATACTAATAACAATATGGGGACAATAGGGGCACAATAATAACAATAAGGGATACAATGACAATAGAAATGGGGGAATCATTAGTATTATAGGGGCCTAGCATGCCCCTCTCCTTCTGAAAAGCATTGTCCTTAACGCTTGAGTAGTTCTATATGCTTCTGTAAAATGTTATCATCCTCCCATGTGGAATCTTCAGCGGATAAGTTCTTCCACTTGATGAGATACTCTTAAATTGATTGATTTTGTAGCTGTCGAGTTATTATTTTTGTGACTGCTTCTAGTTCCAATATGATTTTTCCTTTCTCGTCTAGTTATGGCAATATTGTTTGAACTGGGATCTTCTCACCTATAACCTTATTTAAACATGAAACATGGAAAACTGGGTGCACTTAGGAAGCTGCAGGAAGCTCCAATTTGTATGCCATAGTACCAATCTTTTACAACACTTTGTACAGACCATAATACTTTAGTGATAATTTATTATCCTTCTTGTCTTTCTTGATGGACATTTGTTTATATGGTTGTAGGCGTAGGAATACCCAGTCACCTACATCAAAACTTCTTTCGCTAGGATGTTGATCTGCCTATTGTTTCATTATATTTTGTGCCAATGTGAGGTTATCCTTTAAGAGTTGGAAAAATTGTTGTTGATGCTCGATGTGATCTTCCACTACTTGAACCTTATAATTTTCTCTTAAATATGATGTGATGGATGGTGGATGATATCCATAAAGTGCCATAAATGGGGTAATTTTTGCTACAGTATGGAAGGAAGTGTTATACCACCATTCAGCCAAAGGAAACCATTTGACCCATTATGTCTATTTATCAGATATAAAGCAACAAAGATATCCTTCCAAAAATTTGTTTACTATCTCAGTTTGCCATCAGATTAAGGATGATAAGGTGAGCTATAAGCTAACTGAGTGTCGAGACAAGAAAATAATTTTGTCCAAAAATTTCCAGTGAAAATGAGATCTCTATCACATACAATAATCTTTGGGTTTCCATGTAGCTTTTGAATTGTTTCCATAGATGCAGTAGAAACTATACTGGCTTCAAATGGGTTTGATAATGCACTAAAGTGTGCATACTTGATAAGTCTATCAACTACCACCATGATGACACTCTTTCCCTCGAACTTGGGTAAACCTGTGATAAAATCCATTGAAACCTCCTCCCAGCGTTGACCTGGAATGGATAAAAGATGTAATAGACCTGGGGTCTTAATTGATTCAACTTTATTTTTTTGGCAAACCAAACACTCCGCCACAAACTTTTGTATATCTGATTTAAGTCCATCCCAAAAAAATTCCTTCTTAACCATGTGGTAAGTTTTTAAAAATCTTGATTTCCCTCCTAAGGGAGAAGTGTGTAATTTCATAATAATCTTTTGCATGAGTTGGGAATTCTTACATAAGTATAAGCAATCTTTGTACCTTAACGAATCATTTTTCCAGCTAAATGTATCAGATGTACTGGGATCTTGTTGTAACTTTCGAATGAGTGCCCACACTTCTTCATCATTCCTTCATTCCTCCATTGCCTCGTTTATCCAATCTGGTTGGATAATAGAAATGGCACACAACAATGCTTCCACATCTTCATCCTTTCTTCTGAGTGCATCTACCACAACATTTTGCTTCCCTTTTTTGTAGATGATTTGAAAGTCACAACTCAACATCTTTGTGACCCATTTTTGTTGCACTTCAGAGAATAATATTTGTTCTAAAAGGTATTTAAGACTATCATGATCTGTTTTTACCTTGAAGTGTCTTCCCATTAGGCAGGGCCGCCATTTCTTAAGTGCATGTAGTATTGCCAACATTTCCTTCTCATAAATAGCTTTGTGTAAATACTTTCCCTTGATTGGATGACTTTCGAAAGAAATGGGTCTTTCATCTTGCATTAAAACAACACCAATTCCATTTCCTAAAGCATCACATTCCACAATAAAGGCTTTTGCAAAGTCCGGCGTAGCCAAGATTGGTGCTTGGCACATTTCCTCTTTAATATGTTCAAAGGAATTTGTTGCTTCTGGAGTCCATGAAAATGCATCTTTCTTCAATAAATTTGTTAGAAGTGCTACTATTCTCCAATAATTCTTAACAAACTTTTGATAATACCCTGTCAACCCAAGAAATGCTCGCAAATGCTTTATGGATGTAGGGATTTTCCATTCCCTAATGGCTTTAATTTTGCTAGGGTCTGCCTTAACACCTTTATGAGATATAATATGACCCAGATATTCCACCTCTTGTACTCCAAAGAAACATTTGGGGCTTTTTGCATATAGTTGTTTCTCCTCCAATAGTTTGAGCACCCTGTCAACACGTTCAACATGATCCTTCCAAGACTTGTTGTAGATTAGTATATCATCAAAAAATAATAACACAAATTTTCTAAGGAAGGGTTTGAAAATGAAATTCATCAAACCTTGAAATGTAGAAGGTGCATTGGTAAGGCCAAAAGGCATGACCAAAAATTCATAATGACCTCCATGAGTTCTAAATGTTGTTTTTAGAATGTATTCAGTATTCATTCTAATTTGATGATATCCTGAAGGAAGATCCAACTTGGTGAAGTAAATTTATCCATGCAATTCATCCAATAATTCATCAATGACCGGAATGGGAAATTTATCTTTAATAATGAGCTTGTTGAACTCCCTATAATCTAGACATAGGCACCATGATCCATCCTTCATGTGCACCAATACTACTGGAGTAGAGGAAGAACTTTGACTAGGTTGAATTATACCAGCCTCTATCATTTCTACAACCATACGTTCAATTTCACTCTTTTGGGCATAGGGATATCTGTACGCCCTAATGTTTGGAGGAACACTTCCTGTAATCAAATGAATAGCATGATCATGATCACAAATAGGTGGGAGACCTTTGGGAGTCTCAAATACGTTGGAATGATTGTCCAAGACTTTTTGGAGATCTGGAGAAATAGATGATTTTGATGTGGGAACCTCTAGCAAACATAATTGTGAAATTACACCTTGTTGTTCCTTCTTTAGAAGCTTTGTCATATCGTTAGAGCTTATTATCTTTCCCGGTTTCCTTGCAATACCCATTAATTCAACTTCCATTCCTTTCACACAAAATTTCATGAAAAGTTCTTGAAAATTAAAAGCTATTGTACCCAAGGATTGTAGCCATTGGACTTCTAGTACAACATCAGCACCACCCATTGGAATGGAAAGCATTGGGATATTCAATACATATTCTCCCATGGATAGCTTGATATTATGGCACTCTCCAAAGCAATTTATGGTTCCTCCACTTGCAACAATCACTTGACACTATGGTGCTAGATATAGGAAGCAATTCAATTACTTTTCTATCTTACAATGAATAAAATTACGGGTACTTCCTGAATCAATCGACACTATTACCTCTCTCTTCTTGAGATTCCTTTCTATCTTGATAGTTTGAGGAGAGGTAATTCCAACCAATGCATTACAAGATATCATCGGATTCATTTCTTCTTTATCTTGGGTTTTTTCCTGGAGTATATCCTCTTCTTTTGACATTTCTTGTTCCTTTTTTCTCCTCCTCTTCACAATCTATGTAGAATAATTTCTTCTCAGCACACTTATGACCTTTAGTGTATTTGCTATCACAATTGTAACAAAACCCATTTGCTCTTTTTTCTTCCAATTTTTGTGTTGTCAACCTTGTAGGTTGTGGAAGGCTAGGGGCAAAAACACTTCCATCTTTATAGTTGTGAGTGGTAGGCTTCCTGGTTGCCATAATTTTGTTTTCCATTTTTCTTGCTAACCTGAATGCCTTCTCCAATGAATCAGCTTCCCAAAGGCGAACCTCATGTTGGATATTATCCTTTAAAGACCCTATGAACACGTCGATCCTATGCTCCTCTCGAATATCTTTTACCCTTATGTTCAATTTTTGGAAGTCCTCAATGTGCTCCATCATTGAACCCTTTTGTTTGAGATTTATCAACTGGCTAAAAAAGGTGTTGCTTTTGTATCCTCATAATGTGCTATCATTTCTTCCATAAAAATTCCCCAAGTGACAATTTGTTTATGATAGTAAAGCCATCGATATCATACAAACTGATTTGGTTCCAAATATAAAGTTGCAATATGTACCTTTTGTGTGTTTTGCACATTATGGAGATCAAAAAATTGCTCCATCCATAGTACCCATGTTTCGGGTTCCTTACCATCAAACCTCCTCATATCGATTTTTGGAACATGGTGGGTCTTCAATTGAACATTACAGTCTATGAAATCATGATTAACATTTATTTTGTTCTCATCATGAGTTTCCTTTACTACCCTTTCACCATTAGTGACCATTTCTTGTAGCAACTTATTCAAATTTATCTTCAATTATTCCATCTTATCATCCATGCCATTCATCTTAGCGTCCATGCCATTCATCTTAGCATCCATGCCATTCATCTATTTTTCCATGCCATCCATCTTAGCTTCCATCTTAACTTGTATTCCATTCATATTAGCTTCCATGCCATTCATCTTGGCTTCATTTACCTTTAGTGAGAGTAAAATTTGTTGTACCTGGTCTTTTAATTTTGATATATCATGTTGCATTTATTCCTCTTCTTCACAAGTCATCTTAGAGGTTTCATGTTGCTTACTAGGTTTTTCCATTTTATCTCTTCGGGGCATTAATTAATGCTAATAATTCTTCACTATTCCCTTTGAATTCCTTCAAACTATTTTTTCAAGCCAATCTTATGCAAAATTTAAAAAAAAACTACACATCTTTGTTCTTCATTTTGTAAGAGCTCGATATTGAATCTGTTGTATCTTTGTAACTGCAGATGTCGAACATGTAAAATCTTGTCCCGTGGTAGCCCTTTGAGTCCTCTTTCTAACCCCGCAAGTCTGATCAAGATTGGATTTTCCAAGGAAGATTTATGCCAAATCGCCCATGGTGACCTGATTATAAACTAGTTCAGTAGAGCGAACTTGTTCAACATATCACATGTCACTTTTTTGACCTTAGTATCTAAAACTAATACACAACAAGCTATAGGTCGTCATCTTTTGGAAACTTCTTACGGAATTTCAATATGATGCTCAAAACAAAATTTATGACAATTTACCCCAGGTCACCTATTTTGACTGTAATTTGGGAGTCTGCAAAAACCCTAACTTCCTCAAATCATATCTCCGCAAGTATAGTGAGAAAAGCTCTGATATTCAGACCCCAAGTTCAAACCGATTTCGGCACAAATGGGTTTTGTTTTTAGCTTCTGAAACGTCACAGAAAAATGTTATAGCGAAAATGCCACAATGACCTGTTTGGAGTAACGAAACCCTAGAATCCAAATCTGTAATACCAAATGTTGGGAAACCAACTCACAAAAAAGATAGAAAAGAAGGATCAACGCCTTAGAATTTAGCATCTTTGAGGGGGCAACCTCCTTTACATTACACAAATGAACAATTCTTGGATGATACAAATGACTAAACCTCCCTTCTATATATAGGAGTCTAAGGGGTCACAATATAATCAAGCCAACATAACAGTAATAACAAAAGGGCACAAAAATAATAATAGTCGGTTTCTATGGGGCATACTAATAACAATATGGCGACAATAGGGGCAAAATAATAACAATAAGGGATACAATGACAATAGTAATGGGGGAATGACTAGTATTATAGGGGCCTAACAGATTAATATTAATCCTTTGGATTTAATATTATAAACCTAAGGTATATAAACTCTAAAATAAATATTATAAACCCTAAAATAAACATGGTTGATTATGGTTGACTACAGAGTCCCTTGGGGTTTAAACCCCCAAGGGACTATGAAACCAACACAATAATATAGAACCCATTCGATGAATATTATAAACCCAATTTATAAATACTGAAAGATAAATATATTGTTAGCCCTAAAATTATCATGATTGAACATGGTTGACCATGTTTGATTTTCATATTGAGACAATATTTCTCACAATGCGACGTCACGCCATGGTTGACCATGATTGATTTTCATATGGAGATAATCTTTGTCACAATGAAACATTGGAGCATGGTTGATTTTTATATTGAGAAAATATTGTCACAATGTGACACTGGACCATGGTTGACCATTCTTATAAACCAAGGGGATTTATATTAGAACGAAGGATTAATATTATAAACACTATTAATGATATTAAACCCTAGTAATAATAATCCTTATATTAATAAACTCAAGGGATTGATATTATAAACAAAAGGGAATAATAAACCAAAGGGATTAATGCTAAAACCCCAAAGGATTATAAACCCAAGGGAATAATATTATACCTAAGGGATAAATATTATAACCCCAAGGTATATAAACTCTTAAGATAAATATTATAAACCCTAAAATAAACATGGTTAACCATTTTTTACCATCATGCTTGATTTTCATATTGAGACAATATTTGTCACAATACAAGGGATTTATATTAAACCCTAGTATTAATATTATAAACCCTATGAATAATATTATACCCTTGTAGTACGAACCTTTAGATTAATAAACCCAAGGGATTGATATAATAAACCCAAGAGAATACTATTAAACCTAATGTATTAATATTATAAACTGAAGTTATATAAACCCTAAAATAAATATTATAAACCCTAAAATAGATATGGATTAGACCCAAGGAGAAGTATTATAAACCCAAGGTATATAAACCCCAAGATAGATACTATAAACTCTAGAATTATCATGGTTGACCATGGTTTACCATTGTTCATTTTCATATTGAAACAAACTTTGTCACAATGCGACATTGCACCATGGTTAACCATCATTGATTTTCATATGCAATCAATCTTTCCCATAATGCAACATATTAATCCCTTTGTTATTATAAACCCAAGGTATATATGCCGTAAAATTAATATTATAAATGCTAAAATAAACATGTATTACACCCAAGGATTAATATTATAAAACTTATGAATAATATTAAACCCTAAGAATAAGAACCCTTAGATTAATAAATCCAAGGGATTGATATTATAAACCAAAGTGATTAATACTAAAAACATAAAGGATTATAAACCCAAGGGAATAATATTTAACACAAGGGATAACTATTATAAACCCAAGGTATACAAACTCTAAGATAATTATTATAAACCCTAAAATAAATATGATTGACCATGGTTTACCATACTTGATTTTTCTATTGAGACCATGGTTGACCATGGTTGATTTTTCTATATGGTTGACCATGGCTGATTTTCATATTGAGATAATTTTTGCCACAATGTGACATTCGACCATGTTTGACCTTCATTGGCCATGATTATTATCACAAGATATTTAAATTAAACCCTAGGATTGTTATTATAAACCCTATGAATAATATTAAACCCTAATAATAAACCAAAGGATTGATATTATAAACCAAAGGAGATAATAAACCAAATGGATTAATACTTAAAAACCTAAGGGATTATAAACCAAAGCGAATAATGGTAAATGAGGAATAAATATTATAAACCCTAAAATGCTAACATTTTATAAATTCATGGGAATAATATTAAGTCCAAGGGATTAACGTTATAAACCTAAGGTATATAAACTCTAAAATAAATAGTATAAACCCTATAATAAACATGGATCACTATGGTTCACTATAGAGTCCCTTAGAGTTTAAAACCCCAAGAGACTATGAACCTAAGGCAATAATATTACACCCAATGGATGGATATTATAAACCCAATTTATAAATACCCAAAGATAAATATATTGTAAACATTAAAATTATCATAGTTGAACATGGTTTATTTTCATATTCAGTCAATCTTTCTCGCAATGCAATGTTGCACCATGTTTGACCATGATTTACTTTCATATTGAGACAATCTTTGTCACAATCCAACATTGGACCAAGGTTCATTTTCATATTGAGAAAATATTTGTCACAATGTGATCTTGGATCATGCTTGACCATTCTTATTAAAGAAGTTGATTTATATTACACCCAAAGATTAATATTGTAAACCCTATTAATAATATTAAACCCTAGGAATAACAATCTTTAGATTAATAAACTCAAGGGACATTGTAAACCCTATTAAACATATTAAACCCTAGGAATAAGAATCCTTAGATTAATAAACTCAAGCGATTGATATTATAAACCAAAGGGATTAATAATAAAAAACCCAAGGGAATAATTTTATACCTAAGGGATAAATATTATAAACCCAATGTATGTAAACTCTAAGATAAATATTATAAACTGTAAAATAAACATGGTTGACCATTGTTTAACATGCTTGATTTTCATATTGACACAATCTCTGTCACAATGCAGCGGACCATGGTTTCTTTTCATATTGATACAATCGTTGTTTCAATTGTGACATTGGACGATGGTTGACCATGGTTGAGAATGATTATCAACCCAAGCAATTTATATCAAACCCTAGGATTAATATTATAAACCTTATGAATAATATTATACCCTAGGAATATGGACCTTTATATTAATAAACCCAGGTGATTGATATTATAAACGCGAGGGAATAATATTAAACCCAATGGATTAACATTATAAACCTAAGTTATATAAACCCTAAAATAGACATGGATTATATCCAAGGAAAAATATTATAAACTCGAGGTATATAAACCCCGAGATAAATATTTTAAACACTAGAATTATCATGGTTGACCATGGTTGATTTTCATATTGAAACAATCTTTGTCATAATGCAACATATTGATCCCTTTGATATGATAAAACTATGGTATATAAACCCTAAAATAAATATTATAAACCCTAAATAAACATGTATTAGACCCAAGAATTAATATTATAAACCTTATGAATTATATTAAAGCATAGAAGTAAGAACCCTTAAATTAATAAACAAAATGGATTAATACTAAAAACCCAAAGGATTATAAACCGAAGGGAATAATAAACCCAAGGGATTAATTCTAAAATCCAAATGTTTTATAAACCCAAGGAAATAGTATTAAAGCAAAGGGATTAATATTATAAGCCTAAGGTATATAAGCCCTAAAATAAATATTACAAATCGTAAAGTAAACTTGGTTGACTAAGTAAACATGATTGACTATGGTAGACTATAATGTACCTTATAGTTTAAAACCCCAAGGCACTATGAACTCAATGAAATAATATTAAATTGAATGGATGAATATTATTAAAAAAAATTATAAATACCCAAAGATAAATATTATAAACCCTAAAACAAATATCGTTGACCATGGTTTCTCATGGTTGATTTTCATATTGAGACAATCCTTTCCACAATGCGACGTAGGAAAATGGTCGACCATGTTTGAGCATTATTGATTTCCATATCAACACAATCTTTGCCACAATGCGACGTTGGGCCTTCATTGGCCAAGGTTGATTTTTATATTCAGAGAATCTTGGTTATCATGCAATGTTAGACAATGGTTGACCATTATTGGTTTCACACAACATGGCTAGCCATGGTTGACCATGGTTGGCCAGTATTAACCATGTTTGACGAATATTGACCTTTGTTGACCATTGTTGGCCACGGTTCAACATGATTGATATTTTAAAGCAAAGGGAATAATAAACACAAGGTAATAATACTAAAAAACGAGTGGATTATAAATCCTAGGGAATACAATTAAACCTAAGGAAATAATATAAACCCAAGGTATAAAAACCATAAGATAAATATTATAAACCCTTAAATAAACATGTTCAGCCATGCTTGACCATGGTTGATTTTCATATTGAGACAATGTTTGTCCCAATGCAACATTGGACAATGCTTAACCATTGTTCAACCATTAGATTAATAAACTCACGGGATTGATTTTATAAACCTAGGGAAACAATACACCCATGGGATAAATACTAAAAACCAAGGGATTATGAAATAACATTGAACCTAAGGCATGAATATTATACTTAAGGAATTAATACTCCAAAATACTTAAAGAGTATTCATTGCCAAAAATACTCCAAAATTGTCAATCTTATTAGCAAATTCGGTTGACTAATGTAGTAATGTTGCATTGCAACATTGGATAAATTACAATGTGTAATATTACAACAATGTTTGTCACACTGGGATGTCTAATAGATTTCTTTACCATTCAAGCATTACAACATGTTTAATTGTCAATATTAATCAACAATATTAATAGGCAATTATGTTTGAGTGAAGTTGAAGATTGTTGGCTATTAAACATAGTCAAACATGGTCGAAGAGTCACCCTCATTCTAAAATGTCGTTGACCAAATGTTGTAATGTCACATTGCGATGTTAGAAACATTTGTTTACAATTCCAACATCACACATGGTTATCATGTTTGGTTATGTTTCACTAATGTGGTTACCTACAATAATTATGCATTAGATAAATTTTTTTAATTATGTATGGATTATTTAATTAATATGTAAAATGTAATAATATTAATAAATTAATATTATTGTTAATTAATATTAATATATTATTTTACACATTGTTAAATTAATATTTAATGTTCTAAAAAAAATATGGAAATGTTTTAATTAAAATATGGTCAAATGTTTTAATTAATGTTATTAAACATTTTAATGTTTTAAATAATGTTATTAATTAATGTTTTAATTAGTAAATATTTTAATTTTCTACTTGATTATTATTTTAATGATTTAATTAATTAATTAATTAATTAATGAAGACTCTTTCGAGTGAACAATGTTGATTAATCTCAAATACAATTAACATAAGGTTGACTAAATATGAATTTGGTCATAATTAGCTATGCTTGACTAATGTGATTTACTATAATAATTATATATTAAGTAATTTTTTTTTAATTATGTATCAATTTTTCAATTAACATATCAATAAATTTAGAAAAATTGAATTTACGAGACAGGGAGGGACGATGGAGGAAATCGGGTAGCTCTTGCATAGGCGGGATCAGAGATTAGAGTTAGGGTTTGAGATCAGACGACCCCGAGTGGACCTGCTCCTGGTCAAGGTGCAGGGGATCTCGTATCCACCTGCTGAATCACAGACCAATACAGCGTCATATTAACTAAGGGAAGAAGCATCCAAGAACAGGATAGTCTGGGAGGAAAATGACTGATGCAAGTAGGGGGGAGAGATCCCCTCCTACAAGGCGATTACCGCAAGATAATCCAGCCAAAATGGAGCAAACAACGGATTTGGGAATCGCAGCAAGGACATGCCGATAATGGGATCGGTATGGCAAGCTAGGACAGGGAAAAAATGTCTACCGTGGGCAACAAAAAAATCGAGGTTTGTTGTTCCAAATAATAAATTGGAGGAGTACAAGGGATATATGAAAGACCATGCACTCATCTGCAAGTTTGTAGGAACATGGCTATCTAAGAAAGATATGATGAAGTGGATACAAGAGAGGTGGAAGCCCAAAGGGCATATAGATCTTAAATTGGGGACAAAACGATTTTTCACAGTAACATTTGCAAACCTGGAGGATAAGGAGAGGATATTTGAGTAGGGTCCATATTTCTTCAACAACACAAGGCTCTTCATGTGGAAACTAGGAATGTTATAATCCGGAAAAGAAGAAATGCTAGTAGCACTAGTTTGGGTCAGACTATTTGGGCTCTTGATAGTGTGCTGGGATCCAGAGATTCTAGAATGAATTGGGAACTCAATCAGGACCTTTGTGAAGGTAGCAAAAACCACAAAGAGAGGCAGATATACATCTTATGCCAGAATTTGTGTCTAAATGGACATCACAAAACCACTACCAGATCATGTTGAAATAGAATATCCTGATGAGGTCTGGCAACAGCTAGTTGATTACGAACACATTCCTTTCAAATGTAGATGATGCCATGAGTATGGCCATTTGTTCAAATATTTCCCAATGAATGAATTTGATACACCAAAAGATCAGGGAGATGGAAAGGGAAGTATGGAATAAGAGAGGAGGACTAATGAAGGAAACAGCGGAGGGTTCACAGAATTGCTGAGAAGAAGACGGCCCCAAAAAGGAAAAGCCAAACTAAACCCCTCTCACCTAGAAAGCACTCAGAAAAGCCAGAACCAGTTTGAGGTTCTTCACGAATTAGAAATGGAAGCGGAAAGTGCAGAAGGGGAAGATGGAATAGGAGAAATCCAGAGAGAAAATAAAAAGGAAAATAAAGAGCCAAATAGTATGGAATTGGAAAAAGAGAAGGAGAGGGGAGACTGGGTTCAAGAACAGATTCAAATGGAAATAGATCTTCAACAGGAACAAGAAGGAGAAGAGGAACAGGTCATGAGGAAAATTTTACAGGAATGGAAGCATCTGGATGAACGATTCATACCAGATGACCAGAAACAACTCTATAAAGATATGTTCCAAAAATACAAAGAAAAACGAGGGACAATGTTAGCAAAGCAACCAAAGAAACTTGGAACACAAGGAAATCAAAACACAAAAACAGGAACCATAGGGAAGGGAGGAAGGAAAAGAGGAAGGAGACCCATGACTGAGACAATCCAAATGGTGGGAGACATGCTGGTGAATTCAGGAAGAGTTGTGCCATTGTCAGAGGTTTTCCAACAGCCCCTCAAACTCTTGAAATGATCATCACAACTCGGAATATCAGAGGGCTAAACAGTAAGGGAAAACAAAGATATCTAAAAGAGAGACTCAAAATGGATAAACCAAATATAATTCTAATCCAAGAAACAAAATTATGAGAAAGAAAACTAAAAGAAGTGATGAGCAATTTCAAGCCGCATTACGAGATCATTGGTCAAGATGCGGTAGGTAGTGCAGGAGGAGTAGCAATCCTCTGGAACCCAGAGGAAGTCTAATTTAAAGACTGGATCAGTATACCTCGCATCGTCATAGGAAGATTTAGAATTATAGGTTCTCAAGAATGGATCCTCTTATCCAATGTATATGTACCCCATATACACAGTGATCGTAGGTGTTTCCTTCAGAACCTGGCAATGATGTGGTCCTTGTATCCAACCTCCTCTTGGATAGTGGGAGGAGATTTCAATATGATAAAATCAATAAAGGAAAAAAAGGGTGGACTCAGAAGAACAGAGGTAGACATGGACGCCTTCAAAGATTGGATAGCAGATCAAAGGCTAGTAGACATACAGACAACAAACAGGATCTATACATGGAACAATAGAAGAGGAGGTAGACACTAGATTGCCTCTAGACCAGATAGATTCTTAATGTCAGAACAAATTATAAATTGGGATATCTTCATTGAAGCAATGATTCTTCCTGGAATGGGATCAGACCACTAGCCAATAAAAGTAGAACTAGATATTAAAGCCAGTCCCAAGAGAAAATCCTTTAGGTTTGAAGCCTTCTGGCTTAGGTATAAAAATTTCATGAAGAAAGTAGAAGAATGGTGGAAGCAAAGCTGACAGAAAGGAAGAAATATAATGCAGACATTTTAGCTGAAACTAAAAGAATTGAAAGGAAACATCAAGAAATGGAATAAAGAGGAATTTGGACACATACTCAAAGATCAGTAACTGCTAGAACAGAAGATGAAGCAAATCCAACAAGAAATCATTACAGCGGGTAGAAGTGATGACCTAGACAGAAAGGAAGGGATCTTGATAGGACAAATGGAAGAAAGGTGGAAACAAGAAGAGATATTATGGAGGAAGAAATCTAGAGTAAATTAGTTAAGAGAAGGGGAGAGGAATACAAAGTTCTTCCACCAAGCTATGTTCCAAAGAAGGCAGAGAAATAGAATATTTTCTATAGAAGACAAAGTAGGGACACGAGTTAGACAACATGTGGAAATAGAACAAATCTTGGTGGATCGTTTCAAAGATCTTCTAAAGGAACCCAATGTAGATCATGGAGAAGCTACTGAAAGAATCTATAAAGAGATCCCAAGTAGGGTTACTAGAGACCAAAACCTAGCTCTGATGATGGAAGCCACCTTGGAAGAAGTAGAAGAGGTAGTAAAAGGAATGAAAAAGAATAAAGCCCCTGGTCCTGACGGATTCACAGTAGAATTCTATCAAGCAGGATGGGATTTCTTGGGCCAAGACATACTGGACGTGGTGGAAGAATCAAGAAGAAACTAGAAGGTAAGTACAGGCTTAAACTCTACCCTCTTATCTCTGATTCCTAAAGAAACTAAGTCTGAAAATCCCCAGGGTTTTAGACCCATTGCCCTTTGTAATGTTATATATAAGATAATAGCTACTTTAATATCTAAAAGACTTAAGCCTATTTTATCTAGCATTATTTCCCCAGAACAAACAGGTTTCGTAGAAGGCCGACAAATCCTGGATGGACTGGTGGTCTCCCAAGAAGTAGTGCATTCTCTAAAAGTCAAAAAGGAAGTAGGTATGATGATTAAACTTGACCTCTCCAAAGCTTATGACCGTCTGAATTGGAATTATCTGAAAGAAGTTTTAAGGGCCTTTGGTTTCTGCAATAGATGGATTGAATGGATCTTTACTATGATCTCCTCAGCCAATTTCTCCATCCTTGTGAATGGAACTCCTTCCCAACCTTTTAAAGCATCTAGAGGACTCCAACAGGGTGATCCATTATCCCCTTTCCTGTTCATTATAGTTGTAGAAGGCCTAGGAAGGTACATCAGAAAAGAAGTAAGAGAAAGAAAGCTAAAAGGAATCCAAACATGGGGTAACAACCTTCCTATTACCCACCAGCAATTCATAGATGAAATTATGTTGTTTTGCGCTGTGTCCCTCAGAGAAGCCTGTAGAATTAAAGAAATTCTAGAACCTTTTATGACAGCTTCAGACACGCAAATTAACAATGACAAGTCTTGCACTTATTTTTTCAACACTACTAGAAATATTAAAAGTTTTTTAACAAGAACTCTTGGATTTCGATTAGGACAACTTCCAAAAAGATATCTAGGAACGTCGTTAGCCCTGAATCCTCTAAGGCTGCCGAATAGGCAGCAAACAATTGAGAAAATTGCTAGAAAACTAGCCAGCTGGTCTTTCAGAACATTGAATTTTGCTCACATAGTTGTTTTAGTTAAAGCAGTCCTTCAATCGATTGCAATATACCAACTATCGGCAATGGCAGCCCCCAAAGGAGCATGCACAAAGATGGTAAAGATTCTTAAAAAATTTATCTGGGGAGGACCAAAGGATCAAATAAAATGGTCTTTAGTATCCTGGAAGGATTTGGTGAAAAGCAAGACTGAGGGAGGATTAGGCCTAAGAGATCCTTATATTCTGAATCAAGCAATGGGTGCTAAACTTTGGTGGCACTGGATGAATGGAGGAAATGACCTATGGAAAATAATATGGACAAAAAAATATAATATGGCAACAAAACTAGAGGAGATATTAAGAATAAGGGATACCCCAAAAGGGTCAACAATTTGGAATCTAGCTAGTCTAAACAAAGAAATAATAACTAAACATGCTTTTTGAGAAATTAGGGATGGAAAATCTCCCAGGTTTTGGGAGGAAGCATGGCAGCAAAGAGAAAGACTGAATGGACTTCAAGCTTTAAGGGATATATGCCAAAAGGCAGCTGAGAATGGAATGAATCTGGTCAAGGACTTTTGGAAGGAAGGGAGCTAAGAGGAAGTATGGAGAAGCTGGAAGAGTCCAGAAGAATAGATGAATCAAGTTGATGGAGAAAAAAGGGAGTTATATCAAAAGGAAATGCAGACAAGGAGAATACGTATAAGACCTAGACCAGACATACTAAGATGGGGTTACATAGTAAAAAGAAATTTCTCAATTAAAGAGGCATATCATCTCTTACCTCCTAAAGAACCAGAGGATACGTCAGTCAATTGGAAACAAATATGGACTAGTAATTGGTGGACAAAAGTGGCCCACTTCATATGGCTGGTAAGCAAAGGCCGCATCCTGACATGGGACTAACTCCAAAAGCGAGGCATACATGGCCCCCCCAGATGTAATATTTGCAAGCAAGAACAAAAAACGCAGGAACACCTCCTGAACTCATGTAAAGGAGCTCAACAATAATGGGAAGAGGTTAGGAAACTCTTTGGAAGGACTCACAGAGATCAACAGAGCATTAAAAACACAATTAAAGTATGGGAAGGTGGACAATTCACTAGCCTGGTGGTAAGAAGAGCCTAGAGTCTAATAGTAGGGATGAATATGTGGATGATCTGGAAAGAAAGAAATAGAAGAATCTTCCAAAACAAAGAAATGACAAAAGACCAAATCTGGGGAAAAACATTGAGTCATATTCGTGAGACCATAATTGCAGACACTTGGAAAGTAGAAGACTAGGAAATGACACTGGAAGAATATCATATTTTAAGGAGGCTGAACCTGCATCAAGGGATGGCAGCTCCTCAGATGTGGAAAGAACCCAAGATTGGATATAACAACACCATGCACTTCTCTCGCCCCATGGATGGATTCATAAAGTTAAATTTCGATGGGGCATCCAAAGGAAATCTAGGCCCAGCAGGGATTGGAGGTCTCTTTCAAGATGATCAAGGTAGAACAAAATGGATTTACTTAGACAATGGTGGCATCATGAGCAACAATGAAGCTGAATTGATGGCAGTACGTCAAGGACTGAAGATAGCAATCAGAAATGGATACAATAACCTGGAAGTGGAAGGGGACTCCCAAATGGTCATACACGTAATCAAAAAACTTAATAATGGAACCTCATGGGATAAAGTTACGCAGAGTTGGAGAATGGCGAGTCTAATCCAAGAGTTGGAAATTATCATAAAAAGATTTGAATATATGATTATTAAGCATGTTAGAAGAGAGGGCAATAGAGCAGCGGATTTTCTTGCGAACTGGGGTTGCCAGGAACAAGGAAGGAATCTGGATAACATATGGACTATGCATTCTGAGGACTTAGATTTAGAGCAGCTAAGAATGATTCTAAACCATGATAATCATGAAGACACGATTCAAAGATAATAGAGACAGATGGCCCCTGATCAGGAAATGGAGAAAAGTAGTTGAGGGTAGCAGACGGGTTTATGATCATGGTAGGATAGTGGGACTAACCCATACATACGACACCGTCCTTCTAGCCAGAACAATGAGCTGCATGTCAGCACAATTTTCAAAAAACCGGAGTGGGGGAGTTGGAATAAAGGAGAGGAGCAACAGCGGTGGTGGTAGTGGAAGAGGGAGAGGGACAAATGAGTGGTATTTCATGAAGGTGGTGAAGTTTAGAAGGAAGGGTAGACTAAGATGGGAGGAAGAGGAGCAGGGTGAAGTGCAAATGTAAGGAGCTTTCAAGGAGGTTGACAATTCCGAGTATGTTATCTCTGAGACCCCTTCAATCCTTTCCTCTGTCATAATTGGTAAAATGGATAAATTTATTACTTTTGAAGCCTCTAAGGAAGAAAAGGGCTGGTGTGAGTCTGCTTTTCACTTAGCAATGCTTTGTGAGGGTCCATTGGGTCAGAATCAGGGAAGGTTTCTTGATGAATGGGGGAATTGTAGTCATGAGAATAGTTCAGGAAGAAACATGGGGGGCTGTATAAACAAACCCAATGCAAAGGTACAAGGGGAGACTGAGGAAAGGGATACGAAAATTTCATCCCTAGCCCAACAATTGATCCAAATGACTGAAGGCCTTCTTAAATTCTTGCATCCCAAAAATGACAAGCATTGTAACACCCAAACAAATGGTGGAAACTGTAGCAGGAGAAGAGGAATAACCATAGAGAAAACTGAGGAAGACAGTGATGCTAAACTTCAAAAACTAATCTCTGTGACTAAAAATTGTCAACACGATAAGGTAAACAGCAAGATGGTGCACCGGGTCGTGGCAGAGGGCATGGAAGCAGAGGATGCCTGAGACAGGGGAATCAAGAGGAACGATCAGTAAATGATCCAAGTAACTAGGGTAGAGGTAGAAGATCTACTTTGACAGCAGTCCATGAGGCTTCCAGAGCTTATAGGGAAGGCACAAGTGAAGAAATCCATCGAATTATTCAAGATATGGAGACCAATGTGACGGAAGAACAATCTGACTCCGAGATAGAAGGGTGGGCTGAAGAGTTCATTGATCTGGGGAATACGCGAGGAAGGTTGACACTGTATAGGTAGACTCTTCATATCTGTTGGGTGTTAAAACGCCTTTTGGCAAAGGCCCTAGAGCAGGTGGCGAAGGAAATGGTCAAAATAGAAAATGGTGTGCCAAACTTGCAAAAAGAAATGAAAAATTTCAAAGTTATCATGATCAGGCAGAATAACAAGCTGGAGGAAATGCATCAGTAGCTATCTCGGATGGCTCATACAACTCCAAGGAAGGTCGAACCAGTGGATATTCCCATGGATATGGACCTGAATACTGGTATCAGAAAGGAATGATCCTTTTGGGTTTCTTAGGTGTTTTAGTGAATCTTTTTGCCTTTACCATTTCATGCATGTTAGTAGCTTACATAGTAGTTTCAGTTGTATAGTGCACATAGCCAGGATGGCTTTGTTTTTGGAATGCATACATCAAACTAAGGTGGCCAACAGACCTAGTTTCCCTCCGGGGCAGGTTGAGGCCACCAACGCGATGTATCTGGTCTCTTTGGTTATTATAAATAGAAAAGAAAGACACTACCTTCACTTACAATATATATATATATATATATATATATTAATAATAATTGATATTAATATATTTATTTAAACTTTTTAAAATTAATTGTTAATATTATTAAGCATTTTTGTGTAAACATTTTAATTAAAATATTGCCAAGTATTTTAATTAATGTTTTTAAACATTCAAACTGATGTTTTAATTGATTAATATTATTATTAATTAATATTAACATATTAATTAAAACATTTTTAAACTAATGTTTATTCGTATTCAACACTTTTATATAAATGTTTTAATTAATATATTTCAAAATATTTTAATTAATATTAATAATATTTTAAGTTAGGTTATTTATTAATTAATTAATATTTAAATTAATTAATGTTAATGTGTTAATTTTAATTTGTAATGTTAATGTTTTAATTAATTAATATTAATGTTAATTATTGTTTTAATTAATTAATTAATATTATATTAACTTGATTTGATTGGAAAATATTTATTATTGTCAAATACATTAAACATAAGGGTGACGAAATCTCAATGTTTTACCATTGAAAATAATTTAATGTTTTAACATTACAAATGTTTGAGTACCATTCTAACTTATTTGGTTATGTTTGACTAATGTGATTGCTTATTATAATTATGTATTAAAGGACATTTTTTAATTCTTTAATTTAATATTAATTCATTTGTTGGATGTGTTTATATTAGTTTTATTAAGAATTTTTAAAACATATTTTAATTAACATACCGTGAAATGTTTTACTTAATGTTTTAATATTAAAAATATTTGTGTACAATTACTATATCACATTATCTTACTATTATTATTATTATTGAAGTATGAATGTGTTCATATTTGAATAATATAATTAACTACAATAATTATGTATTAATGATTTAATTAATATCCCAACGTAATAATGTTAATAAATTAATTAATTAACATTGTTATTAATTAATATTAATATATTATTTTACACATTTTTAAATTTATGTTTAATGTTATTAAAGAATTATATATAAATGTTTTAATTAATAAATTAATGTACATTAACTAAAGACAATTTTAAGTGAATAAGGTTGATTATAGGGTTGACCAAGTCTCAATAGTTATATTGGGCTGTGTTTGACTAATGTCATTGACTATAATAATTACGTACTAAGTAATTTTCATTAATTAATTATCAATATCTGGTTAATATATCAATATATTAATGCTAATAAAATTATATTATTATTAATTAATATTAATATATTCATTTAAAAAATTGTAAATGATAATTAAAGTTACTAAACATTTTAATTAATATGATGTGAAATTATTTAATTTATGTTATTTAACATTTAATTAATATTTTAATATTAATATATTAATTTAAACATTTTCAAATTAATATTTATTATTATTAAATATTTGTAAATAAATCTTTTAATTATTTAATGTTATATGGACTATCGATAACTTTGATGGAATAATATTGACTATTTGTAAATACAATAAACATAGCGTTGTCCAAGTATTAATGTCATTATATTTCGCTATATTTAAGTAATGTGGTTGACTATTCACAATAATAATTGTGATAATTATGTATTAAATAATTTTCCTAGAATTATAGATTAACTAATATATGAATCTATTAGTTTTAATAGATAAATAAATTAATATTATTTTTAATTAATAAAATAATTTCATAAAATAGTATAATATAAAAAATGATTTTATATATTTAAAAATATTTTATAATATAATAATAATTTAATAATATAATAATTATATTAAAATAATGTAATTATAATTTAAATTTATCTTTTATCCCTTATACACGTAGTTGTGTAATAATGAAACCCTATTATTTACGAAAGCATTCAATACACCTAGCATTAACATAAGTATTTGAATACAACAAATTATAATTTTGTCTTTTATGCTTTTGTTAAATGATATATCGTCACATGACCGTCATAATTTTTTTTACACCAAAATTATGATGATGATGATGATGGTTAATATCAACTGAGACCCAACTTTGGTCTGTCCAACCTAAAGAAATGAATTATTTAGTTTGATTTAAGATTTTATTCCTATGTTCAAAAAGCTTGGAGAGAAGCCTCGTGAGCTCACTATAATTTTGACAATGTAAAAGGCTAGGAATGTTAGTATTGCAACAACGATTTTGAAATTGAGATCTAATATGGTTGTATGCGGGGCACTCTAGGAGGAAGTGATTTTCATCCTCGATGTTCGTATTCTCACAGAGATGGTAGAACCTTTCCATCCATGGTGTTTTAGGAACTTCCCAATGACCCATTTCACTATGGAGGTCATGAGAGTTCGTTCTAATCTTGACTATATTAATTTTCTTCTTTGAGCTAGTAAAAACAAAGAGATACTTCTGATATTCTAAGGTGGGGTTGATGACATCCTTATAATATCTTAGTTTTCTTTTAGCTATTAAATCTTTCTCACACCACATTTTTTCTTTGAACTTAGAAGTAACAATATTTTTAATATTATTAATGTTTTGCAATGCAACATTCTCGTCAATCTCTCAATGGTTTAACCAGGCCCTCATGTATTTATACCAACCTCATTTGAGCCTCAGGTGGTTTTGGCTGGAAATTAAAGCTAGCTTAGGAAGTCTATGGTCTCCTATGTTATTGAGTTGATGCCTATACAACAAAAGCCTATCCATAGCTAGGCTCTCGATAGGGGAAAGACCCACTTCTATAAGGAGAATAGGATAGGGTGTGTTGCTTTTAATTTTGAGGTTATATGTTATAAAACTCTTTTGGATTTGTTCAATCTTTCTCTAGTATTCTATAGAGATGCTACAACCCCAAACCTCACATCCATATAAGATAACCGAGTGATTAAAGTTTCAAAGAAGAACTTCTTTCTATCCCACATTACGAGGTTTGCCATTTTACAATTATTTTCAAGACCAAAATAAGCTTTCCATCCCCCATTAATCCTTTTCTCAATGCTATAGTTCTAGTTGAGCTTGTTATGAATATCAATTCCAAGGTAGTTGTAGGAAGACACTTCCTCCAAGTTACCATTTTCATACATAAAATTAGCGTAAGTGTCCTTCTTGGATTTGATAATCATAACTTTTGTTTTGTCAGTGTTAACAATCATACCCATGGTAGAGCTGAAATCCTTAAGAAGTATATGTTGCTTATCAAGATCAGATGGGAACCTTGTGAGAAGAACAATATCGTCAGCGTAGAGAAGAAGGATGATGACTATCCTAGCTAAGATTATGCCAACACATCCTGCTTCCTCTAAACAACCTTCTACC
The DNA here is from genome assembly GCA_031772625.1 of Pinus tabuliformis. Lineage (NCBI taxonomy): Eukaryota > Viridiplantae > Streptophyta > Pinopsida > Pinales > Pinaceae > Pinus > Pinus tabuliformis. The sequence goes on from CM062815.1 coordinate 194,744,832, forward strand.
TTGTCGATGTAAATGCCAAATAGGGTAGGGGAGAGGGGGAAACCTTGTTTAACTCAAAGATTACACTTAATATCTTTCGACCACTCCTCATTGCTCTTTAACTTGGCAATTACATTCTCATATAACCTTATAGCTACAGTTCTCAACTCAAAAGGAATCTTTAGCTCTTCTAATCTATTCCAAAGGTTGTTTCTAGGAACCATATCGAAAGCCTTTCTAATGTCCACAAAGCAACAAAAATTATTGGATTTATCATTGCAGCATTCCTCCAAAATTATCCTAAGCGTAACGACATGTTCCGTTATTGAGTGCTGATTTTTATAACCCACTTGGCCTTTAGCCCGCTTACCTTCACTTTCAAGCCATATGCTCAACTTCCTTTCCAAAACAATACCATATAACTTGGCTAGGAGAGGGCTGATCATAATTATCCTTTAATTAGAGGGGTTATTTGTATCCCCACTTTTAAAAATAGGGATAATGAGGCTTTAAGTCCATGGTTTAGGGAACCCTTGTTTGATCGCTTGATTGAAAAGCTTGTGAATGTGGGGGATGAGGACAGGACCTCCAATTTTTAAGATTTCCGCCTGGTAACCTTCAATGTCCTTAGTTTTCCCGTTAGCCAAGAGATTAACCCCAAAATCAATGTATTCTAATGAGAAAACTTATTTCTTTGTGAGAAGGGTTTCAAAGTTATCCATGACATATGGAGATTCACAAAGCTTTTTAGGATAGGAATTCTAGTCGTGTGAAGCAATTTTATTATTAGCTTTAGTTTTCATAGTTAGAATCTACCTCCAGAGTTTCTTAGGAGCTACCTTAGAGAGGTGTAAGAGATTCTCTTGTCTTTTATGAATATATTGCCTTTTTTTCCTTTTAGTTAGGGCTTTGTATATTTCTATCTTTCCAATTTTAAGAGATCCATCAACAACTTCCTTTAAAATTGCTCTCCTCACACTTTCACAATCTTTGTCATACCATGGGTTGGTTTTGCTATTTCTTTTATTACTTAAAACTTTAATTGAGAACTTGTTAATAGAATATGAGAGGGTTATAGTAAAATTATGATAGAGGTCTTCTATGTTGTCCATAGTAGATAAAGGAAGCAAATTAGTTTTTAATTCATTTAGAAAGAGATATTTTTTATTTCTATCAAAGATTAACTTCTTTTGGCTATAAGTATTATCTTCTATGGGATCTCTATGCATGAAAAAATTTAGAGTTATAAGTAAAGGCCTATGATCAAAGTTAGGCTTGTGGTCATTTAAGATGTCAAAATCTGTTATTTCATTTTATAGAGGGAGATCGGAGATAACATAGTCTACCACACTACTACCAAGCCCATGGATGCAGCTCATCTCTCTATAATTGGGCCACTTATATAGACCATTGCAAATTATGAGATCCTGAGCACTACAGAGATTGAGTAGCTCCGACCCAAACAAATTCTCCCCGAGGTCTTCAGAGCTCCTTTTGTACCAGCTAGCTAGAGGAAGGTCTTCGTCTAACCAAAGAGGATTAGGGTTGGAATGATTGCTTAGAAGAATAGCTTGGTTGCTTAAATTTTGAGCATTAAATTCACCCATTAAAAGGATATTGCCTTCATTCCTTAGGCTAGAAATATCATTCTCTAAACCATTGTAAGGACTATTTTTATCTAGATTCTTTTTCTTATAGAAGTTAGAATTAATGGGGGAATAATAGATTGCTACGTAGGTCTTTTTATCATAAATGTCAGTAATTTCTATCCAACTATATTGGTTCTAAGGGTCATTTTTATAAATCTTAGCATGGGGAGAGATGCTCTTCTTAATGAAACAAGCTATACCCCCAACGCCTCTATGGGAGGATCACTCATTATAGGTAGACCATAATGTAAAGCCATCTATGTTAGGGACCTTAGATTCATCATGCTCCCAAGTTTCAACAAGAAAAATAATATCAACATCATTTGAGATCCAACCTAGCTTGAGGCCTTTGTTCCACATAAAGCCCTGATAGTTCCAAGAAAGAATTCAGAGCATGTTGAATTGTTGTTTATTATTATATTTTTGGTTTCCGTCTTAAATAACAGCTTTTCTATTTCTGATTATTGCCCATTTTGCTTCCTTCCTAGCTTCCTTTACCTTTTGAACCTCTTTTCTCAATTCTGCTTGATCTTCTGGAATGAGATCTTCATTTACAAATATTCCCATTCCTTTCAGACCTAAGGTTTTACTAAGTATGTCATACTTATGGTCAATAGAGCTCACTTTTATTCGGATCAACCTTCATTTATTCACAGTTAGTTTCCCCAATCTTGTTGCTTTTGTGAGACACGTTGTTTCAATTTGTAATATGTTATGTAATCCTGTCTGGGCTATGGCTAAAGTATCCTCATCTACCTCCTCTTTCAAACTGAAGATTATAAGGTTCAAGGCCCTTTTGTTATGCTCATGATCTAATTCTATCAATTTTTCATTTCATCTTTAGTTAGTTTGATATCTAATTTACCTACCACACTATTTAGGGTGAGGTAGCTATTACCTTTTTCTTTTAGCTCTTTAATCATGTCCTTCATTTTAAGACTCTCTAAAGTATTAGCATCTACTTGCTGGGATGTTTAGTTCATATCTTGGTTTTGTTTTTCTATAACCCGCAACCTAGTCTCCACTGGCTCCATCTTATTCTCGAATAGTTCTATTTTAATTTCTATTTGTTTTTGGATCTTGTCTTCAAGAGGTGTGAATTTATTTTCTAGCATGGCTACTAACTCCGTTTGTAGCTTGACTTCTCTTTCTTCTCTATGTTTCTCTAAAGAGTCTATATATTCATAGAGGCTCTGTAGAGTAACTTTGATAGGTCTACCTTTGGCAATCTTTGTTAATTGTGGTGAATTATTCATACTTGAAAATATATGAGTAGATATGTATTACAAAAATATAAGGAATGTGTGCACCAGATATCAGCAAGCCAGACCACAGAGGCATGTGCCCAGATTGCTTTTGTATTACCGTAGAGAGATCATGAATTATTACTGCAGAGAGATCATAAATTATGACCGCAGAGATCGTAAATTATTACCACACAGAGATCGTAAATTAATAACGCAGAGAGATCGTAAATACACCACCCTAAATTATTACCACAGAGAGATGGTAAATACATCGCACTAAATTACCACAGAGAAGTGGTAAATACATCACCCTAAATTATTATCGAGAGAGATCATAAATACATCATCCTAAATTATTACCGCAGAGAGATCGTAAATACATCTAACCTAACACTATTACAATTTAACCTTACCTTTTTTTAACTATTCATTATATTGCTTAAATATTAATGAACCCCTATTTTTGTGAACCAATCATCGGAAATTATTTAAACCCTACATATTGTTGATTAACCATTAGACATTCGGTTGTGTAGGTGGATATGTTACGAAAGTCAAAATGGCTAAGATGGAGTGTTGAATACACATTTATACTAATAACAATTCAATCCACCACAATAAGAATAATTTAATAAAATAATATTTTGTTCATTATACTTACCTCATAATGCATAAGGAAACCAATAGGGTAATGAAGTGAAGGAAATGTTCTAAAACCATTGCAAATGGTTTAAACATACGTTTGAGAATTTAAACAATTATAAGTTTGAAAATCAATCCACGTTGCAATGTATATTTTATATGCTTTTTTTTTAATTGATTGGTAACTAATTAGCATAAGTGATTATCAATAAGTATAGTAAATTTTTAATCATGTTTTATAAAATTTAATTTATGTATGGTTTAAACATGTGAGTTAGATATGCAAGGAAGTTATCAATTTTCATTCAATTCGTTGATTGAGTGGTAATGAGGAGAATATACTGACATCTTGCAATTTACACCATCAGATCAAAAGGATTAATTAGAAAAATGATTAAAGTAGTCAATTCCAATAGGGGGTACACCTATTGGGCTAATTAGACATTATTGTTTCTACATGCGTCATACTAAATTTTAACCATGGTATATAACTAGCACAATTACATTTGCCAATGTGGTTGATATACCTGCATATGCTTATATGAAATAGATATACAATCACCTTTACAAATGTAATTGATCCACTACCCACCACACTATTTGTAATTATTAATAACTACATAAATAATAATAAGCATAGTATTTTATAATTATATAATTATACTTATTATGTTAACATTATTTTGTATATTAATATAATATTAGTTGTCATATAAAAAATTTCTAATATATTAATAGTTATATTTAAAACTTTAATATAATTCACATATAACATAATAATAATTAATACTATGTATTTTACCATAATAATTATTATAGGTTTATTAATATAATTTCAAATAAATTTTATATATTTACTTGGAATATATATATATATATATATATATATATATATATATATATAATAGTCTTTTATTATTATTTATTATAACTATATATATTTTACAAATATGGCAAATTTTTATATATTTCTTAATACAATTTCTAATATCTTTGATATATTTACTTTAAGTAAATTAAAAAAAATCAACTAAACCCAAGGGATTAATAAGGGCAAGGGATTGTTAATATTATAAGGTGAAACTATTAATAAACCCAATAGTTTAATATTATAAAACCAATTAATTAGTAAACCTAAGGGATAAATATTATAAATATAAAAGAACAACAAATTCAAGGAATCAAATTAAAAACAAGTGACATTAATAAACCCTACGAATTATCATTTTAAACCAAAGGTATTATTTATATTATATATCCAACTAGTTTGCAAACCCAAGTGATAGTGATTATAAAATTAAGGAATCAATAAACCCAAGGCCCACTATTAAAAATAGAAGGGATTATTAAACCATAGGAATTAATATTTTAAACTCAAGAGATAGATAAACCCAAGGGATTAAATTATAAACCTAACGAATTAGTAAACCCAGGGTAAAATACTATAAGCCTAAAGGATAAAAAAATCACAAGGGATAAATATTAAGAACATAATGGATTAATAAATCCTAGGAATTAATTTGTTTTAACCCAAGGGATTGATAAACCCACATAACCATTAATATTATAAACAAAACAAATCAATAGACCTGAGGGATTGTTAATATTATAAACGCAACAACTTGATAAACTCAAGAGATAGACATTTTAAACCTAAGGGATTAATATTAAACTCTAGGACTAATATTTAACCCTTAATATTATGATTTAATAAACCCAAGGGATTAATATTACGAACCCAAAGAATTAGAAAACTCAAAGGATCAATGTCATAAACTCAATGTATCAACAAACAGAGGGAATTATTAATATTATAAACACAAAGAATTAATAAATAAACCCAACAAACTAATATAAAAAAACCCAAAAGATTAATAAAACCTAAGAATTAATATTTTAACGTCAAATGATTAATAAACACAAGGGATTATTAATGTTATAAACGCAAAAATTTAATAATATAAAGATATGGTCTACAAATTTTTCTTCTCAATTTCATCACCAATTTTTATATTCATGTTTAAAGCAATAAATCCAAGTTAAAAAAAATCTTTTCCATTTCGTACAAAACTTTGTACTTTTAATAATTGAGATAATACCTCTTAACTCCAACCTAAAGTCTTCAAAATTCACAAGGTTAAGAAGATCAATGTGATATTTCTACTAGCATATTCCACTCGCATATTCCCTATCAATAGTCTTAGTAAACCTACTAAATCTTTCTTTACACTCTTTCATTATCTTTCCTTACTTACATTTCAATTCAAGTGAACAAAAAAAACTACATTTTATGACTCTTCCCTACAAGCATTCAAAAAGTGCATTGGATTTAACAAAAACCAACCTACAATCAAAATCCTTAATTTTAATTATACTATCTTTCTTAGGGTTGATAATATTATAATACCCATTTGGTATGTCATGTCTTGGGCATGGACTTCATTGTAAATATCATGAATACGTTATGCAAGGCACCACGTATCATATTCTTATTCATATGAACTAAATTGTAGGATATATTAAAGTTTCTACTGAGAGATAATTAGCTCACTTAGTCTACTTTTGTTTCCCAAAGCCATGAACACGCTATGTACCGTTAATAAATGAAATAGAATGGCTAGTATTGGAATGGGGGCTATGATATGAAGAGTGGTTTAGCGAATATGAAAGGGATAGGTTAAGAAATGTGGTATACACCTAACTCATTTACAACGAGTAGTAAATTGTGGTATAAATGGAAGGATGAAAGGTAGAATGTTGTGAACCTTACTTTTTAGCGTATTTATTGCCACAATTTACACCCATCTCATTTACAACGAGTAGTAAATTGTGGCATAAATGGAAGGATGAAAAGTAGAATGTTGGGAACCTTACTCTCTAGTGTAGCTATTGCATTACTAATTAATTTCATTAATAATTTAATATATAAAATATTTTTTTTACCAGGTAAGGTTCTATGTTTTCTGTTCTCTTCATTTTTTTCATTGAGTTTGGTGGTTGGTTCTTAATGAGGTTTTATTGTTGGTTTTTGGGATATTTTGGTCATATTTTATTATTTACCATTATAGGTGGGCTAGGAAATGTGTAATCTTATGGAGAAAGTAATTTATGTTTCTACATAAATGCTATAATCGAGTGTCAAAGCTTCATCTATGTGAAAATAGACTTCAATTTTTGGTATTTCTAAGCTAAATAAAGCTAAATTGTTTGAATTATAATAGTACAAGCTTTTGGATGGTGTTTGATCACATTTGTAATATGTATATATATAATGAACACATGATTACTTTTTATCAAGTGTCAAGTAATTTTGGATTCATTTATAATACATTGGTGATGTGTATTTGTAGTAATCAACCTTGACTTAAATATTTTAAAATTTGTCCTAGTTATCATTTTTGAAATAAGTAGAAGTAATAGAGGGTTCTCCCCAAACTTCATAACCTATAAAAATATAATTTATTAATCTCCATACTTTAAGGGGGTCCCCCTTTACCTTCTCACCTAATGAATTATCCCATAAAATCAAGGGGCTTATTATCAAGGATCATAATTATTTGTAGTATATCTAGATCAGTTAGTTCACTACTTCCTGGGATTTGAGAACCAAGATGTCCCTTTATGTAGAACATTTTTTTGAGATTGTAAACACCCTCATAATGTGTCCCCATTATACTTTTTGGCACACTGCATGGGCTTTAAACCCCATTGACCAATAGGGTCCCATTAACTTCAACTAGAAGCTAAGCACTTGATACCAAAACATGATAAATTATAGTAGATCCAACAAACACAAGAAATGAGCACTTAATACTCAAATTCCCTCACTACTAAGATATAAAATTAGTTCTACTAAAAATTCAAAGAGTCTCATAATTCCCTATTCACATTGTTTGAGTGTTGCTAATTGTTATACCTAGCTAAGTCCCTTAAACTTTAGATCTTACCTCCTTCACCCCCTACTAAATCAATCTAGGGTATTCAAATTAATATTATAAACCTAAGAAATTACTGAACTCAACCGAGAAATATTAAAAGCCTAAGGGATCAACAAGGTAAAGAGACCAATATTGAAAACACAAAATATTAACAAAGCCTAGGAATTAATATTTTAAAGACAAGTGATTGATAAAATGACATGATTATTAATATTATAAACTCAAGCAATCAATAAACCATAGGTTTCGTTAATATTATAAAAATCCAAAGAATTATTAATATTACTGACCAAAAGAATTAGAAAACAAAGCATTAATATTAAACCCTAGCACTAATATTTAACCTGTAATATTGAGGTTTAATAAACCCAAGAGAATATTATTATTATAGATTGAGTGGATTACTAATATTATAAATACTTGTTAATAAGCCCAAGAAATTAATAAACCGAAGTAACTCTAAAGTAATATTAAAAACTCGAAGTATTAATAAGCCCTAGGAATTAATATTTTAAACCAATATTATAACCCTAAGGAATTAGTAATCCTAAAGAAAAAATATTATAAACCTAAAGTATCAAAGAAATCAAAAAATCAATATTAAAAAAGAAGTATTAATAAAGCCTTGGAATTAATATTTTAAACCCAAAAAATTGATAAACACAAGTAACTATTAATATTAATAAACCCTATATATTGTTAATATTATAAACTGAATTACCTAAATAACCAAAGACATAAACATTATAAAACTAATGGATTAATATTTAATCATTAAAATTTAATCTTTAATATTAGGGTTTAATAAAAATAATAGATTAATATTATCAACTTAAAGAGTTATAAAATTCATATTATCTAATGGATCAACAAAACTAGAAAATTATTAGTATTATCTAGATAAATAAATCCAAAAAATTATTAATATTATTTTATGTATTTTTCATTTTTCCTTTTTCCTTTGTGGAAATGAAATTTGGGGGATGAATTTTTTTTTTTCCCTCTGTCCCTTGCGGGAAATGAAATTTGGGGGATGAAATTTGGTTTTTTTTCCTTTGTCCTGTCGGCGAAATGATATTTGTGGGGGTGGCATGAAATTCTGGGGGAATTGAAGTTGTGTTAACTTGGGTTGAAAGTTAGTTATTGCAGTTAGTTTATTCGCTCAACACCACAGATTTTAAATTCAAGTTGAAGTTGTGTTTAATTGTTCAAAGTTGTCTTTATTAGGTGGTGTTTGAATGCAGTTGATACGTATAAGGACGCTGCAGCGTGCTCGGTGCATGATCTGCGAGTCGATTCGTGTATATATCGTGAGAGAAGACTTCGTGGTGGCGGAAGTGACGAACAACTGCAAACATTGCACGCTTATAACATACTCCTCGATTGCTCGCAAGTGAAAACTCCCCTAGGGAAGGCCTGCCCAAACCACCAAGATATAGTATTGCTTTTCACTAAACATGTAGGTTTTGGTACGTGGGGAAAGTAACATCACTCACCATCTTATCCACGGATTTTAAGAACTGCGGCTGAGGCTTAATCCACATAATATGTATTATATCTGCATAATATTTAGATGTTTTACGTAACAATATGGAGGGGTTGTAAAATGATAACAAAATATTATTTCATTAAACTGCTTAATTGTTTTATATTTTAATAACCGGAATTATTATGCAATAACAATGATTAAAAAGAAATCAAATGGAAAAAATATCTATATAAAGAAATTAAACTAGAATAGAGGTATACATGTATGTAATAATACATGGAAAAAAATAAATCAAAACATAAAAATAACTAATTACATTGATGCCAAAAGATCCATAATTAATTGAACATCTTGTTATAATCATGTTCATATAATTATTTATTTTCATCAATTTGAATTTAAGATTGTAGATTAAATTCAGTAAATTGGATAAATTAATAATAAATTAGATTTTAAGTATGGGGGATTTTCGCAGTGCATTATATTAGATATCATTTTTGGGATTCAACTGCGTTAAGTAAGTCATTCAAAGTATGACCATTTCCATGAGAGGTAGTCGTAAAGTGACTAATTTCTCATGATTTTTGAATAGTTCACTTAGCACTCATTGCATCGGGTGATGCTCACAGGGGTGAAGAAGTGGGATTGAAACTAGTGAAATGTGGAGAACGAATCACATAGCATCAATCATCACTTCCGGGGCTTGCACCCGGTAACCAGGACTTCCCAGGAGGTCACCCATCCCAGAACTCCTCTGGCTCAAGCGCGCTTAACTGTGGAGTTTTTCCCCACAATCAAGCCCACTTAGCTTGCTACCCCATTTGCAAAACCTTAGCAAGTATTGTGCCTCATGAACCATTCAGGTAGAGATCCCTTGACTCTTTTTGAATTTAAGTATGGGGGATTTTCGCAGTGCATTATATTAGATATCATTTTTGGGATTCAACTGCGTTAAGTAAGTCATTCAAAGTATGACCATTTCCATGAGAGGTAGTCGTAAAGTGACTAATTTCTCATGATTTTTATTGCAATTTAACTATTCTATATTTTAAAGGTTTCCAAATATATATTTTTTTAAATTTGTTTAGATTATGTGAAGAATTTATTGATATCAAAAAAATTTTGTGGCAATTTAACTATTATATATTTTAGTTTTATATTTTCTTGTTAAATTTGTTTGAATTCTGTCAAGAATTTATTGATATCCCAAGGTTGGTTGGATCTCCTAGACTTACTCCATCTCATGGGGTTAACAATGTGCACTTTCCTGTTTTTGGAATTTATTTTATTGAAATTTATTGATATCCCAAGGTTGATTCGATCTCCTAGACTTACTCCATCTCATTGTTGGAAATAATACTAAGAGGGGGTGGGCGGGGGGGGTGGGTGAAGGACGAGGGGTGAATCAGTATTATCAAATCAATAACTTTTTCTTTTCCATAATGAGATTCATATATGCGACTTCAGTTAAGGGAACTTGCGTGTACACACAATTGTGGTTATTGCAACTAGCGTATATCTAGCAAACTTATGATTCAGTTAATTCATCATATGTTGATCTTTTATCAATGCATCAGAACTTCATTAACCATATAAACAGTAACCAGGTGCAGTAAAACAAACAAATAATCACACATAAGAAACACACATGAACACCAAGATATAAGGAGGAAACCTAATGTGGGACAAAAACCACCTGCTGCTGATTTCTTTAATATAAGAAAACCTTGTTTACAATCTTGTACTAGCGTAGACTCATAAAATTACGCAGGCACCCACCTGCAGAAGGCTACAACCTTCTGTCATTTTCCAACTTCTACTAAAAGGGACCTACAACCCCCTAGCTCTTGTTCTAGCTTATATATTTACTAGTACGTAGGCACCGACCTATAGAAGGCTACGACCTTCTCTTTTCTTCTAGGGAGCACGTTTCATAAATTTTCAGACTGGATCTATCAATAACATCAAAGCACAAAATCAATCACCACTGCAATACAACCATCAACTATATCCGCATCATCAATCTCTGAGTCACCTAACAACTGAATCAGTGAAACCCTGTTATCAAAACACAGTCACCAGAATACAGAATAGAACCTAGAACTCTACAACAACCCCTTGAACCAACAACAACCTCAATATCAAAGCTCATAATGTATATGCTACTTGGCTATGTCGAACCAGCATGTATATGCCCTTTCACCAAAGGGAACCAGCGTACAAATCAGAAAATAATTACTTATACCTTTGCTGCAATTTACTACTTCAGATATACCCAGATCATCAGGTATAAAGGATAAGATATGCATCAGTATTCAGATCTAAACTAATCATGATCATACCATATAATGATAATGCATTTTAGTCTTCATGATCCCAGTCCATCAACCTTCATTCGCCACATTGATGCATCCTTAGCAAAGCATCACATACCCATAACCTGCATACTAGATCTCACACTTCCTCAAATATTCATCACTTGTACACCTTGGTCGAATGATCTTCTCCTCCTTTTATAGTCTTAGGCCTTACTCAATAACATGCACCAAAACCACTTAGGACCAATACCTTGGACCAAATACCTAGGGTCAATCACTTCAGACTAGATACCTTGGACCAATACCATGGATCAAAATACCATAGACCAAATACCACGGACCAAAACTTAGATTTCCAACATGTACATGCCTTTACTTCTGTGAAAGTGCGTGTGTACCTTATACATGACTTTATAACCTGTGACTTGGTCAATGGTGAACCTGTGTATACCTTGTTCATATACGTGACTTTGTATACAGTGAACCTGCGTGTATACGTGGCTTGGTCAATGGTGAACCTGCGTATACCTTTCTTTCTTCATTCTTTGTTGTTTACCTGCTATACTATGATATTTCATCTGAGAGAGTTGCCATCAAGGACAACACCTGTGTCATACTGTCTCATAATGCCAACAGTCTCCCCCTTTGGACTTGATGGCAAAAACCACACCAAGTCACTCTCCCCCTTTGACATCAAGGGCAAAGGGCGGACCAAGATATTCTCTCCCTTTAACATACATTATGTTGTCCATACTCCCCCTGAGTACTTGCTTAAATCTCTAATTGAGCTCCCCCTTTGTACATGTTAATATGTACCAATCCATCCATGCTCCCCTTGAGCACATGCAGAGTCTGCAAAAATATTTTTCAAAAGAATAACATGACTCTACAACTCAACTAAGTGAGTATGACCTTCTTATCACCAATGACTCATACATACATCAATCTCCCAACCGAGTGGGGATACACCATTTTTTACTCATCCACCCAACCAAGTGGGGATATACCAAATGTTTATACATGACTGAAATAGAAATTATTACATCATCCTTCACATGAAAAATGGGGCTACAAATTTGGTCTTTTCGTGAGCTTTACATCAAATGATATACATGACCTTTTATAACAATGACCAGCAATCTAAACAAAACCATGATAGTCATCGGAAACTATCATACACCATATATGATCTGCACCATAAGCATCTGTCACCAGTATCCAGACTTGTAACCTACAATACCATTCCCTTGACTAACCAACAATAAGTATCAAGATGTATCATTTAGCCACATAAGCATCATCGCCAAAGACTTGTAACCATAACGCCAATAATGCATTATTTGAAGAATATGCTCCCACTGAACATGTGCCAACCAACACATACCATGACCAAACAATATCAGACTTCATTTCTTGAGTCTGTCCTACTGCTTTTTCTTCAGAGCACCATATACGTGACTGTGCAGCCTCTAACTCGCGTATATACGTGACTTCTGTTCATAATAGCTGCATACAACTTCCCCTGGGTCTGTTATGTTTGTTAATTGAGTTATGCCACATCTTTCTGATAATAATTTTGTCTTCTTTAATACCTGGGATTGAGATGATGTATGCTCCTTTTGCTTTGGTGTCCGAATTTTGATCCTGCATTCCTTTACTTTATGTCCAAACTTGTTACATGCATGACATCTTACATGTTTCATATTCCTTTTATTTCAATCAATAGCTTTGTGACCAAACATATTGCAAGCAAAAAAATATTCCTTGAAGTACCTAGAACGTGATGATCTTTTTGTGTGATGGTCTTGAACCATTCTACTTCTGCATCTGGCTGCAGCATGTCCAAGATTATGACATTCATAAGATTCAACATTATTCATCGGAGGAAATAACGTCTATGAGTTCCACGGTTAGGAGCAAAAGGTTTTCTTTAAAGAATTTCTTTCCTTAGTTGTTGTTGGGGTTGGCCTCTTATCTCCTTGTTGAGCATTTCAGGTTTTGCATTAGAATTCCTTTCCTCACCGTATAAGCTAGACTCACCTTCAATAGTTTCATAAAAACCAAGACCAGTTTTGATAGCAGCGGATCTCTAACGATTAAGAATATCATCCAAAATCTTAGTACTGTCTTGAAATCGTAACAGTTTATCCTTTTCTTCTAGTTTACCTTTTAAGATATTTACCTCATTGTGATGTTGTTCTTCATTTTCCAGATATTTCTTCTTTATGTTTTCTTTAGCTTCTCTTCCTTTTTCCACTTGTTGCTTTAATTCGAGCACTTCATGTTCTTTTTCTTCAAGAGCTTCTTCATTCTGCTTCTTTGATTGTTCAAGATCTTCTTTTAGAGAGAGGATCTCAGATTCAAGTCTCTGGATTGTTATGTTCTGATCTTTTACTACATCCTGTAGCTGCTCCCTTACTTTGGTTACTGTCTCCAGCTGAACTTTTAATCTGGTAACTTCTTCTTTTTCTACGTCATTATTTTCATATGCCATGAGAAGTTTAATTTCTTGATTATCTTCATCACTATTGGATAAGTCATCACTATTATCATGAGTATAATAACTTCTATTACCTTCTTTAGACATCTTTCCTTTATTATGAGGGCATATAGCAGCATAATGACCAACTCTACCACAAGAAAAACATTTGAAAGGTAGCTTACCTTTGAACCCTCCAGATCCCTGTTGAAGCTTCTTGACAAAATTTACCTCATATTCCTCTTCTGAAATGTATCTTGATTCATTGAGTTTTTCTTTTCCCTTTGTTGATACTTTAAATGCGGCTTCTCTCATATCTGATGGTCCCCCTTTTCTCATTTCAAAAGCAGTTAAGATTCCATGAAGTTGTGTCATAGTGATATTCTGCAGATCCTGTTTTTCTTCTATGGCACACACTTTGGGTTCAAATTTAGTACACGAGGATCTCAAAACATTCTCAACTAAGGAAAATTCCTTAATTTCTTCACCCAGATTCTTCATGCAATTGACAACCTCATCTATACGTAGGAAGGAACTAGCTATGCTTTCATCACTATGCATCTTAAGAGTTTCATACTGTATTTTGAGAGTTTGAAGCTTAGCACGTCTTACCTAAGAGTCTCCTTCATAGCTCAAAATGATTTTGTCCCATATTTCTTTGGCTGATTTGAGCTGCATGACCTTCACAAACTCTGAATTTGACAAAGTTCCCAATAAAATAGTAACAATTTTGGCATTGATTTCATATTTCTTTCTACCTATCATATCTGTAGGAATTACTGATGGATATGTATATCCTCCTTCCACAATTTCCCAAATATCCATTCCAAGAGATTGTAAATAGGTCGTGGTTCTTATCTTCCAGTAAACAAAATTGCTCCCATCGAAGATTGGTGGTTTGATGGATCCCTCTCTTTCTTGATTACTCATGCTAATGGATCTTTCTTCAAGCGATCCAGCTTCTTTTGAAGGACATACTTTGATACCAATTGCTGGAAATAATACTTGGGGGGGGGTGGGGGGGTGAATCAGTATTATCAAATCAATAACTTTTTCATTTCTATAATCAGATTCATATACGCGACTTTAGTTAAGGGAACTTGTATGTACATGAAACTGTGGTTAATACAACTACCGTATATCCGACAAACTTATGATTGAGTTAATTAATCATATGTTGATCTTTTATTAGTGCATCAGAACTTCATTAACCATATAAAGGGTAGCCAGGTGCAGTAAAATAAATAGATCATCACACATAAGAAACACACATGAACACCAAGATATAAGGTGGAAACCCAATGCAGGAAAAATTCACCTGTTGTTGTTTTCTTTAATATAAGAAAAACTTGTTTACAGTCTTGTACTGGTGCAAACTCATACCAATACGTAGGCACCCACCTTCAGAAGGCTACAACCTTCTCTCATTCTCCAGATTCTACTGGAAGGGAGCTACAACCCCCTAGCTCTCGTTCTAGCCGATATATTTACTAGTATGTAGGCGCCAACCTACAGAAGGCTACGACCTTCTCTTTTCTTTGAGGGACCATGATTCATAAATTTTCAGACTAGATCCATCAATAACATCAAAGCACAAAATCAATCACCACTGCAATACAACCATCAACTATATCCACATCATCAATCTCTAAATCACCCAACAATTGAATCACTAAAACCTTGTTATCAAAACACAATCACTAGAAAAAAGAGTAGAGCCCAGAACTTTGTAACAACCACTTGAACCAA
The DNA here is from genome assembly GCA_031772625.1 of Pinus tabuliformis. Taxonomy (NCBI): domain Eukaryota; kingdom Viridiplantae; phylum Streptophyta; class Pinopsida; order Pinales; family Pinaceae; genus Pinus; species Pinus tabuliformis. The sequence goes on from CM062815.1 coordinate 194,760,322, forward strand.
CAACAACCTCAAATATCAAATCTCATAATGTATACGCTACTTCGCTGTGTCAAACCAGCGTGTATACGCCCTTTCACCAAAGGGAACCAGCATACAGATCTGAAAATAATTACTTATACCTTCGTTGCAATTTACTACTTTAGATATACCCAGATCGTCAAATATAAAGGATAAGATATGTGTAAGTATTCAGATCTAAACTAATCATGATCATACCATATAATGATAATGCATTTTAGTCTTCATGATCTCGGTGCATCAACCTTCATTTGCCACATAGATGCATCCTTATCAAAGCATCACATACCCATAACCCGCATACTAGATCCCACACTTCATCAGATATTCATCACTTGCACACCTTGGCCTAATGATCTTCTCCTCCTTTTATAGTCTTAGGCCTTACTCAATACCATGGACCAAAACCACTTAGGACCAATACCTTGGACCAAATAACTGGGGTCAATCACTTCGGACTAGATACCTTAAACCAATACCATGGACCAAATATCACGGACCAAAACATAGATTTCCAACATGTATGCGCCTTTACTTCTGTGAAAGTGCGTGTGTACATTATCCATGACTTTGTAACCTGTGATTCGGTCAATGGTGAACCTACGTATACCTTGTTTGTATACGCGACTTTGTATATAGTGAACCTATGTGTATACACTACTTGGTCAATGGTGAACCTGCGTATACCTTTCTTTCTTCATTCTTTGTTGTTTACCTGCTATACTGTGATCTTTCGTCTGAGAGAGTTGCCATCAAGGACAACACCTATGTCATACTATGTCATAATGTCAACATTCATGGGGTTAACAATGTGCACATTCCTGTTTTTGGAATTTAATTTATTGAAATTAAAAGATTAATATGCCTACTTTTTCTTTTTATTTAGAATTGTATATATATATATATTTTTCTTTATAGAAACACTTATGGAGAATAATATTTTTATTTTTTTCTCATAAAAATTAATTAATTTGAAATAATAATATTTTAAAGAAAAATATGGGTGAGCTCTTAAATGTCCTCATATATTATTTCATTAAACTAGGTCATTGTTTTCTATTTTAATATGAAGATTTATTATAGTATAATGATTATTAAAAGAAATTGCATTGAAATTTAGGAGTTATTCTACAATTTAATATAGAAAGATGATATTTGAAAAAGCCAATTTTTAATAAATAGCTATCAAAAGAAATTAAACTTCCATGTTAACTAAATTGAACTTATATATTACAAGTTTATTATGTTAACCTTTTGTATTAGTCACTAATGATTTAGTGAAATATGTTCATATTTGGTTATTCATATTTGCTTTTATTAATATTAATTATTTAAATATGAACCACTACAACAGAGGGATGCCTTGAGACAATATTGGAGACAACTCTTGTGTAACTTGAGACAAAACAACCTTATATATTTTCTTAAATATAGTATTTAACTAAGTGTCTCAATTTCTTGTTTTAAAAAATTATCTCTATAACCACAATATATAACAGAAGAATCTGCAATTTCAGTTTCTTCTCTTGAGAGAGAATAGTTGTGATCAAATACATTGTATTTATAGAGATCATATGTTTTTAATCATTACTATTTTCTCCTTAGACACAATAAAAAATTATACTTAAAGACAATAAATATGGGCAAAAAAATAAAATGCAATATGATTGATTAACTCATGGTAGGGCAAAGTGGAATCTAACCACCAATAGAGTGACTATAAGGGGAGTTCTCTTCTGTTGAGCTAGTACTCTTTAAAGAATAATGTGAGGAGTTATGACAATCTTTGTAAAACTATTGCTTCACACAATAGGATAATCTTTATAAAGTATATAATCATATAGTACCTATTTTTAACTTAACAAAAAGTAACTTATTTATTTATTAAATAACTTATGAGATACACAAACCAACAATGCACCACCATGTTGGAATTTTATTCTGCATTAATACTCACCTTTTTGATCCATTTTTTATTAAAAAAAAGTTTTTTTAAACACACCCAATTTAATTTTTATATTCTCTAAATTAGAAAACTATAAGATTTATTTCCAATTCCAAAACATAATCACCATCATAATAAAGATAATCACAATCATGAATTCCATGTGAATAGGTCAAAAATAGATATACCTTTTACAAAAATACGCTATTGAAAGTGCTAACAATAATATGCAAAATAAATAAATAATATCATTAATGATAAAAGATACTTGTTGAAATAATTCTGCAGAATGAGTGTGTAGCTAGAAAACCCCGTTATAAGGCACAATAATTTTGCCCATAATTTCAATGAGCATTTAAACAATCTCTACAGTTAGATATGAAAATAGACATATTGGTCATCACCATTTTGAAAGGATAAACAACTCAATGTTAATAGTTATTCAATACTTGAGAAATAAAGAATATAAATGCAATGGTGATTCTAGAATTCTGTTTGGAGTGGATTCGTATGACATAGAACCAAAAAATGTACATAGATTCTAAATTGCTATATTGTCTGAGTTAGAAAGAATTTTTTCATTTATCCAATGATTTAGTAAATGTGATATGTCTTAATATGTATCGGGAAACAAAATGATTGAAATCCTTAAATAAATTGTGCACTACAATGTAATAGACAAAACATCAAAACACAAATAGGTAAATAGAGTATTTTGTCACTCAGAATGCCATACATTAAATAACTGATGAAGTTAATAGAATATTCACTCAATAGGAACATGCCTTTAGCATAATCATTGGTAGAACTTTTATCGCTAAGAAATTATCCATAACATTATCTCACTTTGTTGACTATGTTGCATATACCTAGGGTTGCAAGCCCATACATAAATGTTTAGCCTATGAGACTTGGAACAATTTGTGTTTAGAAATGATTTATATCAATCAATGTTATATATTTTTATAGACTAGTTAATTAATTTATTTAGTTCATCTACTTCAAGTTTTTACAATTTAATATACAAGGTAGATTTGATTCAAAACATAAATAACATCTTGTGTTAGAAAGAAATTGAAGATAAATTTTGTTCCTAGCTTTCTTATTTGCATGTCATTATAACCATTAAACAAATTCCCATAGTTCCTAAGATGCTCCTTAATATTTCGTTAATAGCATGTTTTAAATAAAAACAAGTTTTGGCATCTTAGATATAAGTTAATCTACCTATGGTATGGTTTGTCAAGTATAGATCTAAGCCTCTAAAATCATATGGCAGCTGACACAAAATATTCTTGCGCTAAATTCCTAGAATAAGATGTTAAGAATTGGACATGGATGTCTAATGAGTGTCTTTGGAATCATGTGAACTGTCAAACTTTCAATTTTATAGACAAAATTAATTAATAAATCAAGAATAACTACTTTTGGATATGGGTTTTTATTCTAAAATGCCAAACTTGCATAGTTAGAAGGGTACCCATACCATTGGAAAAAATTTAACCCATAGAATTGTAAGTGGTATTATATTCAAATTTTGATAATTTAAATAATCGAAGAGAAAATGCTTCATATTACCAGCGATTAATCCTAAATTCATTTGAACAATATCCATATGACTAATGTGTATCTAGCCTTGGGATATGCACTAGACTAATGTAGATATTTTATCTAGGAATACAATTGACACAATATACTTTATGGCTTATTAGACCATGCCATTATCATTGTGAAGAATATTCACCATTGTAATATGTAGTAATTTAGTACATTTATGGCATTACGTAGTTATGAGGCTCCTAGAAATCTATAGAGAAGCTCTACTAATATTTTAAAGAAAGAATTTTAGTCTCTTGGATAAAATCATCTTATTGTTAAGGACTTATAGATTATCTTCCACTAAATTAGAAATTAGCTTTAAAAATGCATTTTAATCTATATAACCTTACAAGTTAGAAAACTAATAAGTATAGATAAAAATGAGTAATCAATAAACAATACTATTTTTCCACAATTAGATGGATCATTCTTTAATTTCTTTGTTATCATTCCAACTTTTTAGTTTTCAAATTCTTTATCATCCATCTCACCTAGAACAAACATACCCAACAAAAATAAATACAATGAAATTTCCAATTTATATTGTCATCAAACACCACTCAAATGTTGAGGAGGACAATAAAAATGACTCTGTGAAATAGCATGCTTTGCATTTACCATGTCTTGAGAGTGTAATATAAGATTGTCTCAAACTTGTTACTAAGGAGGTTGAACAATTAGTACTATATACTTTTCACTTGTATGAATCAAACAAGAAGACAACAAATATAAAGCTCTTTAAGGCTATAAAATGGTTTAGATGGGTAGACTAGGGCACTAGCTTCTTGGATAGTCAAGCAACACCATGTAACTTTTGTACTAGAAAGGCATAAGATGTATTGAATGAACTCATACCACATGAAAAATGAACCCAGAAAAATAAAGAGAAAGATAATTATACACATGCAACCTATATCTTAGAGGAAACACATACAAAACTAGAAAAAGAAAGTTCACAACCTATTGAACTTCAATCAAGTTAACAACTACAACATAAGACTTTTAAGGTCATACAAAAATTTGTTGCAATTTGTCTAAAAATGCATCTAGTCTTCCATGCAAATATATTGAGCTATACTTGGAAGTCTCAACAAATAAATAAAATCCTAGTACATGATGTGTTATCCTACTGCCACAATCCACAACATCTCCAAGCTATTCCTCTTTCTTGGGGTTTGCATAATATAAGTGAAGTTATTAACAATTATAACTTTCAACTTAAAATGACTTATTTATTCCAATTATTTTTCTTTTATTATATGAATAGAATTGAAATTAGACATCTCATTGAGACACTACCACATGACATTTTCATTTTTTTTTACAAATGTGTGGAAGAAAAAAACAAAAGTATTCTTGAGAAAGTTCACTTCAAATAAACGAAATATGTACAAGGTGCATATGAATGAAGAAAAATGAAAATTATATCCTCATTTTACTAGCAATACATCACTTTTGGCAGTTAGTTTGATTAGATAATGATTAAAAGAGAAAGATACTAGAAAACTTACCAATATGAAAGTATGTTCATCTGAATTTATTACGTAGGAGCCATTTTCCTCCTAACCATGTGTATAAACTATTGAAACCTACTGTGAGATGGGCTATGAAGTAAGCAACTTGTGTCAATGCAACCCAAACATGGTACAACATTATTTAAGATAAAAAAATAACATATGCCATGAATCTCACACCTTTCAAACTAGTGCAAGTTCCACTTAAGATGTTTTAGCAGCTATCACTTAGTATATGACCATATTCTTTGAGCCTTTTCACCACTTAAGATGTTTTAGCAGCTATCACTTAGTATATGACCATATTCTTTGAGCCACATCATGCACACTAGCTCAACTACTCCACTATCAAATATGAAATTTCTTAAAGAACCTTCATAGCTAAGATTCAAATATGGAAAGAAGATCCTAGCCCACTAAACTATAAATTCATAGAGACCTTGTAACTTTCAAAATCCCATAATGATGGCACTAGTGAGATTCAAGAAACCATTAGACAAAGATTATCATGACTCTGTACATGGTGTGTAAAAATGGTGGAATCACTCACGGTCTTATATTATTGCTACAATAATACTCAAGCTCTCCAACTGTATAAAAAGTACAACATATCAACAACATTCTTGTAGTTCACTATAATGCTAGATATCTGACTAAGGTAGTTTGGAGGGTGAGGATGTGAGAACTGACAACAACACCATGATCTGAGATACAAAATAAAATACGAAATGGATCCCAACAACAGCTATAAAGGTGTAAATTCTAGTTACGATTCTTTACCAGCAATCACTTAGCCTATGACCATTTTCTTTTTGCTAGCACATACATATACTAGCTCGACCAATAAACTCTCAAATCAGAAATTTCCTATGGAACCTTTATATAGTGTCAACATAATACTTAATAATATGAAATATAAGATCCTCTAATCAAATTCCTAAATACCACGTAGAACCTTGGCAAGTGTTCCTTGGTGGCTCTTCTTTAATGTGAAATGATGGTGGCTCATACCTATAAGGACTCTAGCTCTTGTAATTGTGAACACGAAAAATCTTAAGAAATTGTCTACTCTAATGAAATCTACCTCTAAATTGTATCTAAGGTCATAATGTTTACTTATTATGATACTATATTATAGAATGAACTAGATGCCAATTATTGATGAAACTCTAGATATAATAGATGCACATGCCAAACAAAATATTTATATTATCAAAATAATTCAAATGGTTACAACAATATTCACCTATATTATATAGAGTTTGGTAGGTGATAGTTTCCTAAAACACTAAAAGAAAATAATAACCGAAAGGCCTATTTTTATCCTAAATCACTAATTTGATTTTATTACTGAGGTAGGTGTTATATTCTAACACTTTCCTCAATGAGTTTTTGGTGCAATAGGTTTAGATGTGTCAACCTCAAGGTTCCATGTTTGTGGAAGGAAACATATAGTATGTGGATTACTCAAGGCTCTTGATGGCCTCAAATAGGCACTAAGAGCCTGGTACATAAAAAAAAATGACAAATATTAGTAGGATAATAGATTTAGAATAAGATTTTATGATTCAAAACTCCACATCAAAAGTGAGGATAGTGCACATATATATTAGTGATATATGTATATGAAATCATAAAAGACACATTACCAAGATAAAATTGGAATCACGATACAATTTTGATATTATAGATTTAGGATTCCTAAAATATTGCATGGATGTTGAAGTTTGGCATAGTAACAAATGTGTTTTAAATTCACATACTAAGCAAGTAAAAAACATATTAGAAAAATACAAGATTGTTGATTGTAAAAATATATTTACATATATGGAGAAAGAGAGAATATTTTAGCTAAAGTAGACTCAAAATCAACAAATTAATCAAATTACATGCATCTTTTGGGAAGTTTAATTTATCTTACAATGATTTGGACTTGTCTTAGTTTTGCAATCAACTAACTATACATGTTTCTAACAGAGCTTGAAGTAGAACATTGGATATGAGTAATAGGTGTTTTCAAATATGTTAAAAGTATAATAGGTTTTGGATTATTAGATCCTAAAATCAATGAATTTCAGTTAACTGGTTATACAGATTTCAATTGGGTGGGATCAATGAACAAGTGAAAATCAATAATTACATATGAGTTAAGTCTTGAGCATATGCAATTTCATGGGTTAGTGGGAAACATGTGGTTTCACTTTCTTCTATAGCTGCAAAACATAGGGAAACAATAAATGGAACATGTGAAACAATTTGGCTTAAACAAATGCTTGGAAACTTGATGGTTGAACAAACGAAGCCAAAAGTTCTTTTACGTCACAATCAAGGTGTTCTAAAACTAGAAAAGAATCTAGTGTTTCATGAGTGCACCTAACACATTCATGTTCATTGTCATTTCATTAGAAAACTTGTAGTAAATGAAGAGGTTTGAATTCAATATTGTACGAGAGTGCATATAGTTTGACCAAGCCACTTAGTTGAGATAAGTTTATCAAATTTAGAGATAAGTTTGGTTTATTTTATAGAAAGAAAATTGACAAAAAATATTATAATTATTATTAATAATGATTGTTTAGTATCCATTATCATTTACTTTATATAAATACATAATATATTAGGTAATTTAGCTTTTACAATAAATAAACGAGAAAAATTTACATACCTCTTTCTCCTCTTGATTCATATAGATGAAGACATTATGATTTTGAATGAAAAAATAACTCAATTATTCCCTTCTCATGAGTACAGTATTTTCTATTCAATCTCATTTTTACTAGATAATAATATTTGATTCTAACATTACTCCACCCATATTTTATGCACTAACAACAAGAACATAGCATGCACTAACAAGAAGAACATAGCATGCTCGGTTTGTATTCAATATGAAATAAAAACCCAATACATGACATGTGTAGAATATAAAGAATTCTTAGTCTCATTATTAATTGGAACAATATAATTACCTAGAGGTATGGTCTACAGAATTTTCTTCATAATCTCATCACCAATTTTTGTAGTCATGTTTGAAGCAATAAATCCAAGCGCTATGGAATTGGGCTAAATAAGAGAAGATACGCTTTAAAAGTATTCTTTTCTGTTTCGTACGAAATGTTTAATAATTGATATAATACCTCTTAAATCCCACATAAACTCTTCATTTAAAATTCTAATGCACATAGAAAACACAAAGTTAAAAAGATCAGTGTAGCATATTCTACTCGCATATTCCCTATCAACAATTTTAGTAAATCTAATAAATATTTCTTTACGCACTGTAATTATCTTTCCTTGTATTTCAATTCAAGACAACAACAAAAGCTATATTTTCTGACTCTTCCCTACAAACATTCAAAAAGTACATTGGAGTTAACAAAAACCAATCTACAATCAAAATCCTTAATTTTAATTATACTATCATTCTTAGGGTTGATAATATTATTACACCCATTCCGCCCCTCACCCCCTCGTGCAAATGAAACAGCGAGTTTTTATATGTTTTAGGTGACAAACTAAATTAGGCATGACCATGTGGTCCGTCTAAGGAGGCTATAGTTAGGTCGGCGAGGTCGAAGGTTCGAACCCCCGCTTGACCGAAAATACGTAAGTTTTGTTGTAACATTATATCTGGAGCGGTTCAAATCTGATGGTTTGGCCGAAGATTATAATATAATATTAATATTATCATTAATATAATATATATATTATTATTAATAATATTATATATTAATATATTACGATATTAATATATAGATTAATTCTAATTAATATTAATTTCTTGGTTTTGTTGTGGCTTGGAAGCCATGTATCTTACTTTCGGGTTACCACGTATCTTACTCTCGGGTTACCTCCGGGTTCTCCTATTGGTATACGGGTCATGAAGTGTTATGTTCCATACTTTCGCAGGCAAAATTTCTTGGACATGGTCTTGGAATCTGGTATATTGGATCTTCCTTCTATTATTGTGGTTGGTGACTTTAATGTAACTCTTGACAGTAGCAAAGTTTGGGGTCATAAGGTGAAATCTCATTCCTTGGAATGTTTTTTCAAAAGTCTCAATTTTTTTGTGTCTCTCTCAGACAATCTTTCATCTAATATTGTGCCTACGTGGAGCAATGGATTGACGCCGATTGAATATATCTCTAAGAGATTAGATAGATTCTTGGTTAAAGACTAGTTGGTCTCTCACTTAATGGATCTCCAATCTTCAATTTATCCTTCTTTTACCTCGGACCACCTTCTATTTCTTTTGACCTCGACTCGAGACATGGGTTGTAAGGTTTATCCTTTTAAGTTCAACAATATGTGGTTGTCACACAAGGATTTCATTGATATCATACACAAGGTTTGGAATGACCATTATTCGTCGCTCAACCCTATGGATCTTCTATGCAATAAGCTTCAATGTCTTAAGAGGGAGGTTTACAAATGGATCAAGGGTAAAAGAATTGCTGACTCTCATAAACTTGATCTCATTGAAGCTTCATTGCAGTTTCTTTTTATATGTGGATGATCCTCTGTACAACTCTGAAGTGCGTAAGATGCATATTTTGGAATTGGAAGCACAAAAAAGATACATATACAAGGCATAGGAATTGACTTGGAGACATAAAAGTCGGGCACTATGGGTTGAAGTTAGTGACCAAAATTCGAAATTCTTTCACAAATTTGCATGTATGAGGCACAACGTAGATGGAACAATTGTGGAGTTGGGGTTTCTTTCCTTACCTCATAGTCAGATATTGAACAGGAAGCTTTCCTTCATTTGAGAACTCTTTTCTCTTAAAAAGTTCTCAGTTTTAGATACCAAATGGAATTTATCAATCAAATTCCCTTGATGCTATAGGAATCTGGAAATGTCATTTTGGTAAGACCTGTTTCAACTGAAGAATTACATTCTATTATTCTTTCTTGTGCCAAGTAAAAAAGTCCTCAACAGGACGGTTCAGAAGTCGACCTATACATACATTATTTTGATGTCATGTCACAGGATCTTATGAACGCTGTGGAAGAATCTCAGATTAAGGGATGTGTTTCGGGTGCTATGAATGCTACTTTCATAACATTAATCCCCAAAAAAAAGAGCCCGATATCATTTCTCAATTTCCGACCTATATCCCTCTATAACTGGGTCTATAAACTAATTTCTAAACTTATTGCAGTGAGACTTAAAGCTCTCATATCAGATCATATTTCACTAGAATAGTTTTGCTTTATTGAGGAGCACTAGATTCAAGACGCGGTGGCTATAGCACAGGAAGTTTTACACTCTATTAAGGTCAAAAGACTTAAAGCTTGCCTAATGAAGATTGATATTACTAAGGCTTTCGATAGTGTCGACCAAGAATTTCTTAGACTGATACTTTATAAAATTGGTCTTAATATCCACAATGCTAACTGGATTTTAGCTTGTGTATCCTCCACCAATTTGGTTGTGATAAAATGTTTAATAATACCTCTTAAATCCAACCTAAACTCTTCATTTAAAATTCTAATGCACATAAAAATACACAAAGTTAAGAAGATCAATGTGATATTTAAACTAACATATTTCACTCGCATATTCCCTAACATATTTCACTCGCATATTCCCTATCAACAGTGTTAGTAAACCTAATAAATATTTCTTTACATGAACTGTAATTAGGTTTCCCTATATTTCAATTCAAGAGAACAACAAAAGCTATATTTTATGACTCTTCCCTACAGACATTCAAAATGTATTCAAAATGTACATTGGAGTTAACAAAAACCAACCTACAATCAAAATGAAAGAGCACATTTTTATATGTTTTAGGTGACAAAGTAAACAAGGCACGACCCTGTGGGCCATCTGAGGAGGCTATAGTTACGTCAGCGCAGGTCGCAGGTTCCAACCCCCTCTTGACCCAAAATACATAAGTTTTGTTTTAAGATTATATTTGGAGTGGTTCAAATCCGATAGTTAACTTAAATATGGCCCACGATTATAATATAATATTAATATTCTAATATTATAGCTATATATTAATAGTATATATTATAATTAATATAATATATATATTATTAATAATAATATTATATATTAATATATATAGATTAATTATAATTATATTAACCTGGTGTTTTAGATGTGGCTTGGAAGGCATTTAGTTTCAAGCTTATGATTTATTGTACTTCTGCATGTATCTTACTTTCGGGTTACCACGAGGGTTCTGCTATTCGTATCAGGGTCATCAACTGTTATGCTCCATACTTTGGTAGGTGAAATTTCATGGACAGGCTCTTGGAATCTAGTATATTGGATCTGCCTTCTATTATTGTGGCTAGCGACCTTAATCTGACTGTTGACAGTAGCAAAGTTTGGGGTCATAAGGTGAAATATGATTCCTTGGAAAGATTTTTCAAAAATCTTTGTTTTTTTGTGTCCCTCTCAGACATTCTTCCATCTAAGATTGTGCCTACCTGGAGCAATGGATGGACAGGGATTGAATATATCTCTAGAAGAGATTGGATAGATTCTTGGTTAAAGACCAATTGGTCTCTCAATTAATAGATCTCCAATATTCGATTTATCCTTCTTTTACCTTGGATAACCTTCCAATTCTTTTGACTTGGACTCGAGACATGGGTCGCAAGGCTTATCCTTTTAAGTTCAACCATATGTGGCCGTCAGACAAGGATTTCATTCATGTCACACACAAAGCTTGGAATGACCATTATTTGCTGCTTGGCCCTATGGATCTTCTATGAAGTAAGCTTCAATGTGTTACGAGGGAATTTTGCAAATGGATCAAGGATCAACGAATTGTTGACTCTCATAAACTTGATCCCATTGAAGCTACTTTGTGGGTTCTTTTTTATCTGGATGATTCTATGTTCACCTTTGAAGTGCGTAATATGCAGATTTTGGAATTGGAAGCATAAAAGAGAGACATATACAAGGCACAGGAATTGGCTTGGAGACTTAAAAGTCGAGCGGTATGGGTTGAAGCTGGTGGCCGAAATTCAAAATTCTTTCACAAATTTGCATCTATGAGGCGCAAGGTACATGGAATCTGGAATAATTGTGGAGCTAGGGGTTTTGTCCTTACCTCACAACCAGATATTGAATAGGAAGCTTTCCTTCATTTCGAAACTCTTTTCTCTGAAAAAGTTCTCGTTTTTAGAGACCAAGTGGAATTATCAATCAAATTCCCTTTATGGTACACGAGTCTGACAATGTCATTCTAGGAAGACCTCTTTCGACTGAAGAATTACATTTTGTTCTTCTTTCTTGTGCCAAGGAAAAAAGTCCTCGATAGGATGGTTAGGATGTCGCGCTATACATACATTATTTTTACATTATGTCACAGGATCTTCTAAACGTTTTGGAAGAATCTCGGATTAAGGGATGTATTTCGTGTGCTATGAATGCTACTTTCATAGCATTAATCCCCAAAAAAAAAAGCTAGGTATCATTTCTTGATTTTCAGCCTATATCCCTCTGCAAATCTGTCTATAAACTGATTTCTAAACTTATTAAAGTGATACTTGAAGCTCTCATATCAGAACATATTTCACCAGAATAATTTGGCTTTATTGGTGGGCATCAGATTCAAGACGCGATGGCTATAGCACAGGAAGTTTTACACTCTATTAAGGTCAAGAGACTTAAATCTTGCCTAATGAAGATTGATATTACCAAGGCTTTCGATAGTGTCGACTGAGAATTTCTTAGACTGATACTTTATAAAATTGGTCTTAATATCCACAATGCTAACTAGATTTTAGCTTGTGTATCCTCCGCCAATTTTGTTGTGATTATTAATGGCCTCCCTACTAAATTTTTCAAATCTCACTGGGGATTAAGGCAAGGATGTGCTTTATCCCCTATTTTATTCTTTCTTATTATGGAATCTCTCAGCAGGAAAATCTCAGATTCCAAGGACAAAGGCTTGATCAAGGACATCACTATGATTAGACAAATCTGAATTACACATCTGATTTTTTGCTGATGACCTCCTGCTCGGTAGTGAGTCTTCTATCCCCGAATGGTCACATTTTCATCATATTTTAAACATTTTCGGATCTGCTTTGGGACTTATCAAGAACTCTCACAAATATGAAGTGATTTCTTCACAAGTGCCATAGGATGTGATCGATCAAATCTGTGGTTTATTTAGGATTTCCTCATGTGATGTACACTCTCGCTTTCAATATTTCGATTTGAAAATTAAACCAAATCTATACAAAATCACTAACTAGAGCTGGATCATTAAAAAAATTGACCTCAAATTAAAAAATTGGACTTTCGGGCATCTCTCCATTGAGGGTAGGCTCATTGTCATCAAAGCTATACTCCAGTCACTATCTCTTTACTAGATTCATCTCTATATGTTGTCATTGGAGATCATTCATAAAATCGACACAATTCTTGCTATATTTCTCTACTCTGATAAAGAACAACCATGAAATATTCATTTGGCTACACTATCTCTTTTAGCTAAAGATGTTGAACATGAGGGCTGGGAGATCCTGGACACCTTATCATTTAATAGGGCTCTCATTTCCAAACTCTTATGGAGAGGTTTGTGGGGTAGGGGTCTTTGGTCTCAAATCATCCAAGGTAAATATTTGGGATATCACGACTTTGAATTCTAGATTAAAGGTGGTGCTAAAATCCCTTCCTCAATTTCATATAGATGGCACAGTATGATGAGACCAAGGCACTAGCTACTTGTGGGGATTTGCTCGAAGGTCGGTGATGGTAGTAGGATGGAATTTGGGATGGACATTGTTGGTGGTACCTAAGGGGTATGTATGATTTTTGTTCCCCTCTTACAACATTTGCATGACAAAGGTATTTATTTTCTTTCTCATATTGTTTCTTTTTGAGCACATTCTTCATATCTTCAGACTTGGTTCTGGGCAGAGGACATAGATCTTTCAGGTCTTATGGCTACTAAATGGATTCTTTATATTAGGTATTTATATTTCAAATAAGAATGATAAGATGAGATCGGTTCGGCAAGTCCATAAGAACCTCATTGCGACCAAAGACATTTATAGGTCCATTTCCATACGAGCTAATCCTTCTGTGGAGCTATATTGGTTCCAAAAATCCTAGAAATTGAACTTCCCATTGAAGCTTAAACATTTTGGTTCGCCGGTATTGAACGACAAAGTTCTAACTTGGAATAATTTAGTTCGCAAAGGTTTCATTGGTCCTAATATCTGTATGTTGTGCAAGAAAATTTCGAAAGATGTTGAACACCTCTTCATGAAATGTCTGGTTTCGACAGAAATTTGGTTCACAGTCTTCAGTATATTCCAGATTATGGAGGATTAGAAGCATAGTACACTATTGGCAAGTTTTAAGCATTAGTTTCAGCCATAACAAGATTTTGGCACCCTGCCTGTTTTCATCATTTGGGGTTTATGGCACTGTAGGAACCTTACCATATTTGAAGATAATCCATTTGATATTAGATACAATGTTATGGGGAATGTTTCTCATTTTCTGAAAGAGGCCCTATGAAACAGATTAGAAAATCAAGAAAGGTCATATTGTAGGACATCTGGAATGATTATCTGATGGGTCTTTTCGATGGGGCTTGTAATTCTTGACAATGTGGTTGTGGTGTTCTTATTGCTAATGAACCCGATAAGTTTGATTAATTTTGGTGGGAAGGTGGTTTAGGTTACAACAACAGAGTGGAAATCATCTCACTATGGGGGCTAATATACATTGCTAGTTAGCTCAACATCCACAATATGCGCATTTTCGGGGACTCTAAAAAAAGCATCGATTGAGTAAGTGGATTATCATATTTCCAGCCTCATCTACTGACAATATTGGATGAAGCACATTCGAATCTTGATCAATTTATTTTAACACATTGATTTCAATGATATATATAGGAAGTAGAATCTCATTATTGACTTACTCTCTAAAAGAGCCATTTCAGCATCTAATGGAGTCATTCATTATGATGCTTTCGGCTCTATTCCTATCTTATAAATAGGACTACCATATGTCTCTTGTTTTTTTTTTCCTTTCTTGTTTTTTTTTAACAAAGCATTTCTGAACAACAAATGAACTTTAAGTGGATGACAGCATAGAGGTCGGTATATGTTTTTATTTTTTGTTGGGTTTCTTGCTGCTAAATTTTGACAGAATCATGTGACTGTAATATCTTTCGTAATGATAAAGAAGGCGTTTTTTTAGACTGAAAAAATAAAAAATGAAACTTCTAATTTACGGAGTCATCTGAAGGAGGAAACAAACTGCGAGTGGAGTATAGCTCTGTGGTTTGTTTCCTGGCCAAGGAGGAGTGCCAGTTAAATGTCCGAAACTGAGTTTTGTAGAGTGAATACCATGTGTTGGAGCCTATCGAGAACCTCTACCTTGTGTTTTCCCTGCGTGTGTGGAGCGTGGGAGCGTATTTGTTCAGCGCTGCGTTGAAGTCAAGGAGACCATCACGACAGCGTTGCAGAGACGATAGTGCCCTAGAACTCTTCGTGAATACTGTAAGAAAAAGGAAAAACTATCGATTGAACATTCTGGGGAGAGGTTGAAGCTAAGCTGCGAACGGTAAATCCTTTGTGCCATTTTTGGAGACGTGAAAGAAAGTTTTTATATTTGCCAATTATCTTTTCTTTGTGTACCTAGGTTTGTGACAGCACTGTGGGGATTTGCTGCCTGGAGAGTCCCTGGGTAAAGGAGCATCTGTAGTGGGTGATTGAGCTCGCTTCCTCTCACGTTGAAAGTAATTGTTTGGCAGCGATTGCATGAGGAAATTTTAAGCTGGTGGTTATTACAGTACAAGTCTATTAAGCCGAGGGCGGGATTGCTGTGACTGGTTACTATGGTGTGTGACCGGTGATCTTGTTGCGTTTAAGCTGGCCTATCACTGATTAAGTGCGTGGAGCCTGTTGATGCCTGGAGAGTCAGTTGTTGATCGAGCGTCTGTAGTGGGTGATCGAGAGTGGTTTGTTTCGTGGCGTTTGTTTCTGCATCGCAGAGTCGTTCCCGTCTGTTTGGATGGTAGACAATGCCGCTTGGAGAACGTGTTGTAGAGAGCCGTTCCTGTATGTTCTAGTCGGTGCGACGAAGGTGGCTTAGTTGGATATTGAGCTCGGCTTGGATATTGGATATTGAGGCAAATTTGCACACTGATGTTTTGCCACCCCATCTCCAATCACATCCTCGTGCTTTGCTACCGGTGATCTGCAAGCAGCGAGGTTCAATGGTCTTCATCTTCCTTGTTTTCGTCAACCCGAAGGGATTTAGAGCGAAATCTTGCTCTCCTGCAGTTATGTTTTTTCTTTGACATTACTGTTAAACACTCGGAGAGTACAAAAATGTCGGCATCGCCACCTTTGTTACAGATCTAGGGTTCCCACAGGGAACTCGTCTCTTATTCTTAACTGTACGCGGGTGTTCGCCTTTGTTACTAACTTGCAGCTGTGTGTAAGGACCTCTTCCGTAGAAATGACTTCCATAGAAGATCTTCCTCCAAGGTTTCAAAGGAGGCTCTGAAGAATAGGTGCAAGAGCTTCAATGCTGTATTTGAATAGCGAGTACATGTCCAAGACCCGTGGGAATGCAATGAAAGCAACAGTATACAGTGACACACCCTTTTCTGCATGCGAGTTATAGATTCTTGGACGATGGCGATAAGTTGAAAAAATGGTAAAACAAAAAGTTACAGATGGCGATAAGTTGGATTCGTCTCAGGACAACAAAAAGGACGGAGAAGGATGCTGGGGAAAGCGTAAAAGAATCCACCAATAGGCCAAGCAGCAGTTTCATTCACTTGTTTGAAAACGCGGGCCTTAGTATGTTGGGCCGCTGTTTGCCGCCATGAACTTGTACGTTTGCATGGAAAGTCACCATTACAACTCAACTTTGAAATCTTCTGTAGAGATTTCCAATTTTTCAAAACTAGGTGAATTTGATGGCGTGTTTATATAGTAAATCACTGTGTTTATGGGCAGATTCAAGGATGCACTTGGAAGTTGTGAGGCATGCAGATAGCTACATTAAATATTCACCGTAGCACTTAGAGTATCTTATATTGGATTTGTTTGAAGGTTCGCCTGTATATTCCACGCACAAAACAACGTGGAGGACGATGCAACAAACTAGCGTTGAGCTCTGCTAAATTTTTATTTGTTGTGAAGCATCTTGAAGGCAATTTAAAGGTGGAAGCTAAGGTGGTTTGGTTCATATTGATGAGATAGCTTAATAGGTATGGCTAACCTATTAGAGCTATGAAAGCCTATGGACAGGAGGATGGTTTTTTTGTCTTTGGAAACTGGAATGCATTGAACTTTATTGAGCTAGCTAACCTTAGTGAGCCTAGCTAACTCAATATTGGTATAGTCATTTTTGTTACAATTCGATGACATGTAAAGTAGAGAGATCCAAGACTACTATGTCAAAATTAAAAATGAAGATGCCGAAAACTTATAAGTACAAATTTTATGATGAGTGAACACTATGATGGAAAAATTCAAGTGAGAAGGCACTGGTGTGCTCTAGTGTGGTGTATCCAAGATGATTGACAAACGATCCAAATAGGCTTGAAAGTTTTTTTATGTTTATATAATAGACCCATCGCAATGATAAAGTATGAGTCACATATTATAATTATAGAAAATCTATATGTCATATATTGTTATGTAATGGTTAGTTGTGGTTTTTGAAATGATTTATGTAATTCATGTAAGACCGAGAGAGGTATGCATACCCTTTTTTTATGCGTTCCATGTGTTAGAGAGTACTTAGGACTTTAGAAGTGTGTGTCATGCTAGATGGATACACGTGGGTGGACAGTGTTGGTTGTAGACTCCATGAGGTGAAATTTCATATTTACAAGGAGTCCATCGAGATGTTGGATGAACTGTGTATGTGAAAGACTTCCTAGTAGATTGTTGTTGAGGCGAACCATTGCATTAAGGTAGATGGTTGATCCTTTATATAGATATCGACAAACTGATTATGTTTGCATGAATAAGGTACAAGGTGTAATTGGCAAATTGGACCAGATGTAGATCTTTGTTGATTAAGATTCACACAAGTAGTCATTAAGAGGGCGACTTGAAAATATAATTCTTAGTTGTGTGAGTTGTGTTTCTTTCTATGTAAAGGAGTATGTTCCTATCCTCTATGAGTTGTTTAGATATAGTTAATTCCTAAATTGATGTGTGGGGTGCATTATTCAATTTTAAGTGTCTTATATTCTAATGCTTTTTCATTTTCCTTTATATCTCTTTGTTTATCCATTATTTCTTTATTTGGGGCCATGTTTATCTAGATTATATACAGATAAAAGTAGGGAAGTTTTTTGGACTTTTATAATTTTTGTTGTAAACTATATTGCATTATTTCTTTTATGGTAGAAAAGCTTTTTATATATCACAATATTTGGGTTTGTTCTTTAGACAATTCACCCATATCTTGGTGTCTCATTTTATTTTCTTCTTTCCATGTTCTTGTAAATTCACAATCAATAATTGTTGTTCATTAGGCAAAGTTTGTCTAAATGGATTATTGGGAAATTTTCTTCTTTCCATAAAACTAAGAGTAGACCCGTATCTAAGAAGTATCATGGATTTTTGATGTAGATAGGCATCTAATATTCTTTACTAAATTTTATTTTTTCCTAAATTCATCAAAATATTAACACTCAACATGGTTTCTAGAATGACATTAAGCTCTATTTGTATGTGAATAATTAGATGAAAATTTATGTGCAAAATAGGCCTCAATTAAAAAAATATATTTGCAAGATTACATATTGATGATTAGATATAACAAGATGCTATGTTCATTTCAAAGACTTGATTTCTAGAGGAATACAAATTTACACATAAATGCCTACGATTTTTCAATGGATAAATTGAATGTAAATTATTCGATATTGTTGTTGTCATTCTGGCGGGTACATTATCTCTATTACTTCTAATACAATACTATGTTTAAAATGGATTTAGAATGATTTTTTCTTCAAAAAGTTTCAAGATATTTTCACTGAATTCACAAATATTTATTATTTTTTGAAATATTCTCACGTACATATATGCAACATCTATGTCACTTTAATTTTTTTAGGGGTTTGTTTATTTATGTTTATTTGATTTTTTTTTTACAATAAGATGTAAATTATTTCAACATTTTCTGTGTAATTTCTTCAAATTATTTGTATGACATAATAGTTCTCCATCTCAAAAGTAAAGAAATTAAGTACTCTAATAGAATATGTTTTTGGTCTCTTATAAAACCTCCATCATATTGATTTAGAAATCATACTTTACTTGTAAATGTTATTTAAATATAATGAATAAGATAATGAATATTCATGAAAATGAAACATAATGTATTTAAAAACTGATTTAGTGAGGTAAACTTACTTAATGTTTAAATTAACATATTAGGCTTAAAAAAAATTAGGTATCAAAAGAAATGAATTTATGATTGGATCCAATAATATAATTTTTAACAAGATCATTATTTATTATTATTTAAAATGCACTTTTAAATGGATAAATGGATTCAACACCCTAACAACACTAATGAACTTGATATTCTTGAGGAGAGATGCTCATTGTACATCTCTTTATATGGAGGGAAATGTGTAATTTTGTCCATATTCAAAGTGGAGTTGTCCCTAGAGATAAAAATAAAATATTCTTAAAGTGAGATATAATCAAGATAAAAAAAAAAAAATAGACATATTTGTTTAGTGTTACTTAAAAGTATTATAAAACTAGCCTCATTCTAACTATGATATCCATATTGGTTGTTAATATTACAACCCAATACAAAAGAGATATGTTAAAAATATTTCAGTCTCAGTCTCCATTATAAATAAAATATTTCCATATCCATGTGAAATAGGATATTTTAAAATTATTCTAAAGGAATTAAAACAAAAGCCAAATAAAGAATTGATATTATTTATATTTTTTTATGTTAGTTGGATACACTAATAAATCGTTTTAATATGAGTATTAACTAATTTATCTTAATAGTAACTTTCAAAAAAGCATAAACATACATGTATATATATGAACCACAATAAAAAATTTCAAACATCCAAAGAGAAATAGTAATTGAAAGTAAAAATATCGAAATATATTTAAAAATATATTAATGGAAAAAAATCTCTAATGTGACAATGTAATCCATAAATAAAATATCACAATGATCAAGTTAACTAAAATCATTTCATGTTCACCAATTTACATATTATATATGGTTTATAATAATAATAATAATAATAACCATCTTGGATTCATCCCAAAGGTATCAAGTCCAGTGTGTCACTAATAAAGATATGAACTAAGATGAATCTATACTTGTTTTATATATATATATATATCTATATATATATATATATATATATATATATATATATATAATTAGAAAAACCATATGTAAATTAAACCATGGGAAAAAACTAAAATTGATTTTTTAACCTTAATTTTATTTTAATTATTAATATATTTTTAATTATATGTAATTTTAAAAAATGCTAAATTGCACAAATAAATATTAACTACAATCTAACAAATATAGTATAATAATATTATATAATATAATAAATATAATAACTAGAAAACTATAGAGTAATATATGACATAATAATCAAAAGCATTCAATCTAATATAACACTAAATAGAATATTAAATATTATATAATATAATACTAATATGTTCTATATTTTTTATAATAGGACATAAAAATGGAAAATTTTCAAAAATAAATACGTGTCATAAAAAGTCTCAAAGAACTTCTATTTACTAGCGACCTGTAATAATTCATAATGTGTTAATTAGATATTTATGTAACGACTTTTAAAGTTTATATTTGACAAAGAATATATCATATGAATTGAGGGTTTTAATTTAAGAATTTAGAAGCTAATTCTATTATAAAATTTAAATTATTACATCATAAGGGTGTTTCTCTCTGAAATCAATTTTCCTAAATGCCACCTTGCACCACACTACATAATTTAAATTATTATGATTTAAATTATTACACCATAAGGGTGTTTCTCTTTGAAATCAATTTTCCTAAATACCACCTTGCACCACACTACATGGTGAGATCTACTGTTAAACCATTCTCTGCCATCGGATGATGCCATAACCGTAACCTCTCACATGCAGATGATGCCATATCCATTTCATCGATCTAGACAGATGAAGCAATAACTATTTCACACATAATTACCTGTCTCATACTCAGACTGCACAGTATGCCATAACCGTTTCATGGGTCTGGCCGGATGAAGCGATAATTGTTTCACACATAATTACCCATCTCTTACTCAGACTCCACAGTGTACATAGCCTTTATTTTATTCGGTTTGGCATTGATATATGACAGTAATCATAGATATTTAGTACCAGACATGACTGTCTGATTACATTTTCTGCAACAGAAAGTTTAGTTTTATAACGAAAATGAGTAGCATACATCATCTGGGAAATGCAGTGGGAGATCTGAAAGAAACCACTAAGAACGAAAAAGAGATTTCTAAAAAAGAAGATTTCGATGACCAGTCCTCTCACTGTGCCTACAATTGACCATCCAAGCATTCTCGTCCTAACTTTGAGGATGTGGGTTCTCAGAATTATTTCTTGCATTCTACCCTCGTTTCTAAATAAGTTCTTTGGGTACAGAAGGGAACCCCTCTCGATTAGTTCAATCGTTGTTGTTCAATCGTTGCTTAGATTGTAGTCCTCCCTCTTGGCCAACTAATGTCAACAACCATAACCAACAAAAATTTCTTTGTAGACAGCAAATGGGAGTTCTCACTGAATCCACGGCCATTCAATACAAAATAGCATGTTCTCACGGCCATTCAATACAAAATAGCATGTTCTCATCACAATCTTTGCGAATGCAGGGACAGCAGGTGTATATGCAATTTCCATTGTCAATGTTGTCATAATTTTCTACAAGAAGAACCTGAGATTTTTCGTTTCTTTACTCATTGTCATGACAACCCAGGTTAGGTTTTGACCATTTTTGCTCAAAATTTCTTCTGAGGTTCATTAAATTCCCTCATGCTTGTTGTCTGCAATATTTCTTACTGTTCTAGATATGCAGATGTTCAGGTATATATGGGCAGGGGTCTCCCAAAAATATCTAGTGGAACCTGCTACCATGTGGTTGCCTGAAAACCTTGTTCAGGTTTCTCTGATCAGGCAAGGATTCTCATTTTAAATTATTAGATAAAATGAATTCCTTTTACATGTGGGGTTTTTGAGATGTTTGATAAATTTTGTGTGATTTTTTATAAGCGTTATTCTGTTTCAATTGCTTTGATTGCAGAGCTCTTCATGAGAACGAAGAGAGGCACAAACGAGGCCTTACACGAAACGAATTTTTCATGATATCCCTTTCATATAGTTTTTCCTATTATGTAATCCCTGGTTATCTGTTTCCCATGGTGATATCCCTATCATGGATCTATTGGTCCTCTCCGAATTCTGTCCTTGCAGAACAATTGAGTTCAGGACTATAAAGCCTTGGCATCAGCAGCCTAGGGATGGATTGGTCCACCATTTCTTTTTACCTCGGAAGCCCTCTTGCTACTCGTTGGTTTTCAATAGCCAACAAGGCTGTCGGATTTATGCTTGTAATATATGTGATAACGCCGCCTAGGGATGGATTGGTCCACCATTTCTTTTTACCTCGGAAGCCCTCTTGCTACTCGTTGGTTTTCAATAGCCAACAAGGCTGTCGGATTTGTGCTTGTAATGTATGTGATAACGCCATTAACATACTGGCTCAACTTGTATCATGCAAAAACATTCCCAAACTTTTCCATTCAACTGCACTGACCAACCTTACAACGTCTCTGGAATCGTCGATTCTGTTGCTGTTTTAGGAATTTATTTATTCTTTTTGCAGATTTGTTGACTTAGAAAGCTTTTAGGTCTCGTATTCCTATATGATTTTTCTATTGTACTTAAATTTATTGAAATTTATTTATATTACATATGTTTAAACTTAATTAAACACTATGAGAGAACTCGTTAAGCTTATTGCGATGGAAGCAAAATGCTCCGGTGGTGGAAAGGAATATAACAAAGGTGATTTGTGAGGTGATCTATGTCAGCCCGAGTGACTAAAATTTATTTTGGACAAGTATATGAAAATTATTAGTTAGTATGTTTAGGGTTATTTTAACATGCTATCAGGATATATATATATAGATAGATATATTTTTCAATGTTTAGTGACCAACATGCATACTCTGTTTTAAGTTAATGTAAGAGAAGATGATTATGCCAGAAAATGCGAAGTGTTAGACCTTTTTTCCTTAACATTTTCTAAATATTCCACAGACATTTCAAAATCTAGAAATACATATATGCACTTAAGTCAATGCAGATATTGAAACTACAGATACTCAATGAGGCTGTGCTAAACACTGGATTAGGGTTAGTCTCGGTGTTTTAATGGTGAGGTGGGGAGTTTGGTCCCCATAGCTTTGGTGGCCTAATTGTGGCTTCAAGTTTGGTTTTTTTTTTTAAAATAAAAAGAATATTTTGGAAATTTGATAGACTGGAGCATTTTAGAAATCTGATAAGCAAGAGTAAAGTTAAAATGCTTCAATGTTTGGTGTAAAATTTTCAAAATATTCAAATAGTCAAAAACTACTTCAATCTTATCTATTAGATTGTAAACTTTTCAGAATATTTGAATAGTCAAAAAATACTTCAATCTTGTCTATTAGATTGTAAACTTTTCAGAATATTTGAATAGTCAAAAACTACTTCAATCTTGTCTATCAAATTTTCCGAATATTTTAAATGTTAAATTATTTCCATAAAATTAAATTATTTCAATAATTGAATCAAATTTCTAAAATATTCCAAAATCTCAGGTCTATTATATTTCGAAAAAATTTCAATTCTATGATTAAAATAGCAACTCAACTGCATATTCAAACTTACCATCCCCAATAATACCAATCTGCAAATGCAATATCAAAAGAATCTTCGGTTTCGCAATAACGAAACAACGGGGGAGGAGAGCTGGCCAGATCACTAAAATGGGCTCATTTCAAAATGCGCTTGTCTTCACAATTGAACATCAAGTTCAAGTCTGGAACCATTTTGGGTAGAACTTCAGTAGCTGCGCAATTCCCCAAAATGAAAACAGATCTCTACTCTGAAAATACTTTCGATATGATTCCACATACGTCAGCCTGAAATTTGCAGATTTCTTTGTAGCTTCCACCATGACAAACGTAATTCCATTCTTGGCCAAAGGCTTCATATCCCAACGAATCCACTTGAAATAAAAGGGGTAGGATGCGGCTTTATGATCATAACTTGACTTCCTCAAATCTTGAAGCCACAGTGGCAAACACATGGCGCTGGGAAAACAACCTGGCAGGAAACATGACAAATTTTTTATCTACTCGGCTCTTCCAAAAATCATAGAAAACAAAGGAAAGATAAAAGGAGCGAACCGAACATTACCTTTTCCATCCTGAAAGTATCATAGAAAAGCGATTTTCTGTAACGGAAAACCATAGAAAACAACAAAACATCAAGTTAGAGACTCGTATTTGCGAAAGACAGACTTAAAATTGAAGTGATTATATCAAAAATTTTAATACCAAAGGCGTTTGTGGTGTGTTATTACATCTGCATAAGATATTGCAAAACCTAACATTGAAATTTCAGACGTTGATGACACAATTCCTGATTGTTCACTTTTTTCTGGAATGCCCTTTTACTAAGGCCATTTGGGACTACGTAGCGGTTTCGCTAAATATGAGGATAGACAGGGAATGGTCCTCCATCTTGGAATTCTTATTGTATTGGTTTACTAATCAAAGACCCTATTGTGGGCTCCTCTTGTATGTTCTTTAGGGGATCTGGTATTTCAGAAACTCTGTTCTCTTTTAGAACTGGATCTTCAATTGCCATTCTACTAGTGTCAAAATTGTTGGCCCTTTTTTCTCAAATTGCTATTTCGATTGCTTGGTTTTTTCCACTTATTGCTCACTTTCATGATCTCGGGGAACATTTTCCTTTTGGTTTCTTTGATGGAACCTCAGTTGATGGTTATTGTAGATGTTGAGCACTTATTAAACTCTTCCCAAATAAGAAATTCTGCTTCTATAGCTTCTATTGGAATGGATGAGGTGGTGGTTCAAATTTCTAAGCACCTGACAGTGGTGTTGTGGGCATTACATGAGAGTGCTGCTTGGCTCACCATTAATTCCATTAGGGATTGTTGGAAACTCTAAGATTGTCATTAACTAGTTGCAGGGGAACTCTCTTGACATTCATTTGCTTCACCACTGGATGACAAACATCACTGCCCTCCGCTCCTATAATGACATTTCTTTCTTCCATGTGTACAATGAACAAAACATGGATATGGATGCTTTGTCCAAAAGCGGGATCCCTCTTTCCCTTGCAGAATGTTTTTTGAATTTTTTAAAATTCAGGCTCTTTTGAGCTCTAAAATCCATGTTGGACATTCTTTGGCTTGTTTTGTGATGAAGGATAGACTTTCTATATGAGCCACAGTAAGGGCTAGGCCATGTTTCTTTGCCTCTATGCACCTATGCTTCTCTATCTGCTCTACTCTATTTCTTTGTTCTTTGGGTTAGACATAGTTTTGACTCCCTTTCTCAAGGAAACAACAGTTTGTAATAGAATTATGTAACTTCTCATTTATAATGATGAAATTTTGGTTTTGGAATTATAATTATTTTTGAAATAAATTTTTTGTTAAATAAACATATATATATATATATAGATGATTCATTTATATTTATTTGAATTTTGAATTCCAAATTTAACTACAATTTTAATTTTATTATAAATTTAAATTTAACTTCATCAAATTTCGAAAAACTTAAAGTAATATAAATAGATGTGAAAAAATGTAGAGGTTGAGAAAGTATTAAAGTCCATCTTTACAAATGTCATGAAATTTTCAAAAAAGTGTTTCTCTTTAAATTCATTCAAAATTTTTGAACGAAATTTTTACGTGGAGTGCTTCGAAAGGAAAATTAGAACCAAGGAGCATGAGCTAACTAATTAGTATCTTTCTTGAAGGATGTTCTATGTTAAAACTTTATTAGTTAAAAGTGAACTCATGAAGATTTTTATTTGGAAATGCATTTGAATTTCCAAAGAAACTTTAGTCACTTGTTCATGGGTTGTTGATATCATCAATTGGAAATGATTTGGTATCATAGTCTAGCCTCATATACCTTTCTAATATTCAATAACTAAATGGTTCCATCTTCATTATTCAAATTTACTATACTGATGGTAGATTATGGAAATTTGAGATTTTCAACATCCTTGAGTTCAAAATATTCATATTTTGGCTTCAACTTGATATTCTTATAATTTATTTTTAACCATTCAAGGCAGGTCAGTATGATCTGATCCACAACATCCTGATAAAAAACATAATGATACAAATTCTTGCTAGAGTTGGAATTGGGGGGAAAATGTAAATGAGATCCGAATGATACCCAACAAAGCTATATCAATTGCAAGAAATCTTGAATCCAAATAAAGTTGGCATATACAAATAGGATGTGGATAACTTCCAAACATTCAAGTAGGAAAATACTTCAAACACAAGAGTTTCAAGTGAAAATACATATCAATGTCTAACCAAAAGGCCAAATCAGGGTCTTATCTATCTCTACAATCCATTCTTTGGCAACTACACTAAATAACCAAAAAGAGATAACCTTATTTTGTGGATACTCTTATCATGTCAACTATGCAATTCCTGAGACCTCCTTCTTTAACTAAGATCCAAAATTCTATTTACACCCTTTAACAACATCTGGTGGCACTTTCATTGTCATTGCGAAAGAGTAATAATTTCATGCTACTCTTTCCTAGCTACTATCTTAGGACCCTCCTTTGGCAACATTTGGTGACGCTTTCACTGTCATCATGGAAGAGTAACAGTTCAATGCTCTTTCCTCTTTCTTACCCACTACCTTACAGTGTTTCCTTTGCAGCGTTTGGTGCAATTTCTAGTTATGTACTTGTGTGCCTTTTACAGTCATGTAAATGTTTTAAACTTCAAATTTATTCAAGACTTAACACAACTTTATGTGAAGATTTTTGATCGGAAGTTTACACAAAAGATTTTAAGATATATTGCAGGATTTTAGATTATGGTTTTTTCTACACATATTCTAAAGATGCTTATTTTCTGGTTATACAAATAATAGTCAGGAAAACAATTTAGATGATTGAAAAAGCGCACGAGGGTATGTTTTTCATCTTGGAACCATTTTGTTTTCATGGGAATCCATGAAACAATTGATCACTTCAATATCTTCTCTAGAGGTAGACTATGTAGCTGCAAATTTAGCAGCTTGTTAGCATGGATGAGAATATTACTGAAATATATTTCAAATGTTTAGAAGGAGCCAACTCCTATTTACTGTGATAACAATTCTGCAATTTCTTTATCAAAAAATCAAGTATTCCACAAAAAGAGCAAGCACGTTGACACACAATTTCATTTCATTCATGAGCTTGTCAATGATGGAGACATATTACTTTATTCTTATGGTTCCAAAGATTAACTTGCAGATATTTTCACAAAGCCATTGGGAAAAGATGTATTTGAATTTCAAATAGAGAAATTACACATTGTAAGTGCCTCTACTTGTAACAGTGGAGATTAGGAGGGGATGTTGAGATATTAATCTCACCATCTATTAGGTGTTGTTAGGGTCCTATAATAATAGGATTCATAATTTTGAATTGACTATGATTAGTCTTGTAATATTGTGCATACTTTTTCATTCTGCAAAATGTTTTCCCATATTAAAAATAAAAAATGTAAAGAGGGTGAAGTCCTAAAAGAATAATCAAAGGACCAAAAGAAAGGAAAAGATCAAAAAGATATAAAACATGAACCCCAAAAATAGATAAGAATAGATCGTGACAGTTTGCAAATTCAATTACCGCTCCTTTTCACTTTACTTTGCAAAATAACATTGTGTGCATCTTGTCAAAAATTGGCACAATCCATGATGGTCAAATAGTTTAATCTTGATTCATTCATTCTTTAAATTTCATGTTGATAGATAGAGAATAAAGATCTAGCCAAACTGTTTAATCTTGGTAGATCAGTAGTTAGGTAGAGAATAATAATGAGCTCATTAGTTTAATCTGAGCCATCAAAAGTTATAAGGTTAGAATTAGATAGTTTTCTTATCAAAGAAAAAGAAATAAAGGGTCAGCAAGCTCAAATGCACCCAATGAATGAAGAGAAAATGCTAGGGTAAATAAATGGTAGGCAGAAGAAGTTTTGGAAATATACAAGGTTGCCAGCTCAAAAGCACCTTCATCATGCTTAATCTTATGTTTTATGTGTAGGAGGAATTATCAAAGGAAAAGGACATTCACTAAAGCTTATTCACTAATTTCCCCTCATTTCACTAAACCCTTTATTAATTTTCCCCTTCTTCATTATCCCGTCATTAACTTTCTTTCCCTAATGCTTCTTCCCCTTCTTCACTTCTAAGCACCATTTCCTTTAATTTCCCCTTGTAAAAATATCCCCTCCCCTTCATTTTACTTTACCCCTCATTTCATCCCATTTCCCCTTCCCAAAACCTATTTTCCCTAGTGTGAAAACCATTGCCATCACAAATAATACCCTCTCCTTTATTAATTTTTGTTTTTCCTTAAAAACCCACTAAAATCCATTTATCCTAAGTTATTCCCTAAGCTATAGTCCTGCTTTATGTATTTAACCCCAAACGTTATAATTCCCCGACCCTCACTAAACCTTTGAATGTATTAAACCCACCGCATTATTTATCCCCAAGCCCCGCCAACCACATCCCAACCTAACCCTTGCAACTCTATCGCGTGATAGCCCTCTGATCAAACACACCCAAATTTGATGGCACGTATCCATATCGCGCACTCCCATCGTCCGACAATTAAAATCCCAATGTGAGATTCACGGTTTTGGCCAATTAGCTTTTCTCTACATGGAAGCACCACATTATATCGTGTGCTCTCAAAAAATACCACCCACTGATAATTTATTAATCCCGCGCCCAAATTTAACCATTGTTGGTTAAAAACCAAAAAAGCCCCCTTTTCACTCTTTTCACTAATTTTCATTGCAAACACCTTCGTGAACCAGTTCTAACACCTGGGAACTCTACTCAACTGTTTTCTACCCATTTGCAACCTAAAGAGCATGTCGACTCCAAATTGAAGAAGTACACATACAATTCAATGTTCAAAAACCTCTACTGCTACCACAGAACCCTGTCTGCACACGTAATCATCATTTTTCCAGGTATTCTTGAAAGAACCAGAATGACCGTGCCATTAAGCTTTGTATGATGTTTATATAAGGTTAATAAACCAAATTAGAAAAATAAAAACAAACAAAGAAACTTTCCAAACTAAAGAAACCCATTGTGCATCTGAAGGGTTCCTTTCCTGTAGACTATATTAACCCTTCCCACTATCCCAGAGCTTTTAACCCTATTCCTAAAGCTAGAGAAATAGTAATTCAAATAGAAATAAACCAAATTATGGCTTCCCAGAGCATTCTAAATGAGAAACCACTGCAAACCCCTCACCTGGACATTGACCACCTCGCCTTGGCCGACAGAAATTTCCAAATTAAAGACACATCCACTTCTAGCCATCTATTAAAACTCCACTACTGGAGTAAAGATAAATTCATTAACAACAATGATGACATTCACTTATGGGAATTGAATTTTCCCAAATACTTGTTCCCACAAGTATACCTATTCCCAGAAATCATCCATTTCTGTCAAGCTTGCTATATCCAAAGTCAAAGAGCCATAGTCTCTCCTCACTAATAGATTTTATTAATCATTACTTCAGAGTTAATAAATCAAATGCTGCAGGTCCAACCAAGCCCAAAGGAAACCCCATTTTCCATTGAAAACATACTTGAACTTTACATAAAGCTGAACATTCCCAAGAGGGCTCAAATATTTCAGACTTTCATCCCAGAAGACTCTCATATTCCTACAGATAGTCCTCCATACTCTGGCACAATTTATCTGAGAGGGAAAGACAAATTGTAACCATGTTGTCTTGTATCCTTGGGTATACTGCTGATGAATTTCTAGATGAACGTGCACTTCCTTTCCTCTCTATTTTTTGACCAAGCAAGCCTCCAGCTTCAATTTTTAATTTTCCCCAGTTCTTGGTAGACAGAATCCATGATCAATTGATCAGATTTCAAAATGAAAGAGTATTCAAATACTCTTCAGTATTGTTCTACATGTTCCTATATTTCTAGTCAGCATCCAAAAATTGGACACTAAGGGCCAACCAAGACCTGTCATCTTTAGGACACCATTGATCCAAAAATATTCCACTGTTTTTAGTTATAAGGAGTTCATTAATTCCTTTGGTCATCCAGTTGTAAATATGCTAACCAATAGCAATCAACCAAGGATTAGTGATGAGAAAAAAAGAGTATTGTAGTTGTCTAAATACAGTGGAGTAGGAGACTGGTATCTATACTAGGACCACACTGAAACTAGGATATATGGATGTCAGCTCACTCCCTACAAGCAGCCTACATATCTCCCCATGAGAATATTTGCATTAGAATATTTTAGGGAGATCATAAACTCAAATATGTCAATTTTATGTCAACTAGGAAGAAAAAATAGTTCAAGATCAAAAATTGGCTGAGCCCTTTTATTTGTAATAATAGGGAAGCTAGACAAGAAGCTAAGAAAATTTTACAGCAAATTAATTTCAATAGCAGTTTCATGTGGTAGTATGACCCTAATGGATTCATAAACAAATTAACGCTCAAATTCAAATTAATCCCTTTTATGCATGAGTCCAGGCGAGACATTGAAAAATATTCCAGCTAGTTAGAGTGGTTGGAAAATACCTTAATAGATGTGGAAAAGCAGATAGATACTAGTTCCTTTCTATAGATTCCAACCCTATAGGAAAAAATGGGTATTAGTCCCATTCTACAGACTCCATCCATGTAGGACAGAAATGTAAAAAGAACTAGGGAATAAGCTTCTAGCTCTAAAATGGATACTACAGATGACATGTTTGAAATCATGTATAGGAAGAAGCCCAAGCTTAATTTTGTAAATGAGCAAGAAGAGACCATTAAGACAGTTGAAATCATTGATAATGACACAATGTTAAAATTAATACAGCTCTAGCAGTTTCAGACGAAACTTATCGACCTTCCACCTCAAATACTCAAATTATTGAAAAACAACTTAGTATTGAAGTCTCTTCATCCAGCAAACCAGTGGATAAAGAGAAAGATATAAAAGAGAAGTACAAAGAAATCAAGTTTAGGAATGAGGCATTGAAGGCTAAAACATATGCACAGTACTTCAAACTGACTCCTAGCAACCAGAAGATCTTGATGTCAAGTTTTGACATTAAAACTCGTAAAATGCAAATGACCTTTTTGCAACCTACAATCCAGTAGCCTAAAACTTCAGTGGATTATAGGAAGACAGAGTTTGAAGTTTTGGCTAGGGATGTTCACCCTATTGATCAAATTGAATTTCATAAGCAGAGAGGTGAAATGATTTACATGACAATGACTAATAAAGAAATAACTATTCAGAAACTTCAAAGTTCTCTAGACAACATCACAACATAATTTAAGCTAGAAAAGACATCCTCATAGGACAAGGATAGCAGAATCAAGTCACTAGAGCACTTGGTGATTGAGATTGGTTATAATCCAAATGACATCAAGGTAGCAGAAAAGCTCATAAAGAAGAAAAATGAAGACATTGATGCTTTGAAGAAACAACTGAATTTGCCTCCTTCTGAACATCCACAGATCAAGGAGGTCATAGACAGCCAAACCCAATAGAATGAAATGATGGATCTCATTCTTCAACTAAATGCTCAATTGAAAAAAATGGAGAATCAATTGGACAATTTAATATAGTTAAAACAGGCTAGAATTTAGACATCTAGACAGCTATTACCACTAATATCCCTACAGTCAGTACAACAGTTCCTTCCACTTTGGTAGCTTCATTGGCCGCAATAGCTCCAGTAGCTACAGAACTTCCAACTGCATAAGTAACTACATTAGCAATAGGTTCAAAATAACAGTAACTCATCCAAGTGATGAAGAAAGTAAACTGGTCAAAGCCATGGAGGACATGTACATTCAGACCACTGAAATAAATAGACTCAAAGAACAAATAACAAGTCTAGAGGATGAGAAGAAATTGGCTCAAATCATGCATAAAAATGAAGTACAAAAGTGAAATAGGGTGACCGAAAGGATAAAGAAATTAGAAAAGGAATTAACATTAAAGGAGCCACTTGCCCAAGAAAAAGAGTAGCTATGGGCCAATATCATTGACTCTGTTAATGATATTTAGCCATCTATGCAAGTTATCTTTGAACAAAATGATTTAGTCAAAGAGGTTGGTGAAGCAATTCAAAGGGTCAAGGATGAACTTGGAAATATGCGAGAAGAAGCCTCAAGAATAATCCAATTCCTTAACTCAAAGAATAACTATGAATTGCAGGAGCTTGGCATAGCTGATAGAACTGGCACTACACTAGAGGTGAAAAAGGTAATCACCAAGAGGAACTTGATGATGCATCTTGAGGAAAAATTCCAAACCATGGAGCTAGCTATAGGCAAGTTCATGGTCAAATTTGATGCTTTGAGGCAGAAAGGTCTACCTAATCCATTAGTAATAAATGATAGGTTAATGCCACATGAAGACTATAACAAGAGAATCAGAGAAGTGGCAAAGGAGCAAGCCAATAGTTCCTTTATGAGAGGGATGCCTATAGGAAAGGTTCTTTACTAGACTTTTGAGAAACTCTTTTACCTCCAGCATTAGGTAATACATCTTTTTGTAAACAAAACCACCTTTGCAAAATACACAAAATAATGGTAAATATTAAATTACCAAATACATAGACTTCGGAAAAATTAAATGATTTACTATGAAAATGCAAGGTAAACAATGGATATAGAGCAATGAAAGAAAAGTAGCAGGTCATAAAAGTCAAAGAGTATCAGATGAAAGAGTATCAATGAAAAGGAAAAGTAAAAGAACAGTCAGCATGGAAGAAAAACAACAAAAGAGAAAAAGCAGTGTAATATCAAAGAAGAGCCAACAACAAAAACAATAAAAGAAGGACAACTTGCATCAGCTACACATCTGTCTCTATCTTCTTGCATGAAGATATTTCTTTTTCCTTGGATAATTCCTAAATCAGTTTAGGTTATTTTGTAATAATTTTTGTATAAATACTTCATAATTTGAAGTATAGGGTGTTGATTGCTAAAGAATTCTATAGTTGTATTGATCTGAAACCTAAGGGTTCATTGTACCATTTCACAAGTCAGTAGACTGGACTGAGTAATAAAGGAATTGCATTATAGGATTCATGTGTTGGGCCACTTCAGTGAAGTATTTTCTATTTGTCAAATTTTCATACTTTTCATGCAAACAATTATTCACTTAAATTTTTAATATTTTTTTATTATCCTAGAAGTTATTTTAGATAACAAAAAAATATTCCACAATAATATTATCCATTGGGGTGAAGTTTATTCATCAGATCTCACAATAAAATTAGTACATGATTCCTTATAAACAAAAAATTCCTTGTGCTTTATGATCCCTAATGGGATGTTCAGTATTAGCTTATGTTCTAACTAACCTAACTTTTAGATGTTTTGTGGTAGAAAGGAGATGATGTGTTTTTTCCTCTCTTAATATATTTCATTAGTACTATACTTAAATAATGTGTATTGCTCATTATTTAGTGATGTGCTCCATTGAAGTTTTTATGTTATTCCTAGGTCATACATTCACCATTATTGAGGATAGTAATATGATTAAAAAAATCAAGTAGAGCTTGAATTTCGTAAGAAACAAGTATAACACATCATATTATGAACTTTAAGGATGAAATCACCCCTATAAATAATAAGGTATGAAATCCATTTACATTACCTTTTCCTATTACCTTTATCATGACTATACTGCCACCATCGATTTACCATAATGGACCCAGCCAGTCCAATCGATTTTCATAATCTTACCTTCGGTTGTGCTTACTCATGCACCCAGCTTCATCTAAATCTTACATTACCTTTCAGGTACAACACATCTCTCCTCGAGCTCCATTAAGTTTCCTCTTTCCCCAAACAATTCCCAAGGCTCAAAACATAAAAGGCAAGACAAGAAACAAACAAGAAGAAAACCATGAAAACCAATAACAACATGACTTCGAAAAAAAGTGGCATGATCGTCCACTAGACGCAACAAAATTGCAAATCAAGCGCGATAAAAAAATAAAAGACAAAGTTCAAAGGATGAAAAACAAACACTATGACTCAATCCCCATGGTTCCTAAGGAAAGCTCAACCTGAACCTTCTTCAAGATTTCATGGAAATTTGCTTTTCCATGGAATCCCCTACATCATACTTCCATTAACACACAACGTTTAGTGCAACCATAAACACAAAAATACACCAGCTACCTCATCTTGTTGTGCCAAGCATGTTACCTTGCGATTGAACACAACCATGCCATCTCTCAAGGGACTCCAATTATCTTGACAATACCATCTGTAACTAGAGACCAACTAATATACCAATCAATTACATGTTCATGAATCTCGCATGTATCCACATAATGTCAAACAAAATCAAGGTTAAGAAGACTCCCTATATGTAAAGCACTCGTTCATTAGGAACTAGGGTTTCCAAACATAGCCAACCAAGACCTTGTCACGCTAATACCAAGCATGTTTCCTGCAACTATTCACACATGTTCCAAATATGAAGACAATCATAACTGTCAATTTGAAATCAAATTTTACAAATAATCACGTCATAATCCATAGTCAACACATAATGATTAGACATAATTCTACAACTATCACCTACTACACTCAACTACCTACCAACTGTCTCAACACATATATGTTAGTACAATCATCTTAAAACAAAATCATTTGAACACATACTCATATTAAGCAATTCATCAATCATTCAACCACTTGCAAGCATACCATGCTAACTAAATTAATTAGACGACATAATAGACACCAACATTAAACATCAATAAACAACATAATCAGGAATGAAGCACCAAGTATACTACATAAGCAACCTCATACCTCAGTGTAACTTAGGGGAGGCTATCTTGTCTACACAATTAATCTAGGTTAGCACAATACAACTTCACAATGTATCGACTCAAACATA
Organism: Pinus tabuliformis; assembly: GCA_031772625.1. Classification (NCBI taxonomy): domain Eukaryota; kingdom Viridiplantae; phylum Streptophyta; class Pinopsida; order Pinales; family Pinaceae; genus Pinus; species Pinus tabuliformis. The sequence continues at coordinate 194,795,661 of CM062815.1, forward strand.
AATCATGATATCCATAGCATTAACTAACTAACATGTTCATCTATGATTTGTTCCTCGTAAGACCCTTTAGATGTAAGGAAATTGATTATATCTGCATCGTTATTAAACACTCTCCAATTTGTTACATTATCAAGAATAAGTGGCCTAAATATTGGGTGAAAAGTAGAACTTGGCAAGAGGTGATCATGGATGACTAGGGTTTGAGTCAGACATGCAAACGGTGGACCTGTACAAACCACGGTATTCTATCAACGCTTAGCAGTAATGAGACGAACACTACACGACAAAGGATCAGTATGCAAGCAATGGAAACCCCCCAGGGGGAGGATAAGGTGCCTCCCCCCAATGTCACTAAAAACACTCCAATGCACATAGAAGTTGTCAGGAAGGAACACCATGAAGATGCCGGAAGAGAACCCAAAACTTTGCCAGACAATATGAACAAGAATGAAGCTCCCAAGGTGACGTCAGCAACCTGTAAGCCTATAGCAGCTGAAAGACCTAAGATTGAGCTCCCAAGCCACTAGATCAACACTCAAATCTAGTACATGAAGGATCATGCGTTGATTGGAAAGTTTATAGGCTTTTGGCCCATTAAGAATGCTTTGCATGGCTGGATAGTAGCTAAGTGGAAACCAAAAGGGAACATTACCTTGTAGATAGGGCCTAAAGGCTTCTTTACAATGATTTTCAATTGTATAGAAGATCGAAACAGAGTCCTTGATGGAGGACCTTACTTTTTCAATGCAACATTTTTGTATATGAGAGATTGGATTGAAAGATTCAATCCGAACAAAGAGGATTTAAGCTGGGCACTAGTGTGGATTCACCTTTATTCCCTCCCTTTGGAGTACTAGAATGAAGACTCACTGTAAGATATTGGGAACGGTTTAGGGGAATTCATTAAAATCACATAGGAGACGAAACTTAGGCGATATACCTCCTATTCCTGAATTTGTGTCTATATGCATCTCAGCAAAGCTCTCCCAAACGCGGCAAGTCTATATCATGATGATTTTGAATGGATACAATCAATAGATTATGAGCATGTTCCATTCTGATGTAGGAAATGCAATGCCCTTGGCCATCTCTTTCGAGACTTCCCTTCAAATCTAAAAACCTTGACCCCCTCCAATCTGGACAAATCTGACTCGAATGGGTTTACCAAATTCAGCAACCGTAAAAAGAATCACAAAAAACCCTCCTCTAGCCTTAAAAAGCTTGTAGTCAATGCCTCTATGCCATCCACAAGCAATAGCTTTGAGACCCTGAATCATCCGAAACTAAATAACTATGAAATTCCTGACCATTCAGAGGAAATTCCCAAGATGACTCCTCATTCCATCCCCTTGAGATCTAAGATGGCCCAAAAGTATGTACAATCTACAGATATTAATTCTACCTTTCCCAGTCATTCCTCGAAATGGAATATTCGGGGCATGGAGGTTGGCAATGTGCAACAGGAAACCATGACTCTAATGGAAACAACAGTGGAATGAAGTGAGGCCCAGCACATGGAATATGAGTTGAAGAGCTTCGACATTGGATATTTGGATATACTGGGATTAGAGCAAGCTTGCAAGAAGAAAGAATACGATAAAATCCTAGAGAGGCAACTGGAAAGCTTAGAAGTCATCCTCTCCAGAGCAGAGCAACAAAGATCTTTAGGCATCCAACCTTGGATTCAATGGGATGGTAAAAATGTTACTAAAGACAATAAAAAAGAGGCAGGAAAACTGATCTACAAAGAATCATCTGCATTGGGGAAATGATGGTGGAATCAAGAAGATATTCCAAGCTTACAAAGTATTACAATCCCCTACCTAGCAGTGCATCATGAAGCTCATATCATGGAATATCAGAGGGCTCAATAGCCCCGAGAAATATAGACTGATAAAAAACATGATTCAATAGGAGAAACCCCAAATTTTCTTCATGCAAGAAACCAAATGTAATTCTACAACACTGGACCAGACACTTGCAAAAGCATGGCCAGGCAGCAAAGCGGCAGCAGTGGATGCCTCAGGTGCATCAGGAGGACTAGCAATAGTTTGGGATGAACGAGCTATCACACTTGATAATATTCATGTGAGTAAGCATTTTATTCAAGCAACCTTCCATATTACAGGGACAAATGTACATGGTCACCTAACCAATGTCTACTTCCCCCAGGAAGCAATGAATAAGATAGACATATTGAATACTTTAGCTTTGATCAACTCTGAAAGAACACATCCAATCTGGATCACAGGAGGAGATTTTAATATGATAACAAGGCTAGAAGAAAAAAGAGGAGGTAGGGCCAAACTGGACAATGAAAGCATTCACTTCAAAAACTTCATCCAAGATAACTAGCTCATAGATATGTCATCCAACAATGGAATATACACATGGAATAACAAACGAGCAGGTGCACATCAAATCGCCTCATGATTAGATCAGTTCTTGCTATCAGACAATGCAATCCACCTAGGTGGGGATTTAGCGGCATCGATCTTACCAATCTTAGGATCATATCATTAGCCTATCGTGCTTCAATGGCAAAGGCCAGGTAACACCACATGAAGGCCTTTCCGCTTTGAGGCTTTCTGGATGATGCACCCAGATTTTAACAACCTGATTAATGTGGTTTGGAAAAATTTCAAACCCCCGGATGGTACAAAAATGTATCAATTCCAGTAAAAACTCAAAAATATTGAAAATGAAATAAACTCCAACAGATTACAGAAAAACACACATAAAAACCAGACACACAATATTGGCAGAAAAAGGCTGAAGCCTCATGCTTCCTCAGGTATTATCTCTCATTCATACATAAAAACAATTGAATATAGTGTTACAAATAAATAGATGAGAGATAGTGTTCTCAAGATAGTGCGTGCTATCTTAGACACCTTTGGTTGAGATAATTTCTCCTTTGGTTGAGATAATTTTTCACCAGACACACACCAATATAGGAGTTACCTAAACTAATTCCTATCTTAGAGGAACAACCCAAGAGTTATGCACAAATTCCTAACTTGGAATATTTAATTTATTTATTTATTTTTGGATTTATTATTGTTTTATGAGAGAGGCTAACATTCCCCCCTTCAATGATAAATCCAAAATAAGAATGAGGAACCATCTTCCAAGTTCTCATGTTGATCCTCAAAAACATTGCCTGAAAAAACCGCCAAAACTGGATGCTGGAAAAAAATCAAATCTGAAGAGAACATGAATCAACTGCATGCTTGATTCATCTCTGAAGGACGCTTGACAACTCCATCATGTGCCAAGCCGCAAAGGGATCCAACTGTCCTTTGCTTGAAAACAGCATCCAGTGTCCACTATCATAATTTGATGAACGCCCACTGGCGTATTTGCTAATGATGATCGCCCACTGGCTGAAGATGTTGAAAAACAACTCAATGTTGCTTTTGCTATGATCAAAGCTGCTCACTGCTACTTTGGTTGTCGATCGCCCATTGGTGAATTTGCTGATGCGCACTGCTGACGACAAATTCCCATTGGCTGATGAAGATTATCACTGGCTACTTCACTGATGTTGTCGAGACTTTCAGTCTGACAACAACTTGTCAATTTCATTGACATTTTCCCCCCTTTGTCAGCTGAAAGGAGAGACAATCTTCTCCAAAATATATTTGAACTCCCCCCTTCACGTGTAGAAGAGTTTCACTGTTGTACTCCCTCATTCAACTACATGAGAGTACCATCATCAGTTCACTGCTGGCTGCACTATGTGTGATTGTAGTCGGTTGTAGAACTGAGACAATCTTTTGACTATGGATGACCATTCCCAAGGTTCGATCCATTCATAATGTATCTTCAATCTGCCTGATTTTTGTTGGTTGTGACATTTTTCTAAGGAATGATTGGGCTTGCCACAATGGCAACAAGGATGGAGATCAAAACACTGATCTTCCATATGACCGGTTCTTTGACAATGAGAACACTTCGGTTGGACTTCAACTTTAGGTTGCGTGCAATTCTGTTTGTCTGCAACTTTCTCAGAACCTGCTGATGGGATTTGTGCAAGAAATCTTGCATTGATGAAATTAATTGGCTTGGAATAATCTGGGATATGTAATTTGGTGTCATCAGTGACATATCCTAAGCCTCATCGATTCTTGTTATTTTAAATTTCTTCCCAGGGCTTGATGATGGGTTTGGAAGAAATTTGAATTTGATCATGAACAACTTCGACACTTGAAGTTGTTTGGATGAGTGATTTGGAATCAAGAAACTCAATGGTTTCATGTGTTTGTTGTAGATGCCGTGAAAGATCAGCAAGAGTTTCTTTGCTGATGTGCACCATTTCTTCATCACTGGAGATGATCAAACTGCGAAGAATGTTTAACAACTGAATATGTTGCGCCATCTGAACTTGCTTACTTGAAATCAGCTCTCTTGTCGTAGATGTCGTGCTTTGAACTGTTTCACTTGATTTTTTTACTTGAATGACAGGCTCGCTTGCTATGGGACTTGAATGGCACGCTCGCTTGATTTGTTGCTTATTGTACTTGCTGAGAACACTTGCTAGAGTTGTAGAACTTTCTTGCTTAAACTCTGGAATTCACGCTCGCTTGATGACGATTGTGTTTGTGTGAATGCTCACTTGACTTACTTGATGACTTCACGCTCACTTGAAGGAATAGCCACACTCGGTTGATGTCGATCTCAACTTGCTTGATTGGTGTTAGAGTTGAACTTGCTTAGTTGCTTTGATCGTTGCTGTAATGAACTTCACGCTGGGTCGCTTGAAGGTTTGAACTTTGTACTGTTGTGATGCAAATTGCTTGAATGAATACTCACGCTTGCTTGCAGGAGATGTGAACTTGTTGCTTGTTTGCTTTAGAGTTAAAATTCATGGACTCACTTGAGTGTCGAACACTGTCGAAAATGCACCCAAAAAGCTTACAATGATTTCAATGACTCACTACAATGAATTCAATTTGACTCGATGGAAGACTTGGGTGTTGGTTTCAACCGAGAATGCACCCTTACAATTCAATGTAATTTGAGTTTGATTACAAGTTCAATAATGTTGATGTAGACTGTGCGCTGAAACGTTGAAGTTTACAGATTCATTAACCTGATTGTAGTGATGTAGACATTCCTTTGAAATGCTGGAGTCTGCAGATTCATGAACTTGATTGTATTGAGTGAAATTGTTCATTGAGGTAGAATGCTGATGTTGAAAACTTTGATTATTTGTTGTAGTGACGCAAATGCATGTGTTGAGCTTAATTATCCTTCCTTGGTGCTATTCTGTTACAAGTGTTGTGCTTGCTTGCATTGAACTTTATGTGTGTTAAATGAGATCATTTATGTTTCAAAACTAGACACAAATCATAAGCAACAACATGAAGCCATAAAAACACTCGCCATCACAAATACACATGGTGTACCTAAGATCCCCTTATTCAATTTCGGGCGGATCTTGGACACAATCAACACAAAAAATGATTTTTTTATTAAACTTTAGATTACATAATCTTCAATTTCTCAAGCAATGAGAATGTCAAGCTCACAAATGCTTGAAGCAACTTGTCTTCAAAAAATGCCTCTTATGACTTCAAATATGACTAAATGAAATTCGCCTTCAACAACAAATACAAACCTTCCATCTGTGCCAGGTACATGAAAAAATGGGAATTTTACAATATACAAGAATCAGGAGTACATTACATATTTATGAACACTGAACCTAGCTACCTATTTCAACAAAGAAATCTGCATCTAGCGTTCCCATCTCACACATTCTGCTCTGCAGTCTCTTGTAATGAACGTAGGGGCGTTTCACTTACAGCTGCTAAGGAGTCTCCGTGGAAGTAGACATCATGTTTGGGGCAGCCAGAAAATTTACAATGACATTAAAGCACTGGAATTCAAATTGTCACCTTCGTGGTTGCCTCAGGCAGTGTGGTAAAATAGTCAGTCGACAGCAGGAAAAACTGGAGAAAAGCCTGTGGTTCACGTCTGACCTTCAAAATTTGGATCATGAAGAATAACAAGGGCCCAAGCCCCAAACACACAATCTGCAGCAGGAAATTAACAAAACCACAAATTGCTTTGCTTCCAAAAGTTCAGATACCAATAGAAACAGATGCTCACACCCAAAAAATCGAGGGGAAAATGCCCATGAACACTTATTCCGCCACCATGATTTGAGATGCCAATGAAAACAGCTTACCATGCCAACGAAATTGAGGGTAAAATGTCCATGAATTCTTGTTTTCACTCCACAAATTTAGATGCCCATGCCCATGAAACAGAGGGCAAAACCTCCACAAGTTCAAACGCCCAGAAAAAATGATGATTGAAACATGCCTGATAACTTGGTTGCTCCACAAATTAAGAAAATAATTGTTTTCTCATTTCTTCTTTTCATGTTCTTGATGTCTTGCAATCTAATTCAAGGATCCCTATTGTGAATGTCTGTTGTAGTGAAATGCAACAGAAAATTCCAGAACAGAATTGAAAAGCACAGACTATAGCTTGTATGCATAAAGGTCTTGCAGAAAATCGTAACTTGTAGATTTTTTAAAAAATAATGAAGATATCTTCGAGATTCAAAAACCATAAGTTCCATCCACTGATTCCACCATCGTGGTATAAGGATCATGCACGGTAAACATCAAAAATTACAATTAACAGTTAAAGCCGAAAACAATTTCAATTTTCTGGGATTGTCCATTCCACGGATTGATTAGCTAGAATTTCATATTTGATTGTGCACTCCAGGAAAGTCTATATCAAACTCTCAAATGAGATGAAGAAATCCCAAGCAGTGGATATCTTATGGGTGATGTCGTAGAAATTAACAGAGCAGCTAAGACTATGACCATGAAATAGATGCTTACCAATCTCAGCAAAACGTACCACATCTCTGAGGACATAAGCCCCTTAATTCTCGCTCCCCTGGCTCTTATGCCAATGCACGTTGCTTTCTGACCAAGCTGGGAACATATTCACGAGCAGCTGCTTCATTTCGGCAAAAATTTCCAGAATTCTTGTGGCATGCAACGATGTTGTCCCTAACAAGGGTAACAACACTTTAATTCGATATTTACCTGGTCAGCTGTTCTGAACAACGATGGTTACCCTGCAATTCAATTTTTTCCTCCTCTGCGGTTCTGCATGGCTATGGTATTACACGCCACTAAATCAAACACTAGATACAGAGCACCTGGATCCATATGTCCATACCATCGTTTTCCAATCATCTGCTTACATGCCTAGCTCACATGCCCACAGTCTGACAGATTGCGCAGGTTTACAAATCATCCAAATCCCTATGAAAACTTTTCTGTGTAGTGGAAACCACTCCCATGGCCTCTTCCTCACACAGTAGAAATCACTCAAACATAAACTAAACTATGTGCTTTCACAACCTTTACGTAAATCTAATTATTTACAAAGACTCAGGCATCACAATTTTCACATCTCCCTAGGATGGGAGGGAGTTAATCCAAAACAGGCTTTGATACCACATATTGAAAATGAAATAAACTCCAACAGATTACATAAAAACACACATAAAAACCAAACACACAATATTGGCAGAAAAAGGCTGAAGCCTCATGCTTCCTCAGGTATTATCTCTCATTCATACATAAAAATAATTGAATATAGTGTTACAAATAAATAGATGAGAGATAGTATTCTCAAGATAGTGCATGCTATCTTAGACACCTTTGGTTGAGATAATTTCTCACCAGACACACACCAATATAGGAGTTACCTAAACTAACTCCTATCTTAGAGGAACAACCCAAGAGTTATGCACAAATTCCTAACTTGGAATATTTAATTAATTTATTTATTTTTGGATTTATTATTGTTTTATGAGAGAGGCTAACATTCCCCCCTTCAATGATAAATCCAAAATAAGAATGAGGAACCATCTTCCAAGTTCTCATGTTGATCCAAAATAACAAAAAATCTCAAGAACAACATTAAACAATGGAATCAGAATACCTTTGGCAACATCTTCCATGCACAAAGTGTTATAGATCAAGAAATGAAAAAACTACAGGAGAGGATCATCATGGAAGGAAGGTCTGAAGAAAACTCAGAGCTGGAAAAACACCTGCAAATACAACTATCCGAAAGAGAAAAGCAAGAAGAAATACTTTGGAAACAAAAGTCAAGAATCAGATGGCTTAAAGAGGGCGAAAGAAACACAAATTTCTTCCATCGCACTAGTATCCAAAGAAGAATGCATAACAACATCACCTATATCCAGAATCCGCAGGGGGATTGGCTGGAAAAACATGAGGATATAGTACAAGAGTTTCTTACTCATTTCAAGCAGGTACACCAAGAACCTCAGATAGATAGACTGCAGGCTATTGAGAAAATTACTAAGAATGTCCCAAAGATCATAACAGAGGAACACAATCAGCTCCTCCTCAGGCCAATATCTTTACAGGAAGTGGAGAATGCCATGCGACAACTCAAAGAAGGAAAAGCGCCTAGCCCCGATGGTTTCACATTCAATTTCTTCCACAGCTTCTGGGATCTCATCAAAGAAGAGGTCTGGCAAGTCGTTGAGGAATCTAGAACTAATACATGGTTGCTTCCCTCTCTGAACGCAACCTTTGTAGCTCTCATCCCCAAGGAAGATCATTCTTAGACTCCAGACAAATTCCACCCTATTGCTCTATGTAATGTCATATACAAAATCATCTCCAAAGTTATTGCTTCCAAACTAAAACCTCTACTTCCTTTACTCATATCACCCGAGCAATCAGGCTATGTGGAAGGACGGAAAATCATGGATGGCATCATTCTCACTCACGAGATTATACACTCCTTAAAGCAATCCAAAAAAGCAGGTATGCTCCTAAAAATCAACCTCTCCAAAGCTTTTGATAGTTTAAGCTGGAAGTATATTCACAAAATGTTGATAGCCTTTGGCTTCTCCCCCCCTGGGTTAGATGGGTCATGACTCTTATATCATCTTCCTTCTTCTCCATTTTGACCAATGGGATCCTTCCGTCCCCTTTCACCCCTCTAGAGGTATCCAGCAAGGAGATCCCCTCTCCCCTTTTCTGTTCGTCATAATGGCAGAAGGACTGGGAAGATGCATCAAGGAAGCTCTTCAAACCCAGCAACTAAGAGGACTCTCCTTTCCTAACACCCTTGCCTTCACCCACCAACAATTCATGGATGATGACATGCTATTGGTCCATCCCTCGGTCCAAGAATCCCTCAAATTAAAAACCATTTTGTCTGAATTCTCGGATGCCTTTGGAGCGTGCATTAACAAGACCAAATTCCAGATCTTTTTCTTTCATACCCCTGCTATAACCCAAGCCTCAATAGCTTGGATCCTAGGTTTTATAATAGCCGCTCTTCCGTCTAACTACCTGGGTGCTCCCATGACAGACACTGCCTTAAAGCACTCATCTTGGAAATTTCTCTTGGAAAAATTGGAAGCCCGTCTCTCTTCCTGGACTTACTAAGCTCTAAACATGGCAAGCTGTCATGTATTAATCAAAGCCGTGCTGCAATCCATGCCACTTTACCTTTCTTCAGTTCTGGTAGCGCCAAAATGGGTTCTCAAAGATATTAAAAATCTTCAAAGAGCCTTTTTGTGGGGAAATACAAGCCAAAAGAGAAAATGGGCTTTATTTAAATGGGATACAGTGTGCCTCTCGAAAATCTATGGAGGTACTAGGCTTCATGATCCTCAACATCTAGAATGCAACTAAACAGCATAAGGATTTAATTCAACAGCACAACTTCTGGGAAATTAGGAATGGTAATAATGCGCAGTTATGGGAAGATTCTTGGCAATAAATACCCAAGTTGAAGGACCTAATCGAACCCCAACAAATACAGGACTAGGAAGGGAAACTTATGACAAATGTAAATCAATACTGGAAGCCTACCCACGCACAAGGATACAGGCAATGAATGAACTCAGACCACATCATTAGGCAGGGGACACAGCTCATGAAGGAAAATATGGAAACAGAGCTTTCAAACAAGAAAATTCGCTACTCTGACAAGAGGGATAAAATCAGATGGGGTTATGAGGTGAAAGGAACCTTCACTACACAAGAGGCTTACAATTTAACTATAAGAAATCAAATAGTCAAAGACCCATTATGGAACAAAGTATGGGATCCCACCTTTTGGCCAAAAGTTTCCACTTTCCTCTAGTTGCTATGCCAAAATAAAATTCTCTCTTGGGACAACCTACATAAAAGAAGCTTTCATGGGCCTTCTATGTGTCCCAGCTGTAAACAGGTGGAAGAAACCACTGAGCATCTAATAAATTCCTTCCCATTGGCAAATAAACTTTGGGAAAAGGTTAGCTTCAACTGCCAAAAAGATGGATGAGTTAAGGAGGATATCCCCAACATTATACACACTTGGGCAAATAGTCCTTACAAAATCAAACTGGTAAATGCTTTATGGAAACTTATCCCAGGTCTCCTCATGTGGACTGTTTGGAAAGAAAGGAATCGACGCATCTTAAAGAACCAATCCTCCCCTTTAGAAGTCCTATGGAATAAGATGCGTCAAAACCTGTGAGAAACCTTGATGCTTCAAACATGGTCCAAAGAAGATTATCCCACCATTTGATAGGAATAGAATATATGGACAAACTGGGAACTTCAGTGGAACCATATGCAAGCAAATCAAGGTAAAACTTCCTCACAAGGAAAGACAGTAGACAATGGACTCCACCCCAGCATATGATACAGCTTAACTTCGACAGAGCGTCTAAAGGTAATCCAGGCAAAGCAGGATATGGAGGAGACTTCAGGGATCACAAAGGCATTCCTCTTCTAACCTACTTAGGCTCAATTTGTTGGGATATGAATAATTTGGTAGAATTAGAAGGGATATGGTAGGAGCTTCTCCTTGCACATCTCCATGATTTCCTCTCACTTATAATTGAAGGGGATTCTCATTAACATGGTTAATCAGATCCTGCAGAGGATGCCTTCATGCAAGGTTGGAAGTAGTTGGAGACTGGCAGAACGATTAGAGCTCATTGAACAATGGCTCTCAACCCACAGAGCAGGAAACCTTAAACACTCACATAGGGATGGAAACAAAGTAGCAGAAATTATAGCTAACATTGGGGTAGATAGTGGAAGGACCTTTCATGTAGGCACACTTAATATTATGGCCACTACTCTTCAGTTATAGGAATACAATGAATTGGTGTAGATTGAAATGGTACAGGAAGAAGAAACGCACCCAGATGCAGGTGATTACCAAAGTCATTAAGTTGATGAGATGGTCGGGTGGCGGAAGGGCTAGCCACATGGCCCCCTGCAACTTCCCCCATGCCAACCTGAATTGCATTCAAGGCACCTTGCAGGCGCCATTTAATGAATGCACAGGCTGAGACAGAACCAAATCACTCATAACTATGGAGCCTGCAAACTACTCTGTAATTCCCCCCCCCCATGATTCACTGTGTTTGTCCTCCGCAGGCTGGAGAGCCTTGTGTGTGCACTGTAATAGGTAGTCGATGCTGGTTGTTAAGTTGCATTGACCTGGGCAATGGATTCCATCATTCCCACTCCAGTCTCTGCAACTTAGCTTAGGTCTACACTTCATCTGTCCATTCCCCTCTGTTGGGGCAGTCAACACTAGATAGTCTTATTGTGTGATGACTGAGGCTCAGAACTTCTGAGGCCAGGCCTCACTATAACTTATTTTTTGTATCATATTAATAGATTAATCTTACATAGAAAAAAAACTAACTAACATTTTGACATCATAAGATTATAAGCATTTGTCATTCATGCATAACAATCACATATGTACGATCAGTCTAGATTAGTACCACACAATGAAACACAATAAATCGACTCATACCTAAATATCACAACCATAATCATCTGCACATGTCAAACTAGCTTAACATAATACATATAACAACAATATCTTCAATGCAATGAACATAACCATCACGCATATAACCAATCCAAATTACAACATCAATATCTCAGTGAAATAACCCTAAGTTAATAGCATATAACAACAATAAGCTACATATCATGCTCATCAACAACATATAATCCTAATCGTCAAGTTATCTAACATAAAACAACAATAGCAATGCATACAACCACATGTTACTATCATTCATGCCTATCCGACACATGCATATAACCACAATAATCATCTAACATCTATCACGAATGTAACCATAACATAAAATACATGTTCATATACCTAATTTATATAACCCTAATGTATATCACAATCCACTAACTAACATACCTTCATGTCGAACATACAATACCAGTAGGACTATATGCTCTTATCCCAAGGTCTAGTGCTGCATCCTCATTATGATGATCTACATCTCTTGTTCTATCTTAGCCAACACATTAGCATCATAAAAACCAGTAACATCATGATGACCTAAATTGCATACAATGACTTCACAAGGTATATTTGACCTACTATTCATGCATAACTATAACCAAGACCATACTTGCATAATAACTACATATATACATATAACACATGAGTACCAAGCCATATACTCATCATTCTAGCTAGAATCCAGTTATCAATGCATGACGATACCAACTACAGAAACGATGACCTCATGCATGAAAACAACCATTACTCCACTATACTTATTTCCACATGTGACCATCAACATGCATAAGGAATGCATAATAAACTATACATACTCATAAACGCATGTAGTCAAGCATAGGTGATCAATTCTTATAACAAACCTACAAGACTAATACATGTACCCTAACCTACAAGGATGTAATTATGTGACATAAATCAACATGTAAGCAATATATAACCATATACAAGAAGTCACTTACTCATGACATATTCATTCCACTAAATCAATATCAAATTCTTCATGATAACCATACTACAACCATAATCAATCATCAAGAAAGTGCAACAAGAACATGAAATGGAAGTGTAAGAGATACACATGTAATTGACATGCATGTGTGACCAACACACACCACTCAAGAAGAGCGCAACTACACTCTGATACCACTCTCTAAAACCCTCCTACCATATCTACCCAAGCAACTGGCGAGTCGGGGTAAACATGCGACAAGAGGCCACTATGGATAAGATTCAACCTCATTGGTGACTTTAAGGAAATGGAATCGATATGTAATCTACAGGTGTAAATAACACAATTAAGTGTAGGGATCTCATACATATCTGAGAATCGCTATGAACCATTGTTCCCTCATGCCATTACTGCATTATCCTCCATTAAGTCATAGACACATTATCCATTCACATACAAGTAAAAACATGCTAAGAGCCATACATACCTACTGTCATAAGATGTGCATATAACCAACATAACAGGAACAAAAATACAATAAACAGGTAAGCCATCAAATCCATAAATACATCAATGCCTTTACACATGAAAATCAGGGGAATGGATTTCTCATTAATGAATGTAATGAACAAACCAGAGATGGTACTACCACATTCCGCCTGACCATAGAATGGTTGAGTCAAATCTCTCTTCAGCCATTCACCCCTGTGCCATACTCCAAGCATGAATATGGGATCTGATAGAACACATCAATGAAGAATCATCCAGGGCTTACAAACTAAAAGTTGTACTGCAAACAAAAACTGGATAGAATGCTTGAAAAAATGGTCAAAGCACTAAGCTTATTTACACACTGATACCTTCCCTATCGTGCTGACAATTATGTTGAATCAAATAATGTCAAAATCCCAATGAAGCCAGTCAAGTAGCTGCTGAAACAAGTGAGCTAGTTGACTATTTGTTAGTACAATCAAAAGGAGAGCTTAATTTTTTGTCCGTAAAATCAAAGATGTAGAATGTAATGGCAATTGTTGTTGGATTTGATCATGGAAATATGTTTGAACTCTCGAGCTAAAAAGAACCTCCATCTAGTTTATTATAGGATCACTAAAGGCATGATTAATTAGTTTACCTTGTAGACCTTGATTGACTGATTGAGCATGTAAGATTTCTTCAGTTGTATTCTCAAGGTTAACCCTTGAATCCCACTATTCAGTTTCAGCCTTATGTTCAAAAACAAAACTCTCATCAATCTGCAAATCAAAAGGAAATATAATCTCCTTTTGTTCTGGAGAAGGAATATTTTCTAAGAACTGTTTAGGATCTTGGAAACTATATGGCTCAATCTGAAAATCCAAAAGTTCAATACCCTTCTTAAATATTTCAGTAATTAACTCAAGAAAACAAATTTTACCTTCAGGAGAACTTTTCCTTATTTTCAAATTTGTTAATGTATCCCTGAATTCTTTTAAAACTTCACCATATCTAGGGTTTACCACATACCTTGTCATGTTGCTTAGCAAGAAATCGGATCAATATGCAGTGGAGTCGCCATGCATTTTCTGCAAATATGGATTCTTTAAAAGTGGAGTCACCTTGAAAATTTGGAAGCTCTGGATACTTGAACATGGAGTCGCCAAGTGAATGATACAACCTTCTTGTGTCTGATCACTGTCCACCATCAGTAATTAGATCTGGAACTTGATACACTTTTCTAGGCATTTCCCCAGTATGATTTCCAAAATTTTAGCACTCAGTATTTTTCTGAGGATGCAGAATAAAATCACAAAGGTAACCACAAACCTACTTTGAAAGCTGGGATCTAACCCTGACAACTTTAGAGAGGGTTCTCTCTATAATATTTAACTTTGTTGGATTGAATATTAGGCTAGCTATGATGTTTAAGGTTTGATTTGTATTTGAATGGTTGGTTGATATCTAGATTACCATTCGGCTATGGAGTCTGTTACACAAAATACAGATTGATTGTAGTATCTATGGATAGATCTCACAGGGCAGGGTAGCCAAACCAAATGGACTCTTTAAGGTCTGTGAAATGAAGAAGAAGAATAAATTTAAGGCTCACTTTAAATATAGAGCACTGTCACCTGAAATCTATATTTAAATATCAGAAGAAAACATCGAAATTATTCGTAGCTGAGTGCAGAGTCTAGATTTAAACAAATTATTCCCTTTACTTATCTTTCGAATAATTCATATTTCAAAACAAAATTGTGATAACTAGAGAAATATTTAAACAAATAAGACGGCAGATGCACTTCACCAACAACTTGACACAAGAATCCTGTGAAAGAGCTCCTGTATTACTGGTAAATCTATTGATGCTTCAACAATATACAATAGTGTTCTTGGTATAAAAATCAATTTCTCTTACTTCTAATGATGAAGTATTTATAAAAATTCTAAACTATAATATTTTGAAAAAATATCAAGATTTGTTACAAATATCTCAAATTGTATTTACACAAATAGAATTGAAATATAGGACATTCAAAACTAATGAATCTACTTGGCACTATCTTTGTGGATTTTTGGTGACAAAGAAGAGCAATTAGAATTTGATAGCAACTCTTATTTGATGAGGTAGCATCCAAGTGACTAACTGTGTTTGAGCTTTCTCCTCCCGAAATTATGAACAATGGCATCTTGTAATCCCTTTGTATATCCCAAACCATAAGATATGTTATAAAACTGAGAGAGGTTTTTGTAAATGATGATTTTGGAAACACAAACCACTTTCCATTTTTGAAAATTCATTTCCACATGCTTGGAAACCGCATTTGAAAATATGGCTAAAAACAAGAAAATTCGGGAAAATATGCTTGCAAAGATTCATCCGAATTTCCAAAACCATAACAGATGTTAGAAACTTGAAAGAGATGTTTGTGAATGAGGATCCTATCATAAGAAACCTATTTTAATTTTTTTAAATTCATTCTCAAAGATTTCTAAACCATGTTTTAAATTACTATGTTGTATAGGCAAAAACATAATTTAACTGACCATGAAACAAACATATGACATGGAGGCGAGAGGTGACATGGAGGTGGGGGGTGATGTGGAGGCACATGGTTGGTGGAGAGGAAGTGGAGTCTAGAAGGGTGATGTGGATAAATGACGTGGTGGTGAGTGGGGAAAATAGTCCTAGTGGCAGGAAGTGAGTGGTGAGTGGGGAAAATAGTCCTAGTGGCAGGAAAAAGGTCCCTCTATTTACAATTAAGCACTTCTTTCTTCTTAGGGATATTTAGAGAAAAAAAATCTTTCCAACATATTTACTTATCTAGTTTATGAAACTAAGTCTATCACGAAACACACAATGCAGATAAGATGCTCAAAACCAACAAGAATTAATTTTTCCACTAATCAAATCTCCCCTCTAGCCAATGTCACATCCCACACAACTACCATGACAATGAAAATGACCACACACACAATGGAGATAATATGCTCATAACCAACAAGAATTAATTCATCTACTCACCAAATCTCCCCTCTAGCCAATTTCACATCCCACACAACTACCATGGAAATGAGAACACACACAATGGAGATAAGATTCTCATAACCAACAAGAATTATTTTTTCCACTAAGCAAATCTCCACTCTAGCCGACGTCAGATCCCACACAACTATCGTGACAATGACCACACTTGGTCCAATGCTTATAGATCTTGCTTATAGATGTTGATGATATCAACATTGTGGTTTAGCACAATTATATATATATATATATATATATATATATAGATATAGATATATATATATATATATATATATATATATATATATATATAGATATGTAACTTTGTATCACATGCACAAAGGTAAACTAAAATGCCTACATATGAGTGGAGTGGAATGTTACCTAGGGAGAGTCATTGCACACTTTCTAAGCAAGAAAGAATCATTGTCTTGAAAATATAGGATTAAAGAAAGTTCACTTAATTGTAGAAACAATTTAATTTTAGTGACACATAATTTAGTTCTAGTGATAATATCCATTTAACTAAGAACATTATAGGAAAAATAAAAAAGAAAAAAATACACAATTCTTTTTGTTGAAGAAAAAATTAACATAAATTACCACACAATGTAAGTTTTTGTTGAAGAAAAAATTAACATAAATTACCACACAATCTTACCTTGACTATCAAGCAATAAGGTTCTTCATTCTTCTATCTGAAGTTATGCTCATAACTCTTGAGATGCCGATTTCCTTTCATTGCAGGTTTTGATGCGGAGGTGTAACTAAACTTGGCTGCAATTGGTATGTAATTGGAAGAATGATTAACGAATGAAGTGCACGGTCTTCACCTCCTCCTCATCAATCAGCTATAGTAAAGGCACCGCCTTCAACTTCAGCTATAGAAAACGTAATCTAACGTTCCCTGAAATTTCCCTCGGCTATTCTCAATGAAGATAGTGAAACGCGGCTCCCCTGTTGGACGATTAATTTTCTTCAACGCTTCTTGCAAGGGAAGATTACATTGGGAATAGTTAAAATAAGCACTTGCTAAAGGTATTCTATGTTATGACGAAACATGAGTTTAATGGATGGATCATAGTCCAAAATTTCTTCATGTAAGGGATCGACATAGCCTTTTGTAAGAAGTGAGTGGGGAGCGCTTCCGGACAAAGAATTGAAGTCCCCACATAGTACAACAGGAATATTGTGGACAAACTTCTCCAAATCTTTGAGAAAGTAGTAGACTTGCCATAGCTTTACATCACTGTTTTTAGGATTTGCATGGATGTGGGTATTGGTTATGCACAGACTTTCACTAGTTTTTTTTTATGGAAAGGATGACATGCAGGGCAATGTTGTCTTTATATCTCAAATTAATCGAAGACAAAGTTATCAACAGTTGGAATGTTGCCTTCTCTCTGCTTTTGCTTAAACATCACTTCATTTGGCCAATTCTGGATGGAAAAAATCAGAAAAATGGTTCTGTTGGACTTCTTGGAGGCAAATGATGTCAGCATCACACTGTAATGATGTCCTGGGTGTTGGGTTTATAAGACTCTGAGGCAGACAACACTATGGACGCAATACCATCTCTGCCTCCTTAAATCCTCATCATCATCCCTGAAATGACCGTCTACAACGTCTTTTACACTCAGCGTTATATCAACAATAGGTTCTATGAAAACCCTTTTCAATTTCATTTTTGGCAGTAACTGTAATTCCCCTTCGATAACAACAACTTCTCCTCCTACGTTGTTGTCACCCCTTTCAAACAAGCTTCCTTACCATTGTCACCCCTTTCAAACAAGCTTTCTTAGCCTTACGAGTTTGACTTCTTATGAACTCAACTTTTTGATAAGCCGCACCAGTCAACTTTTTTTTGGTTATGATAGCGCGCTTTTTTGATAATCTGCTCTATAAACGGAAGAGATGGATCCGTGCTTTTACCGGCTTCTCAAACAGAAGAGATGGACTTGTGCTCCATAAGCTTTTTGAATATATAGCTTAAATATGCTGTATGTTAAAACCAAAAAAAACTATTGAACTTCGAGTTTGGTGAAAACGTCGGCTTTTGGATAATTTAGGAAAGAATGAAATATTAAAAAAAAAACATATTTCTGAAACGAGTATTTGGTAACTAAATATATGTGGCAAATGATGGAAATTAGCTGCCTCTTTATTTTAATAATAGTTATCTAACTAAAATTATAATGGGTTTATTATTCAAACAAAAAAAATAGTTTATATATATAAATTAAATAACTAATAAATACATGCACACGGGTTATCAAATGTAAAATTATAATTAGTTTATTATTCAAATAAAAAAATTAGTTTATATATATAAATTAAATAACTAATGTATATTAAATAGGACAATATTTTTTCATCTTATATCTCAAATTGTACATAAACAAATGATAAAAAATAACTTTATCTGAAATAATTATATTAATATTATATATATGAATTAACTAAATTAAAAAAAAAACATGTAACAAGATTTTTAACCATATAACTTATATCATATGACAATTGTTCATATCCTCTAGTGACCTAGGGGCATCTTGTAGTAGTCAATTAATTACATTAGAACACCTCCATATTTGCATCCAAATCATGTTTATCATTCCTTATCACAATACAATGCATACCATACCCTAAAGATGGAATTTAGAAGTTTGGAGATCCTTTAGAATCCTTAACCTGGTACTTGTAGCAAAACAACTTTATTTTTTGCAAATTAAGGTTTACAGTTTGAATGGTTTCTTCTTTCAATTTCAAGTTGGTTTACATGGGATGATAGAACAAACTTTATTTTGTTCAAGCTTATGGAAATGATTTTGTTTACTTTCATGCAATTAAACTAGCTTTACTTGTTTCTTTTCCTTTCCTACAATTAGAATAGGGTTATTTGTTGTTCTTTACCTTTCTTTGAATAAAGTACATCTGTTTTCTATTATTTTCTGTAAATAAAGTAGGTTTATTGTTTGCCATTTATTTTTCTACAAAATTAGAGTATGTTTACTTCTTCTTTTTTTTTCTAAAGTTTCTAAGTATTTTTTGTATTTTTGATATAAAGTGAGGTCATTGTACAACATAGTTTCCCTTGAGGTGCATGAGATCCACCAAAGGACAATACATTACATGTTGCACAAATAGGTTTGACCCTCTTAAGTTTGTGTTTGTACAAACATGAAGCTAATAATTGAAGTCAATACAGTGAAGACAATTAACATTCTTATTCTAACACTAAGGAGCCGTGATATTATTAAAACATAACTATAGATTGAATCTCATTAGAAATAGTTATTACAATTTCTATTCAAAAGTTCAAAGATAAAATCATCAAGGTATAAAAAAATCTTTCTTTCAAAACATTGAACACCCTCGTCCATTGATCATTTTTCAATATATGAATGATTGTTGTCCATTGATTATTCTTCAATATATGAATGATTGTTTCTTCTTGAAAATATAAATGGTAAATATATTTTCAAAAGTAAACTAAATCTGAGTTCATGGACTTTATGCCTCCTATCATAAGTTTGACTTGCTGGTCATAAAACTAGAAAATGGAAGCATCATGCAATATTTGTTGATGATGGAACAAAAAATAATACTACTTTTTGTTGTTGTAGAAAAACGTAATATTTTTTTATGGTAAGTTTGACAGGTTGGTCATAAAACTAGCATTTGGAAGCATAATGCAATATTTGTTGATGATGAAACAAGAAATAATACTACCTTTTTTTTTGTTGTAGAAAAACGTAATATTTATTTCAGGATGGATGGAATGTCGATTATATTCATATTCATTACGCACACCTTTAAACATAAAATTTTTGAACTAGATATGTGAGTTAAAAGATTCATAAATGCTACGTAAAATATTCAGAAAAAATAAATAAATAAATAAAATATATATATATATATATATATATATATATATATATATATATATATATATATATATATATATAATAAATAAATATATATATATATATATATATATATATCTAATAAAAAATAAAAATAAATAAAAAAATAAAAAAATTTAGGTTGGTTATTTGGAAACCATGATATTTTTGGAATAGAATTGCCATTAGATTACTTAATCCAGGTGGTAATGGAGGTGCTTTTTTATATCTAATGAAAACACAATTAACAATTGAAAATGGTTTAACTTTTCTTGATGTATTTAGGTTTTGAAAACTTCACATTGATTCAATGTCTAGTGCATTTATTGAATTAAGGTTGATGGAATAATTTCTTAGTGATAACCATGTTCGAGTTTTACAGTTGCTCGATGTAATGGAGGTGCTTTTGTATTTCTAATGAAAACAAAATTAACAACTGAAAATGGTTTAACTTTTCTTGATGTATTTAGGTTTTGAAAACTTCAAACTAATTCAATGTCTTGTCCATTTATTGAGTTAAGTGCCCTGGAATAATTTCTTAGTGATAACCATGTTGGACTTTTGTAGTTGCTTGATGGAATGGAGTTGCTTTTGTATAACAATTTAAAATGGTTTAACTTTTCTTGATTTATTTAGGTTTTTAAAACTTCAAATTGATTCAATGTCTAGTGCATTTATTGAGTTAAGTGCCATGGAATAACTTCTTAGTGATAACCATGTTGGACTTTTGCAGTTGCTTGATTTGATCTAGCTATTACTTGATTTGACACAATTGCTTGAATTCCAGAAGTAGTCAAGGAAATTGGCTTTAAAACAAATTATATTACTATTTGTGAGATTAATAAAGTAATATTGGGAGATAATAAGGGTTTTACGGAATTCCTCCCTTTATTTAATTGCAGTAGTCACAAGTATATATTTAAACCCCTATATAATAGGCAATCGTTAGCTTCATAGTATGTGTACTTCATTCAAAATTTATTATTAGATTTTTAAAAAGTGAAGATTAGCAATAATGCTTTCTAATCTAGTTGCTATCATAAGTAATCTTAGTCAAAAATAATGCTCGATTTATATTTAAGGTTATTGACAATTTTTTGGTTTTCCAATTTAATGAGCATATGTCATTCTTTGTTAAATGCACCTAATACGTCATAATAAATGAGGAATAATATTATTGACATTTAAACATCTAATTCCATAACAATAACATTTTTCTATCTAATTATTGTCTTTGCATTGAGAAGAGAGAGGTGTTGTTATTGTCTTCCGATTTAGAAGAGAGAGGTGTTGTTTTAGCTTAGCATGAAAGAGATATTTCACCTACATCACAGTTCACTTCAAAAGTCTAATGTAAGAAAAGTAATAGTAATAAAGAATAAAATGTAACTTTTTGTAATTTTAATTTATGGTAGTTGCATGTTTATTATTGCTACCGAAATTTCTTTGAAACACTTTTTAATGGAAATTTAAAAATTCCACCTCAACCTTGAAGTTTGTTATGTTTAATATTTTTGTAATCATCAATTTTAATAGTGATATGAAATACAAATTATAGTACCAATTTGTAGTGCAAAAATTTACGCTAACTATTTTCTCAACTATCTCAGAATTGAATGAACGATAAAAAAATCTTCCATAAGTGAAAACTATAAACCTTAGCCACCCTTTAGTGAGCAATGTAAATCAAGATAGAATTCACAAAGATATGAATTTACAATATTGTAATTACACATTAATGGTATTATTTATTCCATTCAATGAAACAAATTAGGAAAAAGAGCTATCAGAAGTACCTATATATATATATATATATATATATATATATATATATATATATATATATATATATATATATATATATATATATATATATATATATATATATATATATATATATATATATATAGATATATATATTTCCATTGGAAGAAGATTTTTTAACAAAGGTTTTCTAGGTGTAGTCTTGTATTGTGATTATACTCTAGTTATTTAATAATTCATTTTCTCACCATAAAGTAGAACAAATGGCTAGTACAAGAATATGTGGTGGGTTACTAGAAATGTATTCAATTAATAAGGAGTTACTTTTATTTTCATAATTTATATCTACTTTTTGCTCACAAATACTAAGGATCAATGTTTAACACTATGTTTATTAAACTCATGCATTCTTAGTGTGGTGTAGGAAGTATGTTCTCAAAGCTTATGAGATTTTCATAAATTTTCATGCAAACAATTATTCACTTAAATTTTTAATATGTTTTATTATCCTAGAATTTAGTTTAGATAACAAAGAAATATTCCACAATAATATTATCCATTGGGATCAAGTTGCTTCATCATATCTCACAATAAAATTAGTACATGCTTCATTATGAACAAAAAATTCCTTGTTCTTTATGATCCCTAATGGGATGTTCAGTATTAGCTTATGTTCTAACTAACCTAACTTTTATATGTTTTGTGGTAGCAGGGAGATGATCTGCTTTTTCCTCTCTTAATATATTTCATTATTACTATACTTCAATGATGTGTATTTATCATTCTTTAGTGATGTGCTCCATTGAAGTTTTTATCTTATTCCTAGGTCATACATTCACCATTATTGAGGATAGTAATATGATTAAAAAAATCAAGTAGAGCTTGACTTTCTTAAGCAACAAGTCTAACACGTCATATTATGAACTTGAAGGATGAAATCACCCCTATAAATAATAAGGTATGAAATCCATTTACATTAACTTTTCCTATTACCTTTATCATGACTATATTGCCACCATCCATTTACCATAATGCACCCAGCGAGTCCAATCGACTACCATAATCTTACCTTCGGTTGTGCGTACTCATGCACCCAGCCTCATTTAAATCTTACATTACCTTTTGGGTACAATACATCTCTCCTTGAGCTCCATTAAGTTTCCTCTTTACCCAAACAATTCCCAAGGCTCAAACCATAAAAGGCAAGACAAGAAACAAACAAGAAGAAAACCATGAAAACCATTAACAACAGGACTTCGAAAAAAAGTGGCACTATCATCCACTAGACACAACAAAATTACAAATCAAGCACGATAAAACAATAAAAGACAAAATTTGCAACACTAAAGACAAACACCATGACTCAATCCCCATGGTTACTAAGGAAAACTCAACTTGAACCTTCTTCAAGATTTCATGGAAATTTGATTTTCCATGCGATCCCCTGCATCATACTACCATTAACATATAACTTTTAGTGAAATCATAAACATAAAAATACACCAACTACCTCATGTTGTTGTGTCAAGCATGTTACCTTGCAACTGAACACATCCATGCCATCTCTCAAGGGACTCCAATTATCTTGAAAAATCCATCTGTAACTAGAGACTAGCTAATATACCTATCAATTACATGTTCATGAATCTAGTAGGTATCCACATAATGTCAAACAAAATGAAGGTTAAGAAGACTCCCTATATGTAAAGCACTCGTTCATTATGAATTAGGGTTTCCAAACATAGCAAAAGGAATTCTTACCCAATTCTTTTTTTTTACCTTTACCCTACTGCAATTGAGTCTTACTATATACTTTCACGTCACCCAACTGTTAGTTATATAAAAAAATAAACTATTACCTCATCACGCTAATACCAAGCATGTTTCCTGCAACTGCTCACACATTTCAAACACATGTTCCAAATATGATGACAATCATAACTATCAATTTGAAATCAACTTTCACAAACAATCATGTCATAATCCATAGTCAACTCATAGTCATTAGACATAATTCTACAACTATCACCTACTACACTCAAGTTTCGACAAACTGTCTCAACACATATATGTTAGTACAATCATCTTAAAACAAAATCATTTGAACACATACTCATATTAAGCAATTCATCGATCATTCAAACACTTGCAAACATACCATGTTAACTAAATTAATTAGACAATATAATAGACAACAAAATTAAACATCAATAAACAACATAATCAAGAATGAAGCACCAAGTATACTATATAAGCAACCTCATACCTTAGTGTACCTCAGGGGAGGCTATCCTGTCTGGATAATCAATATAGGTTAGCATGATACAACTTCACAACATATCAACTCAAACATAAATCAAGATATGCATAGTAGTAACTAACTAGCATTTTCACATCATAATCTTATAAGAGTTTGTTGTCCATGCATAACAATCACATATGTACGATCAATATAGATTAGTACCACACAATGCAACACAATAAATCGACTCATACCTGAATATCAAAACCATAATAATCTGCACAGGTCAAACTAGGTTAACATAATATATATAACATTAAGATTTTCAATGAAATGAACATAACCATCATGCATACGACCAATCCAAATTACAACATCAATATCTCAATGAAATAACCCTAATCATCAAGTTAATAGCATATAACAATAATAAGCTACATATCATGCTCATCAACAACATATAATCCTAATCATCAAGTAATCTAACATAAAAGAACAATAGCAATGTGTACAACCACATGTTACTATCATTCATGACTATCTGACAAATGTGCATATAACCACACTTATCATCTAACATCTATCATGAATGACACCATAACATAAAATATGTGTTCATAAACCTGATTTATGTAACCCTAATGTATATCACAATCCATTAACTAACATACCTGCATGTCAAACATACAATACCTGTAGGACTATCTACCCTTACCCCAAAGTCTAGTGTTGCATCCTCATTTTGATGATCTACATCTCTTGTTCTATTTCAGCCAACACATTAGCATCATAAAACGCAATAACATCATGATGACCTAAATTGCATACACTGACTTCACAAGGAATATTTGACCTACTATTCATGCATAAATATAACCAAGACCCTACATGCATAACAACTACATATATACATATAACACATGAGTACCAAGCCATATACTCATCATTCTAGCTAGAATCTAGTTATCAATGCATGACGATACCAACTACACAAACGATGACCTCATGCATGAAAACAAACATTACTCCACTATACACATTTCCACATGCAACCATCAACATGCATAAGGAATGCATTATAAACTATACATACTAATAAACGCATGTAGTTGAGCATAGGTGATCAATTATTGTAATCAACATACAAGACTAATACATGTAACTTAACCTATAAGGATGTAATTATGTGACATAAAATCAACATGTGAGCAATATATAACCATATACAATGAGTCACTTACTCATGACATATTCATTCCACTAAATCAATATCAAATTCTTCATGATAACCATACTACAGCCATAATCAATCATCAAGCAAGTGCAACAAGCACATGAAATGCAAGTGTAAGAGATACACATGTAATGACATGCATGCATGCCCAACACATGCCACCAAAGGAGAGTGCCACCACACTCTGATACCACTCTCTAACGCCCTCCTCCCATATCTACCCAAGAAACCAGCAAGTTGGGGTAAACATGCGACAAGAGGCCATTATAGATAAGATTCAACCTCCTTGGTGACTTTAAGGAAATGGAATCGATACGTAATCTACAGGTGTAAATAACATAATTGAGTGTAGGGATCTCATACATATCTGAGAATCCCTATGAACAATTGTTCCCTCATGCCATTTACTGCATTATCCTCAATTAAATCATAGACACATTATCCATTGACATACAAGTAAAAACATGCTAAGTGCCATACATACCTGCTATCGTAAAATGTGCATATAACCAACATAATAGGAACAAAAATACAATAAACATGTAAGCCATCAAATCCATAAATACATCAATGCCTTTACACATTAAAATCAAGGGAATGGATTTCTTATTAATGAATGCAATGAACCAACAAAAGATGGGACTACCACATTACACCAGACCATATAATGGCTGAGTCAAATCTCTCTTTAGCCATTCACCCCCGTGCCATACTCCAAGCATGAAAATGGGATCTCATAGAACTCCAATCAAGACTCATCCAGGGCTTCTAGAGGCCATCCACCTCAACCCATCAAACAATGATTCCACGTCATGGTCGGACATGTTAGCATTCTATAATTTTCTAAGGTCGCGGAAGAAAATAACAAAGGTAACCACAAACCAACTTTCGAAGCTGAGATCTAGCCCTGCCAACTTCAAAGAGGGCTCTCTCTCTAAGATTTAACTTTGTTGGAGTGAATATTAGGCTAGCTATGAAGTTTAATGTTTGATTTGTATTTGAATGGTTGGTTGATAACTAGAATACCATTGGGCTATGGAGTTTGTTACATAAAATACAGATTGACTGTAGTATCTATAGATAGATATCACAGGGAAGGCTATCCAAACCGAATGGATTCTTTAAGGTTTGTAAACGATGATGTTGGCAATAAAAACCACTTAGTGTTTGAAAATTCATTTCCACCTGCACGGAAACTGGATTTTAAAACACTGACTAAAAACAGGAAAGTTTGAGAAAATATGCTTGCAAATATTCATCCAAATTTCCCAAACCATAATAGATGTTTGAAAACTGAGAGAGGTTTTTGTAAATGAGGATGTTCACAGAAAAAAATCTTTCGGTTTTTGAAAATTCGTAATCAGTGGTTTGTAAACCATGTTTTAAATTACTATGGTGTATAGGAAAAAACATAGTTTAACTGACCATGAAACAAACATATGACGTGGAGGCAAGAGGTGACATGGAGGTGGGGGATGATGTCGAGGCACATGGTTGGTGGAAAGAAAGTGGAATCCGCAAGGGTGATGTGGAGAAATGATGTGGAGATGAGTGCAGAAAACAATCCAAGTGACAAGCAGTGAGTGGTGCGGGAGTGAAAATGAGGTTAAATATTGGAGGGAGGTGGTAGGCGGAAGGAATACATGGTGGTAGGGGAATGGAGGTTGAGTGGAAGTGGGGGGTGATGTTAGTGGGAAGGCGAGTTAGGACAGGAATAGCGGAAACCACTTTTGGAGGGGGGTCGGAGTTTTTTGTGGTATTAGAGGGGGGGTCTGAAATCATGAGGGGAAGACACATAGCGGTGGTGAAACCGCTTTTCGGATCTCCCTCGCCATTAAGGAGAATCATAGCGTGGGGTATGAAAATGCACTGGATCTATCTGATGAAAAATGCAATGTTATCCGGAGTGAGGAATATGTGCGCTATTTAACCACATATGACAAATCTCAATTTTTTGTTTTCAACTCTACACTAAAATAAAAGTTATTGTACCAGGGCCTTACTATAATGCATTTAAGCACATTTAAAAACAAATATTATAAACCCTAAAATAAATATCGTTGACCATGGTTTGTCATGATTGATTTTCATATTGAGACAATCCTTCTCACAATGTGACATAGGACAATGGTTGACCATGTTTGGCCATTATTGATTTCCATATCGACACAATATTTGTCACAATGCGACGTTCAACCTTGGTTGACCAAGGTTGATTTTCATATTGAGAGAATCTTTGTTACCATGCAACATTGGACCATGTTGACCATGATTGATTTCACACAACATGGCTAACCATGGTTGACCAAGATTGAGCATGTTTGACAAGGATTGACATTCATTGACCATGGTTGGAAAGACTTACACAGTTCAACATGATTGATATTTAAAGAAAAGGGAATAATAAACAGAAGGTAATAATACTAAAAACCGAATGGATTATAAATCATAGGGAATAACATTCATCCTAAGGCAAAAATATAAACCCAAGGTATAAATATCCTAAGATAAATATTATAGACCCTTAAATAAACATGTTTGGCCATGCTTGACCATGGTCGATTTTCATATTGAGACAATATTTGTCACAATGCAACATTGGACCATGCTTAACCATGGTTCAACCCTTAGATTAATAAACTCACAAAATTTATTTTATAAACCTAAGAAAACAATACACCCATGGGATAAATACTAAAAACCCAAGGGATTATGAACCCTAGGAAATAACATTGAACGTAAGGCATTAATATTATAAACCATGTTTGAACAGACTTGAGGAGTGTTGACTGCAAAAATACTCCAAAATAGTCAATTGTATTAGTAAATGTGGTTGACTAATGTAGTAATGTCACATTGTGACATTGGATAAATTGCAATGTGTAATATTGCAACAATGTTTGTTACATTGCTAGGATTTGATAGATTTCTTTACCATTCGAGCATCACAACATGTTTAATTATCAATATTAATCAATAATATTAATAGGCAATTATGTTTGATTGAAGTTGAAGATTGTTGATTATTAAACATAGTCAAACATGGTCGAAGAGTCACCCACATTCTAAAATGTGGTTGACAAAATGTTGTAATGTCGCATTGTGATATTAGAAACATTTTTTTACAATTCCAACATCACATTATTATTATTACTATTATTAATTAATGCTATTAATAAAGTTAATTATTATTAATTAATAATTATTGACCAAGTTTGAATGTGGTCATGTTTAGTTATGTTTGACTAATGTGGTTAACTACAATAATTATGGATTACATAAAAAAAATGTGTGAATGATTTAATTAATATGTCAAATGTAATAATGTTAATAAAATAATATGATTCTAAATTGATACTAATATATCATTCTACACATTTTTAAATTCATATTTAATGTTATATTTTTTTATGGAAATGTTTTAATTAATATATGGTCAAATATTTTAATTAATGCTATTAAACATTTTAATGTTTTAATTAATGTCATTAAGTAGTAAATATTTTAATGCTCTTCTGAATTATTGTTTTAATGATTTAATCAATTAATTGATTAATTGATAAAGACTCTTTTGAGTGAACAATGTTGACTATTGTCAAATAGAATTAACATATGGTTGACCAAGTCTGAAATTGGTCATATTTGTCTATGCTTGACTTATGTGATTGACTATAATAATTATATATTAAGTAATTTTTTTAACTATGTATCAATGCTTTAATTAATGAAGTTGTTTTTAGTGCCATTTTTTAGACTTTTCGGTGCCTGAATTGAGTGGAAAAAACTAAGGTGAAATCTTGATTTGTGTTATTTAAACTGGTTTTTTGACTATATATATGGATTGAAAACCTTGAAAAACCCCTAGGACACTTCGATTGTATAGGGGTTATCGGTCATACTTGTGATTTCTCTAAATTCCTGCTAGATTTTAGAGAAACTATACTACAAAACCCAACCGGAAAAACATCCAAAAAGTCGCACTAAAAGTAACTTGTTTGATTAATATATCAATGTATTAACCTTAATAAATTTATATTAATAATAATTACTATTAATATATTTATTTAAACATTTTTAAATTAATGATTGATGTTATTAAGCACTTTGATATAAACATTTTAATTAAAATATTGCCAAGTGTCTTAATTAATATTATTAAACATTTAAATTGATTTTTTAATTAACTATTATTATTATTAAGATTAATTAATATTGATATATTGATTTAAACATTATAAAATTAATATTTATTATTGATCATTTTTTATAAATGTTTTAATGAATATTATCAATATTTTAAGTTAGGTTATAAATTAATTAATTAATGTTTAAATTAACTAATGCTAATGTGTTAATTTTAATTTTTAATGTTAATGTTTTAATTAATTAATATTAATGTTAATTATTGTTTTAATTAATGAATGAATTAATTAGTATTATATTAACTTAGGATTGTTTTGATCAAATAAGAATGATTATTGTCAAATATATTAAATATAAGGTTAACTAAGTATGAATGTTTTAGCATTAAAAATATTTTAATGTTTTAACATTAAAAATATTTGAGTACAATTCCTACAACACATCATAATTATTATTGACTAAGTCTCAATGTGTTGATGTTGGACTATATTTAAATAATGTAGTTAATTATAATAATTATGTATTAAGTATTTTACTAATATCCTAATGTAATAATGTTAATAAATTAATTAATTAACATTATTATCAATTAATATTAATATATTATTTTACACATTTTTAAATTAATGTGTCATGCGATTTTATAGGACCTATAATTTTCTTAGTTCTTAATTGTCTAGCTTCTCGTCTTTCTTCGCGAGATTGGTGTTGTGGCTTTCTTTTTTTTCTCTACGGTCTTCCAACTTCCCCTATCTTGCATCTCCTTCATGTCTTCTGGTTCTTGGGACATTGGTATCTTAGCTTCGTGATTTGTTGTATTCGTCCTTTCGAAGATAGTCAGAGAAGAAGTTTGCTCTCGGAAATCTGCTTTACTGTTAAATGAAGATTTATTTTATACGGTATTCGAACCCTCATAACTGTTGATGCTTGAGGGGTTGTCGAGTTCACTTTATTGTTGTTGGGTGGGACTTTCCCACTGCTGGTCTTGAAAGTTGTTTCTTTATTGCCCAACTCCTTGCGATTCAAAGTTTTCTCGAGAGTATTCTTAATGTTCTTTTTGTGCTCCTTCCCACCATGTAGACCTGTGGTGATTCTTTCTAGCAAAATTTTTCTGGGAGGCTTTTGTGCAATTTTTGGCTAGATGGCATGTCGACAGGTGGACACTTTCATAATCGAGTTTCTGGTTCCACAGATAGTCTTTACTTGTTATGTTTATTTCAGCTGGAAATCCCGTGCTGAAGTGAATTCCACACAGATGCGTGCATGGTGGTTCTGGGATATTCCTCTGTTTCTAGGCACCTGCAGTAAAATTTCCCAATTGTGTTTCCAATGGATTTTAGTGAGGAGAAATTCCACAGATGCAAGGGTAGGTTTGGAAATCTCACCCAAACTGGTGTTGAGGTTATCAGTGTTGTTGAGGGATCAAATGATGGGTTCCATGGCTTCATGAATAGGCCTGAGTTTTCTCAAAACCAAGGGCCGGAAATTATAATACATTGCGTGTTTTTAGTGTTTTCAAAATCTACTATAAAAAAACCCTTAGCAGAGGGGTATTTATTAATTTCATGAGAAATGACAAGCTTCCATACCTCCGATATCCAACTTGGAGCGCTGTCAGCCACGGCCAAAAACCATTGGACCATCAAACCAGGGCACTTTCACAAAACTTCAATGCCTCATCGAGTGAGGCCTGGATCACCTGGAGCGTTGGGACTTCATTAACAATATGGGTAGGAGCTTGCCCCCGACGGAACTAAACGAGCAGCTATCTTCATGAAGCTGGAGCTATGTGGATCAAAGCGGATCTCACACAAAGATTCAATGATCTCTACAATTTTAATATACCAAAATTTTTATATTCAATGTGGAAGAATACCTCTTCCAAAGCGAAGATTGCGAAATCCTGTTGAATAATACCCAATAAAATTTCGATATTAACTTGGGCATGTGCTCCAAAACTGTTACCAAGTTTGAGTTTTGTGGCTCCAGGGATTAAGGTAGATCTGTGGAACAAACTGGCTGCTCGTGGGCGACCAAGAGATCTCTACGCAAGGGCTCCGAAAAGAGCCGGCTTGGGTGTTGTTTTGGGTTTCGGTCGCTGGCTCAAGGCTGAACGAATGCGAGGTATGGTCGATTGCATGGAGTATGGTGGTAATGGCTGCCTGCACAATTCGTAAGTAATGGTTAAAAAAGCAGTGAGGCTGAGGTGAGAAGGTCGATTGGATTACTTGCTGGGCGAATGCCGCTGAGAGGTATTGACGCCCTGTAATAGAGACAACGAGCTTTTGAGTCTGCGGAAGGTATTGCAGGAGTGTAGTGTGGAAGATAGCCACCGGGTGCTATTGCGGATGCTCTGAAATGGAAAAGGAAAAATGGACCTAACCAGAATATTTGTCAAAGCATAACTTCTTCTATTCCCGTTAATTACGACCTTAACAATTCAAATAATACCAATGTTCGAATCCCCGATCCACCACCACTGACTATTTTGATTATAGCTTCATAATAAGCGTACGTTCCATAGGCTTTTCTCGAATTGAAGTGAAATCCAAAATGGAGGATCCCAACAGAAGAGCCTTCAGGAATGCGAAGAGATCCCGCGAAGAAATCAATCACAGAATCCCGACGACCAGCTCTAACTCGAGATACAGAAGAAGGCCTGTGGAAGAATACCCAATAATAAGGATATATAAATCGTTTAATTAATCTTATTAAACATTTTAATGTTTTAATTAATATTATTAACTAATTTTTTAATTAATAAATTTATGTAGATTAATTAAGGATGGTTTTAAATGAATAAGTGGATTATTGTCAAATATAATAAACACAGGGTTGATTAGGCTATGTTTGACTAATGTCATTGACTATAATAATTATGTATTAAGTAAGTTTTTTTTAGTTATGTAGCATCACTTTAATTAATATATCAATTTACTAATGCTGATAAATTTATATTATTATTTATTAATATTAATATATTTTTTTAAAGGTTTTTAAATGAATAATTAATGTTATTTAACATTTAATTAATGATTTAATTAATTAATGTTATATTGACTATGACAACTTTGATGAAATAATGTTGACTATTGTTAAATACCATAAACACACGGTTTACCAAGTCATGATGTCATTATATTTGACTATATTTAACTAATGTGGTTGACTATTCACTATAATAATTATGTATTTAATAATTTGCTTAAAATTATATATTAATACTATAATTAATAAATGAATGTATTAATGTTAATAAATTAATACTAGTATTAATTAATAAGTTAATTTCATAAAATAGTATAATATAAAAAATAATTTGATATATTTAAAAATATTTTATATTAAAATAATAATTTAATAATATAATATAATTGTATTAAAATAATTTAATTATAATTTAACTTTACTATTAATCCCCTAATTATTAACCCTAATTGTGTAATAATGAAACCTATTGTTAACCAAAGTGTTCAATACAACCATATTAACATAAGTGTTTGAATACAACATTTGTAATTTTATTTATTTATGCTTTAGTTAAATGATATATCCTAACATGACCATCCTAATTTATTTTTACACCAAAATTATAAAACCTAACACTATTACAATTTAATCCTACCCCTTATTACTTATTCATTATATTGTTTAAATAATAATGAAACCTTATTTTTGTAAACCAATTATCAGAGATTATTACGCAGTAAAGCATTCCTATAGAAAAAACTGCCCCTCCTGCCTTCATTGTCCTGCTATGGTCCGTTTAATCTCATGTTAGATCATTGGAGTAATTTCAATCGTTAAATTTATCATGAAAACCTTACTCCAATCGTTAAATTTATCATGAAAACCTTAATGTGATGGTTAAATTATTCTCTTTAATTTAAGCCACTTAACCAATTTAATTTCTTTAAATTCCTTTTGCTTGAAGAAAAGCGCTGGGATAAAACAGTTAAATATTATGTGGCACAATTGGCAGACTACTGGAAGTTTCAGCAAGATGTCTTCACTTAATTAAAGCATCTTTCTGTGATTGATGATTACTACTTTCCTATCATGAAATATTTCATCCTTTCAACGTGTCCGACCAGAGAAATATTCTTTACCCGGCAGAGTTCCTACACATTGACGAATTATAACTTTCTTTTTCATTGCCACATCAATGGAAGTTGAAAGGTCCAAATGTTTGGAGTAGAGGAATTTTATATAGTCGAAGACGAAATGGAACGAAAGTTAGAATCTATTTTGAATTTACAGGTAATCAGTTTGTACCTCTATGTAATTCTAAAAACAGGCAGAAAAATTGCTTTTGACGAGTCTTAATATAGATTATCATCCCTGCAACATGGACAATTGAAAAGTCAAAGTATTTAATGAAGGGATTTCAAGGAAATTTCTAAATTCGAATTTCGACGTTAGAATCTTCGTTTAAGATCTCAATTCAAAGGTCAGATTTTGTACTGAACAATGCTTAAATTCTTCTGGAGGTCATGTTTAGGCAATTTTTACTATTAAACATAAATGGGAACATTACAAGTAATATTTGTATATTTCGGACTAAAATGTGTTTGAGGCAAAAAAAACTTGTTTATTATAGATCCAACGATTATTCTATACTTCTAAAATTTCAATCTTTGATGCTAAAAGTTTACTATTGCTTAAAATTTGGTACTTAGATGGCACGCTTAATATTTCGAGGCAGAAAGTTAATATTTGGTTAAATATTGGTATATGGCTAATTTTTCTTTAAGCCTATTTTGTGCAAATGATATAAAATTGAGGTAGAATCTATAAAGGTTTTCCACATTTGGAGCATAGATTTTAATGCTTGATCTAATTTAATGGTTGAAATGTAAACTTTGTAGTAGAATCCCACAGTGGTTACAAATGGATTTTGGAAAGGTTGCTTGGTCATGTTGTTTTCTTTGATTGGTGGCATTTCACTCCTATGCAGAGGCAACACTCGTGAGTCAAAGAATCACATTTGTACCTCGTTAGGAAGCTACACTTCCTTCATATCATTATACAGGGTAGGGATAATTTCCATCTATGTCTATTTCATTGTTAACTTGTTTTAACAAGATGTTCAATGATTGAGTGGATCAAACGACATTTACAATGAGAATTTTATAAACTAACTATAGATTTAGCAAGAAGGAAAAATGTTGCATTAAAGGAAAATATTAGTCTACTTTGTAAGGAATGAATATGTTTCATGAAAGGAAATTTTAATGTAGTTGAAAGTAATGAAAATTTTTCATAAAACAAAATTGTAATCTACTTTCAAGGTATGAAATGTTTGGAATGGAAACCCTAACCTATTCCAAATAATAAATTGCAGAGAAATAAAGCTAATCTAGCCGCATAAAGAAAATAGCATGAACTCAATCCTAAACTATCTCATTAGAAGGGGATCCTATTCTAATGACAAATTCAAATAAATTCTCCAAGAATTAACAATCTAAGTTATCCCTATGCTATTCAATTCATGAACTCAACAACTAACCATAATTGCAAAAATAAATTTGAATGATGAAAAGGAATGTTCTGGGTGGTATCTAATCTTTCCCAAGTATTTTCCCAAGTCCTACAAGACATTTTTAAGGATTAAGAGGCAATAGATAATCTTAAAGGAAAATTCTAGTCAAGGTTTGAGGGGTTCTATGTTTTGCTACATGATGCTACAAGATTGCTACATTATTTCTCTAACATGCAACATGATTGGTCTATATTGATACAAGATTTTATTTCAGAGCACTTGAAGGGCTTAAAAGATGATATGCAAGTGAGAAAGTATGGTGGAAGGTGGTAGAAGCATATTCGAGTTCTTTCCAAGCTTATTACTCCCTAGGAGTCCATCTTGCATAATTAAGCAATCAAAACAATGAACTCTAACAAACTTGTCATGATTTTTCTATATGGAGACTCCTTGAAGAAGTTGATAAGAATACGAGGGTGCTAATGGTATGGTTACAAATCAAAATGATACTATTGTACCTTGTAAACCAACAATATTTCCTACACACCAAAATGGTCACTCGACTTGAAAAATATTTAAAGAATACTAACAAAATACTAATTGTAGAAAATCAAACTAGGAAGGAAAGGATGAATTGAATATTACTCAATATTAGACTATTGCATGAAGAGAAAAAACATATTTTTGTTCTTTCCAATACAAAGTATATTATCACACATTCCAAGAGAGATAATTGAAAAATCTACAAATAAAACTTTTACATAAACAAATCTTGCAACGAAGAAAATACCTCTAAACTTAGTACACAAGTGAAAATGCATAAGAACATTGTACAAGGGAGAGAGCCTAGAGTGCTTGGGTTGTTCGCTAACCCAATGGAAATTTTCGCTCTTAAACACACTCAAAATATAGGGAACAAACTACATTCCATTTATCTCAAAAAGTGTTCAAATACATGATATAGAAACTAAAATCATAAGAAACAAGCTCCAAGCTCATTACAGAAATTTTTACCTCAAAAATGGGCCTCAAAATAAAAATATACAAGAAAAATAAACTTTATAAGAACCAACAGGGTTCAAGATGATGATGTCAACTATGGGGGATGAGTCACCATTTTTGGATCAAAAAAGTAAAAAGATTTAAAAAAAAAATACTTTTTCAACTCTTATCTTCGATTTATCTCGGTAGAATTTACTCAAATTTCGAGAAGGAGAACTCATTGGATGTAGAATTTAATTCCTAATTCAAGGAGTACCCATGTTCCATACTTGCGATGCACCGTGTTATAGGAAAACTGCGAAATACATGGAAAAACATGATTACAATAATATTTTTTCATCTTTTTTCTCGGTTTTCCTAGATCAAGGTCCATTGAAAGAATCAAACATTGGTACTCCATGGATGAGGAATGAAATTATGCATCTAATGAGTGCTCCCGCTCAAAATTAGGGTAAACCCATAGGGAGATAAGTTTAATATATCAGTTGATTGTTTTCTTTTCTTCTTTTTTCCATCTAAATTCTGATGAAGTAATATAATCTTATTTTACTATTCTCCATATTATTTTATAATATTTCTTAGGAGGCCCATTTTATACCTCAATAATTCTCTAATGCTAGTAGTCACTATGCTCTTCCATAAAAGTTGAATCCTACTGAGCTCTTGCGCTCCATTATTTATACAAAATAAGTGAGGGGACGACCTCCTTGGAAGGAGGGTTGCTTCCCTATGAAAACCCTATAAATGTGAATTAAGTCTCCTAAGATCCTCGCAACAACTGATTGTAGTAACTGCCAAACGGGCACCAAATATTTTTGGTCAGTTAATGCAGGGAATGAGACTCATACATTTCCTCTAGTTTTTCTCCAACATACTTATTCACAATAAATATTATATCTCCTACAGATTATTCATTAAAATTATAGCCCAAAATGGTGTAATGAAATGCGAAGAGAGAGGTAAATGTATGCTAAAGGATGGCGATATGGGGCTTGATTTTTACCTATTAGGGGGCCCATCAAAGTTGTTGTATTTTGAACCTTTCCTTTGACATTCACATCTTATTGTCATCAATGAAGGCACTATGTGCAACAACATTAACAGAGGATTTCTAGGTGAACCATCGAGTAAATAGTCTATACCATCCATAAGAAAATGGCATAGTAGGGACCTTCAATAATATTTTAGAGAATACATTAATGAAGTTTTGTAATTTGAATAGGGATGACAAGGGCTTGAGAATTCACGTTGTACTTTGGGCATATCAAACTACGTCAAAGAAACTTACTGGAAAAGAACCGTTTCAGTTAATTTATGGGTAGTAGGGAGAAATTTGCATGTAATTTATAGTTCATATTATTCATATTGTTTCTATGAAAAATTTGACATATTCTAGCATGATAGAATAAATAATAATAGAATTACTAAAGGCTAATATGTTAGGATCGGTGTGGAGGAATTCCAAAAATCATTGAATTCCAAGAGATCTCATGGAATATGTACATATTGAGAATAACATGAAAATCAAACAAATTTATCTAAATTCTTCCTATTTATTTTGTGTGTGTTTAACATGGTGATATATAAGGAGTATTCCTACCCTACTCTAGTTTGAGCCATGATGTGTGGCCTTCCATGACAACTAGTTTTGCAGTACTCTCTATGTTAGGCACTTGCATTAGGTACTAACAATTGCTCTACTTCATTCTACCCTAGATGTATTTTACTATACTCAATTTGTGTTAGCTCTCTCTTCACACCTCATAATATTAGATGGCCAGGAAAAATTCTTATTGCTCGAGTATGAGAAGATTGAAGCCATAGAGAATTAGTATAAAGTAATTCCACCAACTTATCAATTTCAACAATTGAGGAGACTAAGTGAGGATAATTATGTAGATGGTGATTATTGGAATTCTAGAGAGAAAATTGTAAGGGATATTCTTGATATCGACCCTACCAATTTTGTAAAAACTTTTAGTCTTTTTGTCATCAAGAATTATGTAGAGTTTTTTTTTTTTTTTTTTTTTTTTTTTTTTTTTTTTTTTTTTTTACAGGGAATAGCTTCAAAGTAATCTATTTATCTGATGGTAGAATAACTAGCATATGCTATCAATTAGGACATGGTGCTAGATGTGATATCATGTGGACAACTTTGTGGTTCGAGAGGTTGATCTATTTCTTCAAAGAAATAAGAAAACCGAATCTTATATATCTCCATCCTAGCTATTATTGGCATGTGTCAACTCAAATAATCATTTCACATGCTAGAGGGGATGTAGAAGTTTCATGGTTGAGGAAGGTTGAAGCTTCCCTTGCTTAAACCTATTTCCTCTCCTCCTCCTGAAATATGAGGGTCTTTCTTTCCCTACCTCCCCTTGGGCTTGACTGGTGTGCTTAAGGCTACCATGGTGGTAGCCACTTCTTCCTTGGTATTCCCTTATGAA
This sequence comes from Pinus tabuliformis, assembly GCA_031772625.1. Taxonomy (NCBI): domain Eukaryota; kingdom Viridiplantae; phylum Streptophyta; class Pinopsida; order Pinales; family Pinaceae; genus Pinus; species Pinus tabuliformis. Next base: position 194,834,202 of record CM062815.1, read on the forward strand.
ATTCTTACCTGATACACTTGTCTCCTCATTTTCTAAGGTGTGGAATGTTCCCCAAGGAACTTTCAAGTCCTTTATTCCCCTTATTTGTCCATTTATCTCCTTCTATATTATTTCCTCTTCCTCTTCTTCACCAACCTCTTCTTCTTCCTCTACGTTTTCCTCTCCCTTTTCTTCACCATCCTCTTCTTCCTCAGAACCATACTTTGTTTCCTCTCTATGTTATAATAAGGCTTGGGATTTTGTTTCATGGAGATCTTCCCTGTCCATATCCACAAAAGTTATCCATGATTGAAGGTTTTAGATATGCTCTAGAGAATCTATGAAAATGAGCCTTACGAGCCCATGGTGAGCTTTGTAGTGACGTTTTCCTTATATTACCCTTTGGCTCATGTATATTATGGACTTATGAATACAGTGGGGAATGTTTAATATTCTTGGGATAGGTAAATCCATCTGGAACCTTAGCTAATAAAGAAACCTAAACTGATCGGAATAAAAAACATTGAGTCTCTCCTCATAGGATATGTATTTTATAATGTGATAGGATTCTTGATCCCATTGGTATGGTAGAATCTCTCTCCTAACACCATTTGTTTCTTTAGTCTGTTGCTCCCAAGGGAGGAGAAAGTTATTTTTGTCCCTTACAACCTTTTTTCTCTCCTCCTTACTCCACCTTACTCCTAGGGGAATGTCTGTAACCCTATAAATAACTTCTACATTTAGATTGATAATGAGTACCCTTAGAGTGGTGGTAGCATTATCTTCCCCTTGATACTCGAGGCCTACTACAAACTCATGAGTAATTTCATCATCAAGCACTTTGAATTTCTCAAAGAATCCCAACGATTGGTGAGTTGCAAATATATCTCTGACATGAGGGTGTTGGTGGATTCTTGATGAGTGTGTGGACTCTCTTTTATTAAAACCACCCCCTATGACTCCTATTGTATTTCTTTCTAAAGTTTGCCAGGGAATGTTGTTATCAATTACCAATTTTAGAGAAATTGAGTGTTTCAAAGGAAGAATAAAAGGAGTGGTTTTGTTTGTTCGTTTGGGAATGTAGAAACGCATGACCAAATCATATCAAGCTCATTCCCCTACTATTATGCTTAATTCACAAGAAAAATCCACACTTCAATTTCCTTTAATTTTCAGAAGTTTTCTACATGATGTTATTATGGAAAAATTTGAACAATTTTGTAGACTTCTTGTTCAGAGGAGGTGAGGATAATTGGGTACATACTCTTCCTTTTGAGTTTCCTTAATAAATATAGTGTTTTGCGGGAAACATTGCATAAGATCGGGCTCTTTTTCACTTCTGAAGACAATCTGGTAGAACCTAAAATAAATCATGTAGCATGCATTATGTATCTTATGGTATTTAGTATATATCCTGTAGCAGTTGTCTCCCAACTTTGTAGCTCAATTTACGAAGATTGTACTAGACCTCCTTTCCCTTTTTACAATCAAACTTTTATGCCAAATGAGGCATGCTCCCTCTTTTATGCCATCAATGGTTGGATGCTCGGCTCAGTTCTCTGTATGAACCACCCCCACCCCCCCCCCCCCCCCCCCAAACTTCCACCTTCGCAAATCCACCATAGGTCCATTGGCTCACTTCTCATAATCACCACCCTTTTTCTTTTGTCATTTTCTACATGTGCGATGAGAGAGAAATATAACTCCAAATAACTATTTGAGGCTGGCGGAGACTGTTGAACCACCTCTAGCCTACAAAACCTCCTCTCCCATGTTGTTAGGTTCGTATACTACTAGTGTAACCCCTTATTGTTATTAGTACACCCCCTTATTATATTGTTGTTCCCATGTAGTCCCCATATTGTTATTATCGTGCCCCATAGAAGCCCACTATTGTTATTGTTGTTCCCTTACATTATTATTGTTATGTTAGCTCTCATGATATTATGACCCCTTAGACTCGTATATATAGAAAGGAGGCCTTGTCATTTGTATCACCCAAGAATTGTTCATTTGTGTAATGTAAATGAGGTTTCCCCGTCGAAGAGGCTAAATTCTAAGGTGCTAATCTTTCTTTTATATGCTTTTGTGAGTTGGTTTCATAACATTTTGTATCAGAGCTTTGGATTCTAGGGTTTCACTGCTCCAAATAGGCCATCATGGCATTCTCGCAATAACATTTTTTCGAGGACGTTTCAGAAGCTAAAAAAAATAAATTGAGAAGACATCTTTCTGAATCTTAGGTCTGAATTTCAGATCTAGTCTCGCTATATTTTCAGAGATATGATCTAAGGAAGTTAGGGTTTTTGCAAGCTCCACAATTCCATCTCAAACAGGACATTGTGGTAGTTTCGCTATAATTATTTTTATGCAAAGTTTCAAACTCTGCAATTAAAACCCATTTGATCTGAAGACTTGGTGAAGTTCAGGCCCCAATTTTAGATCTTTCTTATCTATATTTTCGGAGCTATAGTCCAAGACATTTAGTGTTTCAGAAGGATCCTAAATTACATCCTAAACAGGTGACCTTGAGAAAGTCACCATACATTTCTCACTGAGCATGAGATTGAAATTTCATCAGAAGTTACAGAAATAGGACAGAGTATAGTTTTCTATGTATCAGGTTTATGTCATAAGGCCGAAATTGTAACACGTGGCACTTCGTAAAATTTCGGTCTACTGAAAAATTATATAAGAATGTCATCTTGGGATATTGGGCATAACTCTTTCTTGGAGAATCCAATTTTGATTAGACTGGTGGCGTTGGAAATAGGACATGGATAGCTACTGTAAGCTATAATTTCAGACCTTGGAGATTCGAAATTTAAGAGATACAACATATTTAAGATTGAGTTGATAAAAGTAGGAAAAAGAATGACTCGAATCAAGAAAATAAAAACACCTAGTAGGCAAAAATGGATGGATGATTTGAAGAATGTGATCAAAACTAAGATAAATCATTTTATCTATGCCATGGAAGCTGATATCGATGTTATTAAGGCATATTGGAAGAAAGGCATGGAATATTTGAAGAAATACATGGAAGGTTTGAAGGGAGCTTGGAAAAATCTACTATAAGAAAGGCCTCTTAATGGAGAAAAGGCAATGGAGGAAACTCATGATGAGAACAAAAGTAATGTTAATCATGCTTTCATAGAATCTAATGTTGGATTGAAGACATATCATATTCCAAAGATAGATATGAGGAATTTTGATGTCAAGGATCCCGTAATATGGATAGTACACATGGAGAAATATTTTGATCTACACAATGTGCAAGACACACGAAAGGTATGTATTACATCTTTATATTTAGAACCGAATCAATTTGTATGGTATAGAGAGATTTTTTCTCGTAAACAACTTGTCACCTAGTCAATTTTCAAGGAGGAAATATAGCACATTATGAGAATGCAAGGAGAAACACCTTCTTTAGCCAATTGATAAATCTCAAACAAAAAGGTTCAAGAAGTGAAATATCACATCGAGAAAGAAGAAATGAATCCGACCATATCTTGGAATGCATTGGCCGGAATTATCACTCCTCAAACTATGAAGATAGAAGGACATATCAAGAAGAAAAATGTTCAAGAAGTGAAAGATCACATCTACCATCAAGAAATGAATTCGACCATATATTGTAATGCATTGGAAGAAATTACCACTCCTCAAACTCTCAAGATAGAAAGACATATCAAGAAGAAAAATATTCAAGCAATGAAAGATCACATTGAGAATCAACAACAAGTTCTTCAAATTTTAAAGGATAGCGCCAGTTTGGTGCAGAATCGAATGAAACAACAGGTAGATCAGCATTTCAGTGAAAGAAGTTTTTATGTATGTGATTGGGTATTTTTACAGCTACATCTGAAGCAAGCTATTTATGAGAAGGAAATGTTGGCAATACTACATGCACTTAAGAAATGGTGACCTTACGTAATGGGAAGAAACTTCCAGGTAAAACTAGATCATGATAGGTTTAAATACTTTTTAGAACAAACATTTCTTCATAAGAACAGAAAAAATTGGTCACAAATATGTTGGGTTACAACTTTGAAATCATCTACAAAAGATGGAAGAAAAATGTCATTGCAGATGCACTCTCAAGAAAGGATGAGGATGTGGAAGCATTGTTTTGTGTTATTTCTATTATCTAAACATATTGGATAAATGAAGCAAGGGATGAATGGAATAATAATAAAGAAGTGTGACCACCCATTCAAAAGTTGTAGAAGATCCCAGTTCAAATAATATTGCCAGAACTTGACGAAGAAGGAAAAATCATATTGGAACCTGAAGTTGTCACGGAAACAAGAAATCAACAGCTATGTAACTGATCAATTTCAGAGTATCTAATCAAGTGGAAGAACTTACTCGCTGAAGATTCCACATGGGAGGACGAGAATTTTACAAAGAAGCATCCAGAACTACTAAAGCGTTGAGGACAACACCCTTTTAAGGAGAGGGGCATGTTATGTCCCCATACTACTAGTGTAACCCCTTATTGTTATTAGTTAAACCCCCTTATTATATTTTTGTGCCCATGTAGTCCCCATATTGTTATTATTGTGCCCCATAGAATCCCACTATTGTTATTGTTATGACCTTACATTATTATTGTTATGTCAGCTCTGATGATATTATGACCCCTTAGACTCCTATATATAGAAAGGATGTCTTATCATTTGTTTCATCCAAGAATTGTTCATTTGTGTATTGTAAAGGAGGTTTCCCCCTCAAAGAGTCTGAATTCTAAGGCATTGATCTTTCTTTTCTATCTTTTTGTGAGCTGGTTTCATAACACATGCATTGAAAACATTTTTAGAATATCATGTGCTCATGAGAAGAGGTTAGGAATTTTTCATACATGTGCCTACATGGTGGTGCACACCGGTGTCTTGATCACTTGATGCTTGCATGGAATTTCTGAACATGGATGCGGCTAATCTGCATGTGTTAAGAAATTTACCTTAGAGAGATAAATTATTACTGATATTTACAGAGAGGAATAATAAAAAAGCTAGCAACAATACACATAATATTTATCCAAGAAATCCTCAAATCCACGAAAAACACAACCCCGTCAAATTTCATTAGCATTGGCCAAAATCTAGGCCAATCCAGCCAAGTGAGCCTTCATCATTCACCTCGGGGCCTACATTACAATGAGGTATTTCCAGCCTTTTATAGGCTCCCTTACATATAATACCATAGAACATAATACCATGGGCACACTATACCATGTGCCAAAAACTACTACTCTTTAACCAAGTCAACCTTGAGTCAAACCCCGAGTCAATTTTACCTAACAATTCCCCTCTTAAACTTGACATGGGGTTACTTGATTAAATCCATCCAAAATGTGCTAAGTGAGACAATCCTTCTCACTCTAGCCCTTACCCCCTTCAAAGTTTTTACTCGAGATTTGTTAACGAGACACCCCCCTATTACCTAGGTCTAACCCAGACTTTACCAATAATTACCCAGGGGTATGCATGCCTTACAAGGTCTTACAATAAAATGCCCATTTACATGCAAATTAAAAATTTCACTCCATTATGATAATTTTTTTGTTTACGCTTGTTGCTGTGTTTGTACATATGACATCAATGTCCATATAAAAGAAACCCATCTATCGAATTACATGGGTCACTAGCCGTTGTAACTACCAGTTATCTAGGCATTCTTCCTAGGTACATGGTTCACGAATTAATTATTCCACGTGCACATATCTAGCTCATCCACTGAATCTATCATGACCTCATAGCGTGCAGATTTTCCTAACAATCTATGGATTCTGATCCAGATATGCAATAAAAACTTAATTATCTCTCTATCTACCAAGCCAATACAAACCCTTGGCAACAAAATCCTCCCTTCTGAAGCCAACTTAGCTCTAATACCAGTTGCTAAGAAATTTACCACAAATAGATAAATTATTATTGAGATTTACATAGAGGAATAATAAAATAACCAGCAACAATACACATATATATTATAAACATAATATTTATCCAGGAAAACCCCAAATCTGGGAAAAACCCAACCTAATGAAATTTCATTAGGATTGGCCAAAATCTTGGCCAATCCAACCAAGTAAGCCTTCACTGCTCACCTCCAGTCCTACATTACAATCAAGTATTTCTAGCCTTTTATAGGCTCCATTACATATAGTACCACAGATCATAATACCATGGGTACACTATACCATGTTCTTAAAACCATTACTCTTTAACCAGGTCAATCTTGACTCAAACCTCGAGTCAATTTTACCTAACAACATGTATATTGTGATGCCAAATTTTGTTTTCTTTGCTCCAACAATTTTTTCTTGAGGAAATATTTTTTCCAATTATTCCTTGCTAATTGAAGCCTAATATGAAGGTCTTACAGGTCCCATTGTGGATCAGTTGTTGTTTCTTCTTACATGAATAGGGACCCTGCAGTAGCTTACAAAGGGTCATGTAGCTTCTCAAGGTCATATTTTCATTCATCCAATGATTCCATGATGATTTTCTTTTGGATCTAGTTCTCTAGATGTGGTCATATAGGGTATGTGAAAACTAATACTGGACTATGCAACTCCTTGTAATAGTCACTTAGACCGTGGTAAGACATCTAATTATTTCATGTACCACCTCAAAATAACTTCATAATTTATAATAAAGATAAGGATGGGTGTTAAAGGGATTTTTTGTGATATTAATGGTGAATGAATGGATGGAAGACAAGTATTTTAATGGATATAAATGGGTATGAAGGTGGAGAAGAGGCGAGCTAGTGTGAAAAACATGAATGATGAGGCTCTTGTGGGATCCCTCCCTTATTCTTGACTGATAAATGTTAACAATTATTCCACATCTACTAGCTTTTACAAGCTCCCCAAGGTAAATGTGAGATGACTACTCCTACGAAATGACCCACCCTCCATGTTCCAGTAATGGAAGTGGTGCTTACAAACCAAAAACTTCATGACATCCCTCAGGGACTAAAGATCACTCAAGAGTCATGGAACCACCCCACGTGATCAATCCATGAGATGGAACCCTTTTTCACTTACATAACTATATAACTACACCCATAACACCCCATGCATGATGTTATGAGGCTATAACTGCACTCACAAGCCTCCTTCCATGAAATTATAATCTAAAACCTCCAATTTCATGCCAACGGTTCTGAGATCTGAGCAACTTTTCAACTATAACCTCTAGACTAGTGCCCATAACTGCTTGTAACATTCAAGAAACATAAAAGAGATGCTAACAATGCTAACCATTCATCACTTTAGTAAGAAATTGACCTAGCCATGCCTAATACATGCCCAAAATTTCGTTAAACATTTACTAAATATAGAACCTACAAGTCAAGAACGTCATATATGATCATAAGAGCCAACACTTTATTTAAGAATCACCAAAAATGTCTAATAACAAGGGAATGATCTGTAGAATGAAAAACATAAAGATTAAATAGAGGATAAGAAAAAAGAGTAAATTCCATTTAGAAACAAGAACAAGAGGAATCACTTAGCTTCATAAATATCGAAGCCTAAGTATTTTGTTAAAAAGGTGGCCTTGGGTTATTGTTTAAAGGTGGCCGATATTATAAAATTTATTTTAACCACTCTTTTCTAAAAGGTAGGGTCATTTGACATAGGAGATTGACTAATATAAATCAACTAATTATTTGTACCAAGTATAATTATGTTTGCAACACACTGTTGGCTACATAATAATGAATCCCCTCAGCCTCTTGTAGGGACAAAAGGTTGGGACATGCTTGGAGCACAGTGGGAAAGGTGAAATTATCTGACTCTATATTTTTCTCCAACATTTGAGAGAAAAGGCCAAGGACTTCCTCCCCAATCCATTTCCTTGCATAATCTTTAATCATTAAATTCCATAAAACAACATCCCTTAGGCAGATTTTGTCTTACAATCTGTAAACCTATTAAACATTTCAACCATATTCTTCATCTTTAGTCAATGTAGTCCCACTTGGGCTCTCATCTCTCTTAATATCATCATGAGAAGGGTTTCCCTTTTACAGATTTGAAAAGGTTGCATAAGTATAGATCACACTAGCCAGCAAGGAATCATTTATCTTGATCCATATGCATGCATTTCATCGATAGCTTCTAGAGCTTTGTAACATGACCATTTTGAGCACCTCCTATATTGTCATAAATTCCCAGAAATTCTAAATATCTCTTGTCAAAACATAGACCCATACCTATAATTTATGGAAACCCTACCTCCGTCAAATGCTAAAAATAGCCCACAAAACCGAATATTGCTAATTTCAAATAGATTGGTGAAAATTATTGTCCCCTATTTGTGAATGAACAGTGCAATTAACCCAAAAAATCCATGTTCCCTATTTCATAATGATCAAGCATATGGTAACCATGCCAAACATTTTCCCCTGTGATATGTCTATGTCCTTTTTCTCTTGCCCATGCAAGCTCAGTGCTACAACTTTCATTTGATACCACTTGTAACATCACTCAGTGCTCCTGCTAGATGACATCACTCACCCAAGCTCCACATTTCACTGGAAACATAGGCATTATTTAATCACAATTTCACAAGATGATAAATAACCTAGGCAGAATTAAGCCTAATGCACAAATGATAAACCACAACATAATCCAACAAACACATAACCATGTAATAGTACAAACAATAAAAATGTATTAATATGAGATGCATAACTTAAATTTAAGACACAATATTAGCACAGTCAAATCACTAGAATACCAATCCACGTGTAAGTATAACATAATCAAATGTGCACGTAAACCATTTTAAACACTTATTTGTATGAATTGTTGGCTCGTTGTGGACCAAAGATATGAAGTATGAAGTCTTTTCATCTGTATAAAGTGAGTTGCTAAAACTTCCCATATCAGTGTTCAAGCATATTTGATGGAAAAATTGTGTTTGTACTTATGGATACAACTAACGCAAAAAAATGGTCAAATTCATATGTAAGTTCTGAGCATATTTTGGGATGAAAAATGCCCCATACTCTCCATATCTTAGTGGATATTATTGATTCTGATTTGTCTCGTTTATCTAGCCATGTTGTGGTAAGAGAAGACTAGTTTAGATTTTCTCTTCGAGACATACAGAAGGGGAAAAATAGTCAAAATATGTGAGAGGAGTCATCTCTATCAAACTTAATTTTCAAAATCCTAGCTCAAGCTTTTTGTCTGGCTTAGGCAAACATAATTAAGGTCATCTGATCTTGGTTGAACTTGATAAGATTTGACTAAGTTTGATCCAAACTCAAATAAATCTATCATATTTAAAAAAAAAATGAACTCTTATTTCAATGCTGGAGAGTAAGCGTAGAGTGTAGCAGGAAACCCCAATGCCATACATGGAGGATTTATTCGAAACAAAAATGGAAAAGAAGCTCGTGTTTTCTTCCTTTTTACTAAAGAATTAGATACCATTTTATAAAGTGCATAATCAATCATGCTGGGTTCTTTTGTTTCCTCTAATCTTTATGTACATGTGGAAAACTGTTCAAATTAGTAGATTTTGTTGCTAGTTATTTTTTTACTTACCATCCTTATCTTTCCCACTATAATCATATTCTCTATGGATATTTTAGTTATTCCCCTAGATCTATTCTATAAAGGTAGATAGGGGATGAAGTGTATTTTTGTATTCCTTGTATCCATGAAATTGCAACTTTGAATACTTTGTATTTTTGTACTGTTTAGCTCTTTTTTCTTTAAGGCTCTTGTCTTCACACCCCTTTTCTAGTTGGAGTACTTATAGGAGGACATAGTTATCATTGAGAAGTAGAGTGTTCTTTCCTTGTATATATGAAATCACATCTTTGGATACTCGTGGATACCCCAAGTGAATACCTACATCGAACATTAGAAGTGTAATTGTTACATTGAAATAAACATATTTCGTTGTCTAAAAACAACTATTGCATATAGTGGGTCAAACATGACCAGTCTCCCATAGGTTTTACTCTTTATATATGTCTTAGTACAAATGAGTTTATAAAGATGTGGAAAATTTCCACAATCTCCTCTAATACTTGCATAATTGCTTTTGTGAGTATTCACATTGTTGGTACTGTTCTCATATCAAATTGGAAGATAACCTTCTTTCCATGTAAAATGATAAGGCACGCAAGCATTTTCATTTGAGTAATTTTTACTTTGTGGATTTAGTGCTTCAAAAAAGATAATTTATGGCTCCATTTTACAGTTTTGTAACCAATCTCGTATGTATAGAAAAGTGTGTTCCCATTACAATTACAGAAGTTGCAATCTTAAGATTTTACTGTTAAGTTTTTATGCCTTTATGTCTCTCCTCCCCTTTTGCCAAGGAAAAGGATGAATCATTGCCAGGCGGATTATGTTGACCTATATGTAAGTCAACAAGAACATGTTTTGAAGGATTATGTTGACCTATATGTAAGTCAACAAGAACATGTTTTGAAGGTACGTGGACTTGATTGATGATTTTTTTTAATGTACATTCTTTTAATAAAAAAAACATTAGGATTGATTGTGAGTATGATAGATGAAAACTGTGTGATGCGTTTGTTATAATATAATGGGAAGATTGTGGGTTGTTCAATATGTGTTTCAGCATTGCAGGAATCATTGATAAATGACCAAGGCACAACCAAAACAAGAACTAGGTTTGAAAAATTCGTAGATTCATAATTCATAAAAATCAAGAATGTGCCATCTTTTTATGAAGAAAGTTACACAGGTAGGAGGAAAAAATCATTTTTTAAAGTGACTTTTTGGGTCTCATTTTACCCGTTTTTGTTTTCGTATTTCATTTCCATGAGCGATAACTTCACTTCATTGTTCAAATAGAGGGGAAACATGGTGTTAATGCGTGGATAACATAATTACTTCAAACGAAAAATATTCATTTTAAAAATCTTAACATGTTCTTTGCTGGTTTTTTCTATGCCAAATTTTGAGGAAAGTTTCACATGTAGGAGGGAAAATATATATCATATCTTAAAGTGAACTTCTAGGTCTCATTTTACCCATTTCCGTTTGCATATTTAATTTACATGAATGAGAGCATCGCTTCATTGTTGCAACAAATGGGAAACATGGTGTTAATTCATTGAGAATATAATTAATTAAAAGAAAAAATTTGCATTTTAGAAATCTTAGCAAGATCATTGTTGATTTTCTTCTAGGATTTTCCTCAATCAAGAATTAATTATGACGTTCAGGTCACTATAATTTTTTTGAATCGAAGTCCCGCATGGCTAGTTTCAATTTCCCTATCTCATAAATTAAAAGCCTATTTTTGTCCTGTTGGGATAACCATCTAATTGAGTTTCTGTAATTTTAATATCAAGACAATGCAATTGTTTTGTCCTTTTCAATTATTTCTTCATTTCCTTTTTATTTTCTCCAAATATAAATTGGAAGAAATGTTGCTTCTCTACTGGATTTCTCTTTGATAGAGGCTGATAGGAAAACTAGTGGAAACCTTATTGTCCTTTGAAACTGAATGTTTGTTACGAGAGCTGAATGATTAAACACCTGAAGGTATACCATAGTCATTGCTAGAAATTTTGGTATTTACAACTTGGGGACTCCCACTTGCCTTGTTATTTGCTAATATGGGTGTGTAGTTTTGTTAATACAATTCTTCACAACGAGATTGGATGACTATTCTTGGAACTTTTCTAATTAAATTTTTGTTATGATTGGAAAGTAGTGAGGGTCAAACAATGGAAAAGGCCAAATCCATTAATATTTCCCTCACAGCACATCAATACAGTAGCTAAAATTAGTTCCCCGTATTCCTATAAGAGATTCAAGGCTGACTAGATTTCTTTGCGACTCATGTGGAGGTTACTAAATTAGCTCTCTACCATTTGCTTTTGTTGTTATCTTGTTCTTATATGTTGTTATCTTTTTCTTTTTTTCCTTTGTAAGCTTTCCCATGTACCGTGCTAATAATGTACAAATTTCATTTGATGTTCAATTTATATGTGATGGTCATATATGCAAAATCTTGTTAATGTGTACTTTCATAGTATAATTTTGTAATGTATAAATTAAATAAAGTAATAAAAAAAATATTCACATTAATGTGTAGGACTCACCAATTGAATACTCAATATATCGAGTTCCATCTCCTTATAGACTTTGAGGTCAACATAATAATAACCCTATTTGTTGGTGCTAGATATTTCTCTATGATGAATAGGTTCTGCAAGGACTTAGTTATAATAGTTGAACCATTACCATGACATCAAGAAGAGACAACAAACACAATTATGTTTGGCCTGAGAGTGATTCATAAGCTTAGTGCCATTTTGTATGTTGGTAGTTTTAGCATATAATATTTCTCTTATTTTAACTTCACTATTTACTAATAGTATCTCCCAATGATAATGTAGAGAATGAAATGAAATTTAAGATGATTCCATTTAAAGCTAAAAGCTTTGAGACAATTGGAGTGTGTTCTAGAGGTAAGCGGTGAGGTGGATGGTCTTTGTATTTACATGGATACATAGGTTCCAAACCCCCCAAGTGTCATTTTGTATTATGTACTTCTTTTTTCTTTGAGGTTCTTGTCTTCACACACTTTTGCTAGTTGCAGTTCTTATCGGAGGACATAGTTATCATTGAGAGATAGAGAGTGATTTCCTCGTATCCATGGAATTGAATATTTGATACTCATTATTGGTGTGGATTTGGAAGTGTTTGAATGCCCCTTGAATATTTTGTTGTTGTAATGAATATCATCCAATCTTTGTGGTTACAATTTAACATCTGTTTAGTGGTTACATTTCACAATCATTGTTATTAACTGTTGTATTTTGACATCTTAAATTAATTAATAACGAGAAGAACTCCCAATTAGTTTTCCACAGTACATAGCCAATTCGATTCAAGCATATAGCTCATTATTCATAATTGCATCATATGTACTTAATATCATTTACTTTTTGTCATGAAAATCATTGTTTTAGAGTCATATTTGTATGTTGTCATAACATATTTACATAATTCATAAGGTGAGAAATCAAACTTTGGTATAATTGCAAATTTTAGGTTTGATAATAATAGGTTATTTATAGGCTTATATGTCATCGAAGTTTCACTTCTAATTGAGTATTCAACTAAACATATTGAATATCTTATACATAACTATTTTTCCCTCCACCCACTTTTCATAACTTCCATAACCATTAGCTAGGGACTTGCAACTTCCATGTTATTTTTGTTGTTTAGTAAAAGATTTTCCAAGACATTAAAATTTTTTATAATTGATTGCAAGTTGTAGAATTTACAATTTATAGAGTTTCAAGGTTTAATATTTTAAAGTATAATTTTTTAAAGGGTGCTAGCTCAATGGAAAAGAACCTGCTTTATGTGTAGGAGGTCAATGGTTCGATTCCATCAAGCCCTTATATTCATATGGAAATAAAACGATCAGTTTTTGGTAACAAAGGCTCTTTTTGCCATCACCAATGATCTTATAGCGACATTTTTCAACCCTCACCAAAATATGAAATGGTGATGGTCAATGAGTGCCACCATATATATATGCATCAATAATGACAGACATGAAAGATCCATTGCCATAAATCATTGTTGGTCATATGAAATGGTGAAGTTTACAATATGTCATTATAATAATTATTCGTGACATAACTTGAAAGTTACCACAACACCCATACTTTTGGTGATACGGTATTTGGTGACATTCCTTTTTTGGTGACAGAGGCTCATTTGACCATCACAAATGAGCTTTTGGTGACATTTTTTGACCCTCATCAAAATATGAAATGGTGATGGTCAATGAACGTCTCCATATATATGCATCAATACTGATGGCCATGAAAGGTCCATCATAATAAATTATTGTTATTCATATGTAATGGTGTTGGTCATTATCCATCATTATAATCATTATTCATGATGGAACTTGAATGTCACCACAACACCTATACTTTTGGCCATGCCACCTTTGGTGACGTTTAGTTTTTTGGTAATGGAAGTGTCTTCCACCATTTCTCATATGAAATGGTGACAATAACTATCCGTCATTCTAAATCATTATTGGTGACGGACCTTGAATGTCACCACAACACCTATACTTTTGGTGACGCCACAATTGGTGAAGTTTACTTTTTGGTGACTGAGACTCTTTTGACCATCAGAAATGAGCTTATGGGGACATTTTTTGACCCTCACCAATGTACTTTTTTCTTGTAGTGACAGTAAGATACATCAGACCAAGAATTACAAGTGGACGGTGTTATAGATCAGTTTCATTTGGCGATCAAGTGCAAGAAGGAAAACAAAAAAAATTGGATGATAGGTTGTCATGGCCACCCACATAAAAGGTAATAACTTTTGGGATTCTTATGTACATGGATTTATTTACCCATGAAGCATACAAAGAGGCATATTGAGAGGATAAGGACCTCAAGGAGGTGTTTTAGTGGTTGTAGAGTCAGAGTCATGTGCATGATCACTAAAAAAACGTTGACTACCATCTCCACGATGGGTCACTATACACGCTTGATAATATCTGTGTTCCTAAAGGTGAGCGATTGTAATTAATTAGAGAGGCTCAGACCTCCAAGGTTGTAAGGCTCTTTTGTGTGGGGAAGACCATGACCAACTTGCAGAGGTATGTGTATTAGCTCAAGATGCAAGAGAAAGTAGCTAGGTTCATAAAAGGTTGAATGCTTTGTTGTACCAACAACCTTAGCAAGATGAAAAATGGTTTATATCATCCTTTACCTATACCCACTCATTCCTGGGAAAACATTTTCGTGTACTTTGTTGGAGGTTCACCAGAAAATAGGAAGGGACATGAATAACTATTTGTGGTAGTTAATAGGTTTAGTAAGATGTGTTCTGATGCACTATAAAAAGACCATAAGTGGCCAAGAAGAAACAAACTTTTTATTTTGATAAGACTTGATACACTTTGGGATACCAAGGAGCATCATTTCAGATAGGGATATAAGATTCCTTAGCGCACTTTAGACTACATTGTGGGAGAATATGGACATGAAGTTGAATAGATTTACAACATTTCATGCATAGATAGATGGACAGATAGAAGTAGTCAACATGACTTTGGTGCAACATCTCACCGGATACAACTAGAAGCATCTAAAGACCTAGGATGAAAATCTAGTATATATACAATATTCTTACAATGGAGAAATGAACACTTCTATAGGAAAGTCCCCATTTGAAACCAAATTTGGATATTTGTCTTCTTCACCTTTAGATATTTCATATGAGAAACAAGGAGGAGTGAGGAAATATCATATCGAAGATGCTTTGATGACTGAAACATTTCTAGAGAAGATCAAGTAGATCCATGTAAAGGTACGTGAGACACTATAGAAGTGACAAGAGAAATATGAGGTCGGGAATGAAAAAAAAGGGCAAATAAATCATTTAGAATGGGAGATAGAGTATGGCTACAGTTGAACAAGGAGAGGCTACAAGGGCCTAGTAAGAAAATAAAGGCTCTCAAGTATGATCCCTTTTAGATACTAGAAAGATGGTTGATAATGCATATCATTTTAGTTTACCACCATATATGCACATTTACTTAGTTGTGAATGTAGATAATTTGAAGCTCTTTAAGCCTTACATGTTATATGAGGAAGAGGAACAAGCCTTATTGTGTATGGACAACTTGGAATCAGGTTCTCACGAAGAGTTTACAGAAGATATAATTTTGAAGAAGAGATCCAATTCTACTAGACTTGGGTAGAATGTCCTTTGGCATTGGTTTGAAAGGAAAACATCTAGGCAAAGCTAAATGGGACACTCAAGTGAAGGTGGAGGAAAATTTTCCTCAACTCATTCAGTAGAATATTTTTGGCACCAAAAGCCTATGAAAATGGGGAGGAGTGATCGATATTAGATCATTATATTATTTAGCATCCATCTTGATGCTTTTAGGTTGTAAAACTTGGAGGAATTATCTCACGAAATTGTTTTTAGTATTGGGAACTAGTTTGGAAAAACAAGGTTTGAAACTTGCTAAGAGTATTCTGAGGCATAAATGACATTTTTGCGGGGTAAATATTTGTCACTTTAGTGTGGCATATTTTTGTGGTACTCTATGCACGATACCTTTCCATCTATGCAATAATCACATAAATCAAAGTATGTATGTGAAAGTTATGCCACTCACAAGTTGACCTTATTGTTCTCACTACCATAATTCGAAAGGATGTCACTTAAATGCCCAATATTTGCAGAGACGTTGCTATCCATTTGATTATATTGTAGAAGACTCTATAAGAGTCAATATTGTAACTCTATTTAAGATTTGAGGTATCCAAACATAACCACTAGTAGGCTATCAAGATGTGTTATAACGAGGCCACTCGGAGGAACTATGATTACATTATTTTGAGTGCATTTGGTCCATGTTTGAGAAAAAATAGCCAAGATGGATATGAGGTACTTCACACAAACACGGTCCATGCATTGTAGCAACCCATAGACCATACTTCTTCATACTTGCGGCCATATTTTCATTGAGAGAAATAGAGCGAGGTAACCTTACCTCACCTTCTAGCTAGGATTTTCTCCTGAAAGTGCTTCCTATAGAATATCTTGTGCCAAATATGTGTGTAAGATTTTAATTTCCATTCTATACTTTATTTCATTCACATGCATGCACTATTAATAGTAAAATCTAGAGATCTTGAAATTTAGATTATAAATATAATATTATTAGATGTGTTGATCCACAGTAGTATACACATCATTTCCAAATGTGTTAATATACTTATAAGAATATTTTATGGTGTAATTAATTATCATGAGCAAAATAGAAATATAACTTCGATCTAAATAACTATTAGGTTTGGGAATGAATTTTACCAAAAATGAAATTAAACTGGTTCAATAAAAACTTAATTAGTAAAAATATAGATACTTGTAACCTCATCCAACGAGTTGAGTATGAACAAATCCTATTCAACTATAATCTTTTTGGTGATTACATATATTTTATTAAAAATTTCCCTAAATATATTCCATGACAGAGGCACGGTGAACAAGGAGAACAATGGCATGAACATGATATTATTGCCGTAAAAGCTTACCTTGAAAAAATGTGAAATCAAATAGATAATGTGTTAGTTTCCGAGAAGCATATCCTAGAAGGAAAAGAGGAGCACAATATACTTCATAAATATCTTAGGGAAGAATAATAATTCTGGTGACTAAAACATAAGAGCCACTAGCTCGGTTGAAACAACACATATTTTCATAGACATGCTAAAATAAGATTATGGTGGAATTTAGTGTTCAATCACTCCGAGTCAACAGTGGCTTCATTCTCTCCTTTTCCTAGGTCATAGAGGCATCCATAAATCATTTCAATCTTCTTTATTCGAAACTGAACCCTTGACCATGGTGGATGACGAAGCAATACTAGAGACCATCCCTCATATAACGTCCCTCATATAACGTCTTCTAGGTATAATATGAATGATTCTACATTAGCCTTTATGAGAGAAAGGAACTCGACGTAATATATTTTTGTTTGAACTTGACAAAGCCCCTTTGCACTATGGATTTAAAAAAATATATTCCATAATATCAAAGTCTCAAGCCCCTTTGCACTATGGATTTAAAAAAAATATATTCCATAATATCCAAAGTTAACATATTAAGGATGATAAACGTTTTTCACCATTTAGTGTAGGTGAGTGGCAACATCAACTCTCTATTTATTAGTTTAGTAAAAAAAAGTTGTATGTCATTGTTATTTCCCTAGATTTCAACTTATTTACCTTTGTAATGCATAATGAAAATGTATGTCTAATATAAAATAAATTCATTAAAGCTCTTTTTCCAACGTCATTTTCGAGAGTAATTGGGGAACCAACCAATTATGGATAAGAAGCTATATATTCCAATAAAAATAGAGGAGAAAAATGGATGGTCATAAATTTGGACATGGATAATTCTTTTGGTCATGTCATACACAAATTCTTATTTGATGTTCTTAGAAAAAATGATTTAAAAAAAAATAGGATTAGTTGAATTTTATTTTTTATTGGAAATCACTCAATGCCCCCACTTGCAAATGGTATATTAGTAGGGTTTTTAAAATCCACAAGAGGGCTTCAACCAATATTTCCTTTATCTCTTCTTCTGTACAAAGGCATGAACACTAGAGGTTATCAATATAGATTCTACATAGTGATCTATACATGGAGTCAAAAGAATTAAGCAAAACGAATCGAGAGCTGATACATTGCTTCTAAGAGGTGATTCAATAATTATATCTTCTAGAATTAAAATAGTCCCCCAAAACGCTTTAAATGCCTTCGAAGGAAAAGCTAATTTAGACAAGTTCCCTTTATACACTTAGAATATCAATATCCACAATCTCACTTAGCCAGCCAAAGGATTTTGCATTTCAAGAAGTTTTGTTTGTTTTCACTTTTTGGGCATCCCTACTTGTATCAATCCTTTCCCTCATATTTATTGGTTTCCTCTTCGCACATAATCTAAAAAAAATAAAGTTCTAATGAGGTTCCCAATGGTTAAATCCTACTAGGATATAGATTTTATTAAAATCTATCATTTTCTTCTTCCTTATATTTCAATTATTTTCCAAATCATCCACTGGAGACTAAGCTCGAATGGAGGTCACTATGATGTTTTCTATTCAGATCTAATTCATCTTTGAAGAAGATCTTTTGGGCACTTATCATTCTCTTGGCCATAGGCGGGGGGAGGGGTGGGAAGGTGAAACTACACAACTATGCCCTACTTCCATGCTTTCTCTTCAGATTCAAGTTCTTTTCTTGAGGGAAATCTCTAGACAACTATGAATTTGAGTTTAGTTATGAGGGATTAGGGTTCTTCACCTAAAAGGCCCATCATCTAGATAGGAAAAAATAGGGTAGTGTTCTAGACATGCAAAAGAAATGGGCCACATGCAAGAGGAAATTAAGCAACTTCATATCCACTAGCCCAATTAGCATCCAAATGGGTCTCCACTTTGAAAATTCACATAAGTTGAAGGCAACAAATGCACAAGCTGGTTGGATAATGAGATGAATGCACTCTAATCCCAAATAAATATTTAAAATTTAGAAGATAACAAGCTCCCTAGACTTTAGAATCATAAGCCCTATTAATTAGAACCTCGCCACCAGCACTAAATTTAAATGTAGCCCCTCAACCAACTCCATCCTCAAGTTAGGTTAGCCACTTTTCATGGTAGCCTCATATGCAAGTAAAGATATGTCAAATTTTAGGAATCTTCTAACTAAAATACATAGTAAAACAAAAAAAATATGTTATATTCAAGCTATTACCTTTTTTAAATATGGGTCTTTCCCTCTCCTAGAAGAGTTTAGTGTGACCGAATTTTGGATGTAATTTTGATTTTATGCTAAGCATAAGACATAGGTTTATACTAAGATAAATTTTTGAATTATGTTTATACACAATAATTCTTATTTTAAGTTATTACAGAGCAATAAGGCAAACCCATTATTATATGGTGAAGTCTTATTGTGGTATGTTTTTTACTTTTCCATCAGAATTCAGTGATATATTTCTTTCTTTCGTGAGATTGATATATTTTGTTATTTAAAATGTTTTTTTAATAAGTATAGAGATAAAGCACTTCATTTGTACATATTTAATAGCTCAAAATTTGGATTAAGGTACACATTGAAAAATAGAAGCAAAAATTCAAGCTACCTGACATTTTGATGAATCTACAAGAAATTGTAGATAGAAGTGGCTCGTACGGAATCCGAGAAGCATTGAGGTAAAATTCAGCAGATATTGCCAACGGCTTTGAATTGATGGTAAATATAGTCATCGTAATAAATCACCAATTGTGTGGTCCCATCTTACCAAAAAAAATGTTAGCCGACAACTCCGACAAAATTCGGCCCAGAGAGTAGGTTTTAATAATTCTTTACGGATGCAATATATATTTCTGTTATCGGGGCATGTGAAAAACAAAGATTCTGTATTTTGATAGGGCATGTGAAAAACAAAGATTCTGTATTTTGATAGAAATAGCGAGGCGGGTGAGACAAATAAAGATTTGTGTATTTAATTTGACAGAAAGAGCGAGGCGAGTGAGACAAATACTGTGTATTTGAATAGAAATAGCGAAGCGCGCCTTTTTATCATCTGAAGAATGGCATCAGCAGGCTCTGTGCTTTTCTTTCTCTTCTGTCTTTTTCCTTTGTCAATTGGTGGCCGGGAAATCAAATTCGCTGAACCCCAGATGGGTAAGAATTGAAGTTGTGTTTACTTGTGTTGAAAGTTATTGTAGGTACTTTATTCGCTCAAGTTGAAGTTGTGTTTATTTGAATGCAGTTGATACGCAGAAGGAAGGTGCAGCGTGCTCGGTGCAGGACCTGCGAGTGGATTCGTATATGGTGAGAGAAGACTTCGTGGTGGCGGAAGTAACGAACAACTGCAAACATTGCATGGCTTATAACATACTTGTAGATTGCTCCCAAGTGAAAACTCCCCTGGGGAAGACCTGCGCCCAATCACCAAGATATGGTATTGCTTTTCACGAAACATGGAGGTTTTGGTACGCCGGGAAAGTAACACCACTTACCATCTTATCAGCGGATTTTAAAAATTGCGACTGAGGCTATTTGGATTGGATCTCAAACGCTGAATCCATCTCATGTGCGTTAACAACGTGCATTTATCATGTAAATAGTTTGGGAGTTTCCCCTTTTGTTTTCGGTAAAATCACTTCTTTTCTTGGGTTTAATTAGTTTCATAGGTTTTGTGTTTTTGCAA
The DNA here is from genome assembly GCA_031772625.1 of Pinus tabuliformis. NCBI lineage: Eukaryota > Viridiplantae > Streptophyta > Pinopsida > Pinales > Pinaceae > Pinus > Pinus tabuliformis. Next base: position 194,854,999 of record CM062815.1, read on the forward strand.
TAATTTTTTTTTTTTTTTTTTTAAATTTAAAGTTTTAAACTTCGTGTTTTATTTTTCTTCGAAACAATCCTAGAAACTTGAATCAATAACTTTTTTATTTTCTTCTTTCCATAAAATTTAATTGTTTTTAGATAACATTTGATGTTCATCTAAAATTTCTTACATTGAAAATAATCTCCAATTATTTTTTTTCAAATTGCTTATACAATTAATGATGGTCTAAAATTTCTTATATTACATTTTATAATAAGAATAGATCTTCCCTATACCACACATATAACCATTAGTGAGTCCACCCATTTATTTGTTTCCTTAGCCTTTTAATTTATAATTATAAAATTAAATTCATTAAATTGGATAATTAATGAAATATCGTTACTTATTTGTTTCCTTAGCCTTTTAATTTATAATTATAAAATTAAATTCATTAAATTTGATAATTAATGAAATATCGTTACTTAGTATTACCATGTTGCAAATATAATTTGCCCCATTGATATATAAATATATTTTAGGTTGAAACAAATAATATATATATATATATATATAGAGATATATTAAAGAATTAGATGCGAGCACAACCATATTTAGCAATGTAGTTGATATAGAATCATATGCTTATATCCATCACCCACCAAATTGATAACTTTTTGGTATATTATGATAAAGGCTATCTATTTTCATTATTAACTACTATATGAATAATAATATAAATTATATATATATATATATATATATATATATATATATATATTATAAAATTATGGCTTACTAATCCCTTGTGTTTTGAATATTGATCTCACTATATTAATAAACTTTAGGAATAAATATTTTTAATCTAAAGAATTATTAAGATGAAGGGATTGATTATAAACCCAATCAATTATTTATATTATAAATGAAAGGGACTAATCAAATGAGTGGTTTAATATTATAAAACCAATGAATTAGTAAATCTAGAGGATAATATTATAGAATTAAAGTAATTCCACCAACTTATCAATTTCAACAATTGAGGAGACTAAGTGAGGATAATTATGTAGATGGTGATTATTGGAATTCTAGAGAGAAAATTGTAAGGGATATTCTTGATATCGACCCTACCAATTTTGTAAAAACTTTTAGTCTTTTTGTCATCAAGAATTATGTAGAGTTTTTTTTTTTTTTTTTTTTTTTTTTTTTTTTTTTTTTTACAGGGAATAGCTTCAAAGTAATCTATTTATCTGATGGTAGAATAACTAGCATATGCTATCAATTAGGACATGGTGCTAGATGTGATATCATGTGGACAACTTTGTGGTTCGAGAGGTTGATCTATTTCTTCAAAGAAATAAGAAAACCGAATCTTCTATATCTCCATCCTAGCTATTATTGGCATGTGTCAACTCAAATAATCATTTCACATGCTAGAGGGGATGTAGAAGTTTCATGGTTGAGGAAGGTTGAAGCTTCCCTTGCTTAAACCTATTTCCTCTCCTCCTCCTGAAATATGAGGGTCTTTCTTTCCCTACCTCCCCTTGGGCTTGACTGGTGTGCTTAAGGCTACCATGGTGGTAGCCACTTCTTCCTTGGTATTCCCTTATGAAATTCTTACCTGATACACTTGTCTCCTCATTTTCTAAGGTGTGGAATGTTCCCCAAGGAACTTTCAAGTCCTTTATTCCCCTTATTTGTCCATTTATCTCCTTCTATATTATTTCCTCTTCCTCTTCTTCACCAACCTCTTCTTCTTCCTCTACGTTTTCCTCTCCCTTTTCTTCACCATCCTCTTCTTCCTCAGAACCATACTTTGTTTCCTCTCTATGTTATAATAAGGCTTGGGATTTTGTTTCATGGAGATCTTCCCTGTCCATATCCACAAAAGTTATCCATGATTGAAGGTTTTAGATATGCTCTAGAGAATCTATGAAAATGAGCCTTACGAGCCCATGGTGAGCTTTGTAGTGACGTTTTCCTTATATTACCCTTTGGCTCATGTATATTATGGACTTATGAATACAGTGGGGAATGTTTAATATTCTTGGGATAGGTAAATCCATCTGGAACCTTAGCTAATAAAGAAACCTAAACTGATCGGAATAAAAAACATTGAGTCTCTCCTCATAGGATATGTATTTTATAATGTGATAGGATTCTTGATCCCATTGGTATGGTAGAATCTCTCTCCTAACACCATTTGTTTCTTTAGTCTGTTGCTCCCAAGGGAGGAGAAAGTTATTTTTGTCCCTTACAACCTTTTTTCTCTCCTCCTTACTCCACCTTACTCCTAGGGGAATGTCTGTAACCCTATAAATAACTTCTACATTTAGATTGATAATGAGTACCCTTAGAGTGGTGGTAGCATTATCTTCCCCTTGATACTCGAGGCCTACTACAAACTCATGAGTAATTTCATCATCAAGCACTTTGAATTTCTCAAAGAATCCCAACGATTGGTGAGTTACAAATATATCTTTGACATGAGGGTGTTGGTGGATTCTTGATGAGTGTGTGGACTCTCTTTTATTAAAACCACCCCCTATGACTCCTATTGTATTTTTTTCTAAAGTTTGCAAGGGAATGTTGTTATCAACTACCAATTTTAGAGAAATTGAGTGTTTCAAAGGAAGAATAAAAGGAGTAGTTTTGTTTGTTCATTAGGGAATGTAGAAATGCATGACTAAATCAAATCAAGCTCATTCCCCTACTATTATGCTTAATTCACAAGAAAAATCCACACTTCAATTTCCTTTAATTTTCAAAAGTTTTCTACATGATGTTATTTTGGAAAAATTTGAACAATTTTGTAGACTTCTTGTTCAGAGGAGGTGAGGAGAATTGGGTACATACTCTTCCTTTTGAGTTTCCTTCATAAATATAGTGTTTTGCAGGAAACATTGCACAAGATTGGGCTCTTTTGCACTTCTGAGGACAATCTGGTAGAACCTAAAATAAATCATGTAGCATGCATTATGTATCTTATAGTATTTAGTATATATCCTGTAGCAGTTGTCTCCCAACCTTGTAGCTCGATTTACGAAGATTGTACTAGACCTCCTTTCCTTTTTTACAATCAAACTTTTATGCCAAATGAGGCATGCTCCCTCTTTTATGCCATCAATGGTTGGATGCTCGGCTCAGTTCTCTGTATGAACCACCCCCACCCCCCCCACTCCCCCACAACTTCCACCTTCGCAAATCCACCATAGGTCCATTGGCTCACTTCTCATAATCACCACCCTTTTTCTTTTGTCATTTTCTACATGTGCGATGAGAGAGAAATATAACTCCAAATAACTATTTGAGGCTGGCGGAGACTGTTGAACCACCTCTAGCCTACAAAACCTCCTCTCCCATGTTGTTAGGTTCGTATACTACTAGTGTAACCCCTTATTGTTATTAGTACACCCCCTTATTATATTGTTGTTCCCATGTAGTCCCCATATTGTTATTATTGTGCCCCATAGAAGCCCACTATTGTTATTGTTGTTCCCTTACATTATTATTGTTATGTTAGCTCTCATGATATTATGACCCCTTAGACTCGTATATATAGAAAGGAGGCCTTGTCATTTGTATCACCCAAGAATTGTTCATTTGTGTAATGTAAATGAGGTTTCCCCGTCGAAGAGGCTAAATTCTAAGGTGTTAATCTTTCTTTTATATGCTTTTGTGAGTTGGTTTCATAACATTTTGTATCAGAGCTTTGGATTCTAGGGTTTCACTGCTCCAAATAGGCCATCATGGCATTCTCGCAATAACATTTTTTCGAGGACGTTTCAGAAGCTAAAAAAAATAAATTGAGAAGACATCTTTCTGAATCTTAGGTCTGAATTTCAGATCTAGTCTCGCTATATTTTCAGAGATATGATCTAAGGAAGTTAGGGTTTTTGCAAGCTCCACAATTCCATCTCAAACAGGACATTGTGGTAGTTTCGCTATAATTATTTTTATGCAAAGTTTCAAACTCTGCAATTAAAACCCATTTGATCTGAAGACTTGGTGAAGTTCAGGCCCCAATTTTAGATCTTTCTTATCTATATTTTCGGAGCTATAGTCCAAGACATTTAGTGTTTCAGAAGGATCCTAAATTACATCCTAAACAGGTGACCTTGAGAAAGTCACCATACATTTCTCACTGAGCATGAGATTGAAATTTCATCAGAAGTTACAGAAATAGGACAGAGTATAGTTTTCTATGTATCAGGTTTATGTCATAAGGCCGAAATTGTAACACGTGGCACTTCGTAAAATTTCGGTCTACTGAAAAATTATATAAGAATGTCATCTTGGGATATTGGGCATAACTCTTTCTTGGAGAATCCAATTTTGATTAGACTGGTGGCGTTGGAAATAGGACATGGATAGCTACTGTAAGCTATAATTTCAGACCTTGGAGATTCGAAATTTAAGAGATACAACATATTTAAGATTGAGTTGATAAAAGTAGGAAAAAGAATGACTCGAATCAAGAAAATAAAAACACCTAGTAGGCAAAAATGGATGGATGATTTGAAGAATGTGATCAAAACTAAGATAAATCATTTTATCTATGCCATGGAAGCTGATATCGATGTTATTAAGGCATATTGGAAGAAAGGCATGGAATATTTGAAGAAATACATGGAAGGTTTGAAGGGAGCTTGGAAAAATCTACTATAAGAAAGGCCTCTTAATGGAGAAAAGGCAATGGAGGAAACTCATGATGAGAACAAAAGTAATGTTAATCATGCTTTCATAGAATCTAATGTTGGATTGAAGACATATCATATTCCAAAGATAGATATGAGGAATTTTGATGTCAAGGATCCCGTAATATGGATAGTACACATGGAGAAATATTTTGATCTACACAATGTGCAAGACACACGAAAGGTATGTATTACATCTTTATATTTAGAACCGAATCAATTTGTATGGTATAGAGAGATTTTTTCTCGTAAACAACTTGTCACCTAGTCAATTTTCAAGGAGGAAATATAGCACATTATGAGAATGCAAGGAGAAACACCTTCTTTAGCCAATTGATAAATCTCAAACAAAAAGGTTCAAGAAGTGAAATATCACATCGAGAAAGAAGAAATGAATCCGACCATATCTTGGAATGCATTGGCCGGAATTATCACTCCTCAAACTATGAAGATAGAAGGACATATCAAGAAGAAAAATGTTCAAGAAGTGAAAGATCACATCTACCATCAAGAAATGAATTCGACCATATATTGTAATGCATTGGAAGAAATTACCACTCCTCAAACTCTCAAGATAGAAAGACATATCAAGAAGAAAAATATTCAAGCAATGAAAGATCACATTGAGAATCAACAACAAGTTCTTCAAATTTTAAAGGATAGCGCCAGTTTGGTGCAGAATCGAATGAAACAACAGGTAGATCAGCATTTCAGTGAAAGAAGTTTTTATGTATGTGATTGGGTATTTTTACAGCTACATCTGAAGCAAGCTATTTATGAGAAGGAAATGTTGGCAATACTACATGCACTTAAGAAATGGTGAGCTTACGTAATGGGAAGACACTTCCAGGTAAAACTTGATCATGATAGGTTTAAATACTTTTTAGAACAAAGATTATCTTCAAAAGAACAGAAAAAACTGGTCACAAATATGTTGGGTTACAACTTTGAAATCATCTACAAAAAATGGAAGAAAAATGTCATTGCAAATGCACTCTCAAGAAAGGATGAGGATGTGGAAGCATTGTTTTGTGTTATTTCTATTATCCAAACATATTGGATAAATGAAGCAAGGGATGAATGGAATAATAACAAAGAAGTGTGACCACCCATTCAAAAGTTGCAGAAGATCCCAGTTCAAATAATATTGCTAGAACTTGACGAAGAAGGAAAAATCATATTGGAACCTGAAGTTGTCACGGAAACAAGAAATTGACAGCTATGTAACTGATCAATTTCAGAGTATCTAATCAAGTGGAAGAACTTACTCGCTGAAGATTCCACATGGGAGGACGAGAATTTTACAAAGAAGCATCCAGAACTACTAAAGCGTTGAGGACAACACCCTTTTAAGGAGAGGGGCATGTTATGTCCCCATACTACTAGTGTAACCCCATATTGTTATTAGTTAAACCCCCTTATTATATTTTTGTGCCCATGTAGTCCCCATATTGTTATTATTGTGCCCCATAGAATCCCACTATTGTTATTGTTATGACCTTACATTATTATTGTTATGTCAGCTCTGATGATATTATGACCCCTTAGACTCCTATATATAGAAAGGATGTCTTATCATTTGTTTCATCCAAGAATTGTTCATTTGTGTATTGTAAAGGAGGTTTCCCCTCAAAGAGTCTGAATTCTAAGGCATTGATCTTTCTTTTCTATCTTTTTGTGAGCTGGTTTCATAACACATGCATTGAAAACATTTTTAGAATATCATGTGCTCATGAGAAGAGGTTAGGAATTTTTCATACATGTGCCTACATGGTGGTGCACACCGGTGTCTTGATCACTTGATGCTTGCATGGAATTTCTGAACATGGATGCGGCTAATCTGCATGTGTTAAGAAATTTACCTTAGAGAGATAAATTATTACTGATATTTACAGAGAGGAATAATAAAAAAGCTAGCAACAATACACATAATATTTATCCAAGAAATCCTCAAATCCACGAAAAACACAACCCCGTCAAATTTCATTAGCATTGGCCAAAATCTAGGCCAATCCAGCCAAGTGAGCCTTCATCATTCACCTCGGGGCCTACATTACAATGAGGTATTTCCAGCCTTTTATAGGCTCCCTTACATATAATACCATAGAACATAATACCATGGGCACACTATACCATGTGCCAAAAACTACTACTCTTTAACCAAGTCAACCTTGAGTCAAACCCCGAGTCAATTTTACCTAACAATTCCCCTCTTAAACTTGACATGGGGTTACTTGATTAAATCCATCCAAAATGTGCTAAGTGAGACAATCCTTCTCACTCTAGCCCTTACCCCCTTCAAAGTTTTTACTCGAGATTTGTTAACGAGACACCCCCCTATTACCTAGGTCTAACCCAGACTTTACCAATAATTACCCAGGGGTATGCATGCCTTACAAGGTCTTACAATAAAATGCCCATTTACATGCAAATTAAAAATTTCACTCCATTATGATAATTTTTTTGTTTACGCTTGTTGCTGTGTTTGTACATATGACATCAATGTCCATATAAAAGAAACCCATCTATCGAATTACATGGGTCACTAGCCGTTGTAACTACCAGTTATCTAGGCATTCTTCCTAGGTACATGGTTCACGAATTAATTATTCCACGTGCACATATCTAGCTCATCCACTGAATCTATCATGACCTCATAGCGTGCAGATTTTCCTAACAATCTATGGATTCTGATCCAGATATGCAATAAAAACTTAATTATCTCTCTATCTACCAAGCCAATACAAACCCTTGGCAACAAAATCCTCCCTTCTGAAGCCAACTTAGCTCTAATACCAGTTGCTAAGAAATTTACCACAAATAGATAAATTATTATTGAGATTTACATAGAGGAATAATAAAATAACCAGCAACAATACACATATATATTATAAACATAATATTTATCCAGGAAAACCCCAAATCTGGGAAAAACCCAACCTAATGAAATTTCATTAGGATTGGCCAAAATCTTGGCCAATCCAACCAAGTAAGCCTTCACTGCTCACCTCCAGTCCTACATTACAATCAAGTATTTCTAGCCTTTTATAGGCTCCATTACATATAGTACCACAGATCATAATACCATGGGTACACTATACCATGTTCTTAAAACCATTACTCTTTAACCAGGTCAATCTTGACTCAAACCTCGAGTCAATTTTACCTAACAACATGTATATTGTGATGCCAAATTTTGTTTTCTTTGCTCCAACAATTTTTTCTTGAGGAAATATTTTTTCCAATTATTCCTTGCTAATTGAAGCCTAATATGAAGGTCTTACAGGTCCCATTGTGGATCAGTTGTTGTTTCTTCTTACATGAATAGGGACCCTGCAGTAGCTTACAAAGGGTCATGTAGCTTCTCAAGGTCATATTTTCATTCATCCAATGATTCCATGATGATTTTCTTTTGGATCTAGTTCTCTAGATGTGGTCATATAGGGTATGTGAAAACTAATACTGGACTATGCAACTCCTTGTAATAGTCACTTAGACCGTGGTAAGACATCTAATTATTTCATGTACCACCTCAAAATAACTTCATAATTTATAATAAAGATAAGGATGGGTGTTAAAGGGATTTTTTGTGATATTAATGGTGAATGAATGGATGGAAGACAAGTATTTTAATGGATATAAATGGGTATGAAGGTGGAGAAGAGGCGAGCTAGTGTGAAAAACATGAATGATGAGGCTCTTGTGGGATCCCTCCCTTATTCTTGACTGATAAATGTTAACAATTATTCCACATCTACTAGCTTTTACAAGCTCCCCAAGGTAAATGTGAGATGACTACTCCTACGAAATGACCCACCCTCCATGTTCCAGTAATGGAAGTGGTGCTTACAAACCAAAAACTTCATGACATCCCTCAGGGACTAAAGATCACTCAAGAGTCATGGAACCACCCCACGTGATCAATCCATGAGATGGAACCCTTTTTCACTTACATAACTATATAACTACACCCATAACACCCCATGCATGATGTTATGAGGCTATAACTGCACTCACAAGCCTCCTTCCATGAAATTATAATCTAAAACCTCCAATTTCATGCCAACGGTTCTGAGATCTGAGCAACTTTTCAACTATAACCTCTAGACTAGTGCCCATAACTGCTTGTAACATTCAAGAAACATAAAAGAGATGCTAACAATGCTAACCATTCATCACTTTAGTAAGAAATTGACCTAGCCATGCCTAATACATGCCCAAAATTTCGTTAAACATTTACTAAATATAGAACCTACAAGTCAAGAACGTCATATATGATCATAAGAGCCAACACTTTATTTAAGAATCACCAAAAATGTCTAATAACAAGGGAATGATCTGTAGAATGAAAAACATAAAGATTAAATAGAGGATAAGAAAAAAGAGTAAATTCCATTTAGAAACAAGAACAAGAGGAATCACTTAGCTTCATAAATATCGAAGCCTAAGTATTTTGTTAAAAAGGTGGCCTTGGGTTATTGTTTAAAGGTGGCCGATATTATAAAATTTATTTTAACCACTCTTTTCTAAAAGGTAGGGTCATTTGACATAGGAGATTGACTAATATAAATCAACTAATTATTTGTACCAAGTATAATTATGTTTGCAACACACTGTTGGCTACATAATAATGAATCCCCTCAGCCTCTTGTAGGGACAAAAGGTTGGGACATGCTTGGAGCACAGTGGGAAAGGTGAAATTATCTGACTCTATATTTTTCTCCAACATTTGAGAGAAAAGGCCAAGGACTTCCTCCCCAATCCATTTCCTTGCATAATCTTTAATCATTAAATTCCATAAAACAACATCCCTTAGGCAGATTTTGTCTTACAATCTGTAAACCTATTAAACATTTCAACCATATTCTTCATCTTTAGTCAATGTAGTCCCACTTGGGCTCTCATCTCTCTTAATATCATCATGAGAAGGGTTTCCCTTTTACAGATTTGAAAAGGTTGCATAAGTATAGATCACACTAGCCAGCAAGGAATCATTTATCTTGATCCATATGCATGCATTTCATCGATAGCTTCTAGAGCTTTGTAACATGACCATTTTGAGCACCTCCTATATTGTCATAAATTCCCAGAAATTCTAAATATCTCTTGTCAAAACATAGACCCATACCTATAATTTATGGAAACCCTACCTCCGTCAAATGCTAAAAATAGCCCACAAAACCGAATATTGCTAATTTCAAATAGATTGGTGAAAATTATTGTCCCCTATTTGTGAATGAACAGTGCAATTAACCCAAAAAATCCATGTTCCCTATTTCATAATGATCAAGCATATGGTAACCATGCCAAACATTTTCCCTTGTGATATGTCTATGCTCTTTTTCTCTTGCCCATGCAAGCTCAGTGCTACAACTTTCATTTGATACCACTTGTAACATCACTCAGTGCTTCTGCTAGATGACATCACTCACCCAAGCTCCACATTTCACTGGAAACATAGGCATAATTTAATCACAATTTCACAAGATGATAAATAACCTAGGCAGAATTAAGCCTAATGCACAAATGATAAACCACAACATAATCCAACAAACACATAACCATGTAATAGTACAAACAATAAAAATGTATTAATATGAGATGCATAACTTAAATTTAAGACACAATATTAGCACAGTCAAATCACTAGAATACCAATCCACGTGTAAGTATAACATAATCAAATGTGCACGTAAACCATTTTAAACACTTATATGTATGAATTGTTGGCTCGTTGTGGACCAAAGATATGAAGTATGAAGTCTTTTCATCTGTATAAAGTGAGTTGCTAAAACTTCCCATATCAGTGTTCAAGCATATTTGATGGAAAAATTGTGTTTGTACTTATGGATACAACTAACGCAAAAAAATGGTCAAATTCATATGTAAGTTCTGAGCATATTTTGGGATGAAAAATGCCCCATACTCTCCATATCTTAGTGGATATTATTGATTCTGATTTGTCTCATTTATCTAGCCATGTTGTGGTAAGAGAAGACTAGTTTAGATTTTCTCTTCGAGACATACAGAAGGGGAAAAATAGTCAAAATATGTGAGAGGAGTCATCTCTATCAAACTTAATTTTCAAAATCCTAGCTCAAGCTTTTTGTCTGGCTTAGGCAAACATAATTAAGGTCATCTGATCTTGGTTGAACTTGATAAGATTTGACTAAGTTTGATCCAAACTCAAATAAATCTATCATATTTAAAAAAAAAATGAACTCTTATTTCAATGCTGGAGAGTAAGCGTAGAGTGTAGCAGGAAACCCCAATGCCATACATGGAGGATTTATTCGAAACAAAAATGGAAAAGAAGCTCGTGTTTTCTTCCTTTTTACTAAAGAATTAGATACCATTTTATAAAGTGCATAATCAATCATGCTGGGTTCTTTTGTTTCCTCTAATCTTTATGTACATGTGGAAAACTGTTCAAATTAGTAGATTTTGTTGCTAGCTATTTTTTTACTTACCATCCTTATCTTTCCCACTATAATCATATTCTCTATGGATATTTTAGTTATTCCCCTAGATCTATTCTATAAAGGTAGATAGGGGATGAAGTGTATTTTTGTATTCCTTGTATCCATGAAATTGCAACTTTGAATACTTTGTATTTTTGTACTGTTTAGCTCTTTTTTCTTTAAGGCTCTTGTCTTCACACCCCTTTTCTAGTTGGAGTACTTATAGGAGGACATAGTTATCATTGAGAAGTAGAGTGTTCTTTCCTTGTATATATGAAATCACATCTTTGGATACTCGTGGATACCCCAAGTGAATACCTCCATCGAACATTAGAAGTGTAATTGTTACATTGAAATAAACATATTTCGTTGTCTAAAAACAACTATTGCATATAGTGGGTCAAACATGACCAGTCTCCCATAGGTTTTACTCTTTATATATGTCTTAGTACAAATGAGTTTATAAAGATGTGGAAAATTTCCACAATCTCCTCTAATACTTGCATAATTGCTTTTGTGAGTATTCACATTGTTGGTACTGTTCTCATATCAAATTGGAAGATAAACTTCTTTCCATGTAAAATGATAAGGCACGCAAGCATTTTCATTTGAGTAATTTTTACTTTGTGGATTTAGTGCTTCAAAAAAGATAATTTATGGCTCCATCTTACAGTTTTGTAACCAATCTCGTATGTATAGAAAAGTGTGTTCCCATTACAATTACAGAAGTTGCAATCTTAAGATTTTACTGTTAAGTTTTTATGCCTTTATGTCTCTCCTCCCCTTTTGCCAAGGAAAAGGATGAATCATTGCCAGGCGGATTATGTTGACCTATATGTAAGTCAACAAGAACATGTTTTGAAGGATTATGTTGACCTATATGTAAGTCAACAAGAACATGTTTTGAAGGTACGTGGACTTGATTGATGATTTTTTTTAATTTGCATTCTTTTAGTAAAAAAAAAATTAGGATTGATTGTGAGTATGATAGATGAAAATTGTGTGATGCATTTGTTATAATATAATGGGAAGATTGTGGGTTGTTCAATATGTGTTTCAGCATTGTAGGAATCATTGATAAATGACCAAGGCACAACCAAAATGAGAACTAGGTTTGAAAAATTCGTAGATTCATAATTCATAAAAATCAAGAATGTGCCATCTTTTTATGAAGAAAGTTACACAGCTAGGAGGAAAAAATCATTTTTTAAAGTGACTTTTTGGGTCTCATTTTACCCGTTTTTGTTTTCATATTTCATTTCCATGAGTGATAACTTCACTTCATTGTTCAAATAGAGGGGAAACATGGTGTTAATGCATGGGTAATATAATTACTTCAAACGAAAAATATTCATTTTAAAAATCTTAACATGTTCTTTGCTGGTTTTTTCTATGCTAAATTTTGAGGAAAGTTTCACATGTAGGAGGGAAAATATATATCATATCTTAAAGTGACCTTCTAGGTCTCATTTTACCCATTTCCATTTGCATATTTAATTTACATGAATGAGAGCATCGCTTCATTGTTCCAACAAATGGGAAACATGGTGTTAATTCATTGAGAATATAATTAATTGACAGAAAAAATTTGTATTTTAGAAATATTAGCAAGATCATTGTTGATTTTCTTCTAGGATTTTCCTCAATCAAGAATTAAATATGATGTTCAGGTCACTATAATTTTTTTGAATCGAAGTCCCGCATTGCTAGTTTCAATTTCCCTATCTCATAGAATTAAAAGCCTATTTTTGTCCCATTGGGATAACCATCTAATTGAGTTTCTATTATTTTAATATCAAGACAATGAAATTGTTTTTTCCTTTTCAATTATTTCTTCATTTCCTTTTTATTTTCTCCAAATATAAATTGGAAGAAATGTTGCTTCTCTACTGGATTTCTCTTTGATAGAGGCCGATAGGAAAACTAGTGGAAACCTTATTGTCCTTTGAAACTGAATGTTTGTTGCGAGAGCTGAATGATTAAACACCTGAAGGTATACCATAGTCATTGCTAGAAATTTTGGTATTTACAACTTGGGGACTCCCAGTTGCCTTGTTATTTGTTAATATGTGTGTGTGTGTGTAGTTTTGTTGTTAATACAATTCTTCACAACGAGTTTGGATGACTATTCCTGGACCTTTTCTAATTAAATTTTTGTTATGATTGGAAAGTAGTGAGGGTCAAAAAATGGGAGAGGCCAAATCCATTAATATTTCCCTCACAGCACATCAATACAGTAGCTAAAAATAGTTCCCCATATTCCTATAAGAGATTCAAGGCTGACTAGGTTGCTTTGTGACTCATGTGGAGGTTACTAAATTAGCTCTCTACCATTTACTTTTGTTGTTATCTTGTTCTTATATGTTCTTATCTTTTTCTTTTTTTCCTTTGTAAGCTTTCCCATGTACCGTGCTAATAATGTACAAATTTCATTTGATGTTCAATTTATATGTGATGGTCATATATGCAAAATCTTGTTAATGTGTACTTTCATAGTATAATTTTGTAATGTATAAATTAAATAAAGTAATAAAAAAAATATTCACATTAATGTGTAGGACTCACCAATTGAATACTCAATATATCGAGTTCCATCTCCTTATAGACTTTGAGGTCAACATAATAATAACCCTATTTGTTGGTGCTAGATATTTCTCTATGATGAATAGGTTCTGCAAGGACTTAGTTATAATAGTTGAACCATTACCATGACATCAAGAAGAGACAACAAACACAATTATGTTTGGCCTGAGAGTGATTCATAAGCTTAGTGCCATTTTGTATGTTGGTAGTTTTAGCATATAATATTTCTCTTATTTTAACTTCACTATTTACTAATAGTATCTCCCAATGATAATGTAGAGAATGAAATGAAATTTAAGATGATTCCATTTAAAGCTAAAAGCTTTGAGACAATTGGAGTGTGTTCTAGAGGTAAGCGGTGAGGTGGATGGTCTTTGTATTTACATGGATACATAGGTTCCAAACCCCCCAAGTGTCATTTTGTATTATGTACTTCTTTTTGCTTTGAGGTTCTTGTCTTCACACACTTTTGCTAGTTGCAGTTCTTATCGGAGGACATAGTTATCATTGAGAGGTAGAGAGTGATTTCCTTGTATCCATGGAATTGAATATTTGATACTCATTATTGGTGTGGATTTGGAAGTGTTTGAATGCCCCTTGAATATTTTTTTGTTGCAATGAATATCATCCAATCTTTGTGGTTACAATTTAACATCTGTTTAGTGGTTACATTTCACAATCATTGTTATTAACTGTTGTATTTTGACATCTTAAATTAATTAATAACGAGAAGCACTCCCAATTAGTTTTCCACAGTCCATAGCCAATTCGATTCAAGCATATAGCTCATTATTCATAATTGCATCATATGTACTTAATATCATTTACTTTTTTTCATGAAAATCATTGTTTTAGAGTCATATTTGTATGTTGTCATAACATATTTACATAATTCATAAGGTGAGAAATCAAACTTTGGTATAATTGCAAATTTTAGGTTTGATAATAATAGGTTATTTATAGGCTTATATGTCATCGAAGTTTCACTTCTAATTGAGTATTCAACTAAACATATTGAATATCTTATACATAACTATTTTTCCCTCCACCCACTTTTCATAACTTCCATAACCATTAGCTAGGGACTTGCAACTTCCATGTTATTTTTGTTGTTTAGTAAAAGATTTTCCAAGACATTAAAATTTTTTATAATTGATTGCAAGTTGTAGAATTTACAATTTATAGAGTTTCAAGGTTTAATATTTTAAAGTATAATTTTTTAAAGGGTGCTAGCTCAATGGAAAAGAACCTGCTTTATGTGTAGGAGGTCAATGGTTCGATTCCATCAAGCCCTTATATTCATATGGAAATAAAACGATCAGTTTTTGGTAACAAAGGCTCTTTTTGCCATCACCAATGATCTTATAGCGACATTTTTCAACCCTCACCAAAATATGAAATGGTGATGGTCAATGAGTGCCACCATATATATATGCATCAATAATGACAGACATGAAAGATCCATTGCCATAAATCATTGTTGGTCATATGAAATGGTGAAGTTTACAATATGTCATTATAATAATTATTCGTGACATAACTTGAAAGTTACCACAACACCCATACTTTTGGTGATACGGTATTTGGTGACATTCCTTTTTTGGTGACAGAGGCTCATTTGACCATCACAAATGAGCTTTTGGTGACATTTTTTGACCCTCATCAAAATATGAAATGGTGATGGTCAATGAACGTCTCCATATATATGCATCAATACTGATGGCCATGAAAGGTCCATCATAATAAATTATTGTTATTCATATGTAATGGTGTTGGTCATTATCCATCATTATAATCATTATTCATGATGGAACTTGAATGTCACCACAACACCTATACTTTTGGCCATGCCACCTTTGGTGACGTTTAGTTTTTTGGTAATGGAAGTGTCTTCCACCATTTCTCATATGAAATGGTGACAATAACTATCCGTCATTCTAAATCATTATTGGTGACGGACCTTGAATGTCACCACAACACCTATACTTTTGGTGACGCCACAATTGGTGAAGTTTACTTTTTGGTGACTGAGACTCTTTTGACCATGAGCAATGAGCTTATGGGGACATTTTTTGAACCTCACCAATGTACTTTTTTCTTGTAGTGACAGTAAGATACATCAGACCAAGAATTACAAGTGGATGGTGTTATAGATCAGTTTCATTTGGCGATCAAGTACAAGAAGGAAAACAAAAAAAAAATTGACGATAGGTTGTCATGGCCACCCACATAAAAGGTAATAACTTTTGGTATTCTTATGTACATGGATTTATTTACCCATGAAGCATACAAAGAGGCATATTGAGAGGATAAGGACCTCAAGGTGGTGTTTTAGTGGTTGTAGAGTCAGAGTCATGTGCATGATCACTAAAAAAAAGTTGACTACCATCTCCAGGATGGGTTACTATACACTCTTGATAATATTTGTGTTCCTAAAGGTGAGAGATTGTAATTAATTAGAGAGGCTCGGACCTCCAAGGTTGTAAGGCACTTTGTGAGGGGAAGACCATGACCAACTTGCAGAGGTATGTGTATTAGCTCAAGATGCAAGAGAAAGTAGCTAGGTTCATAAAAGGTTGAATGCTTTGTTGTACCAACAACCTTAGCAAGATGAAAAATGGTTTATATCATCCCTTACCTATACCCACTCATCCCTGGGAAAACATTTTCGTGTACTTTGTTGGAGGTTCACCAGAAAATAGGAAGGGACATGAATAACTATTTGTGGTAGTTAATAGGTTTAGTAAGATGTGTTCTGATGCACTATAAAAAGACCATAAGTGGCCAAGAAGAAACAAACTTTTTATTTTGATAAGACTTGATACACTTTGGGATACCAAGGAGCATCATTTCAGATAGGGATATAAGATTCCTTAGCGCACTTTAGACTACATTGTGGGAGAATATGGACATGAAGTTGAATAGATTTACAACATTTCATGCATAGATAGATGGACAGATAGAAGTAGTCAACATGACTTTGGTGCAACATCTCACCGGATACAACTAGAAGCATCTAAAGACCTAGGATGAAAATCTAGTATATATACAATATTCTTACAATGGAGAAATGAACACTTCTATAGGAAAGTCCCCATTTGAAACCAAATTTGGATATTTGTCTTCTTCACCTTTAGATATTTCATATGAGAAACAAGGAGGAGTGAGGAAATATCATATCGAAGATGCTTTGATGACTGAAACATTTCTAGAGAAGATCAAGTAGATCCATGTAAAGGTACGTGAGACACTATAGAAGTGACAAGAGAAATATGAGGTCGGGAATGAAAAAAAAGGGCAAATAAATCATTTAGAATGGGAGATAGAGTATGGCTACAGTTGAACAAGGATAGGCTACAAGGGCCTAGTAAGAAAATAAAGGCTCTCAAGTATGATCCCTTTTAGATACTAGAAAGATGGTTGATAATGCATATCATTTTAGTTTACCACCATATATGCACATTTACTTAGTTGTGAATGTAGATAATTTGAAGCTCTTTAAGCCTTACATGTTATATGAGGAAGAGGAACAAGCCTTATTGTGTATGGACAACTTGGAATCAGGTTCTCACGAAGAGTTTACAGAAGATATAATTTTGAAGAAGAGATCCAATTCTACTAGACTTGGGTAGAATGTCCTTTGGCATTGGTTTGAAAGGAAAACATCTAGGCAAAGCTAAATGGGACACTCAAGTGAAGGTGGAGGAAAATTTTCCTCAACTCATTCAGTAGAATATTTTTGGCACCAAAAGCCTATGAAAATGGGGAGGAGTGATCGATATTAGATCATTATATTATTTAGCATCCATCTTGATGCTTTTAGGTTGTAAAACTTGGAGGAATTATCTCACGAAATTGTTTTTAGTATTGGGAACTAGTTTGGAAAAACAAGGTTTGAAACTTGCTAAGAGTATTCTGAGGCATAAATGACATTTTTGCGGGGTAAATATTTGTCACTTTAGTGTGGCATATTTTTGTGGTACTCTATGCACGATACCTTTCCATCTATGCAATAATCACATAAATCAAAGTATGTATGTGAAAGTTATGCCACTCACAAGTTGACCTTATTGTTCTCACTACCATAATTCGAAAGGATGTCACTTAAATGCCCAATATTTGCAGAGACGTTGCTATCCATTTGATTATATTGTAGAAGACTCTATAAGAGTCAATATTGTAACTCTATTTAAGATTTGAGGTATCCAAACATAACCACTAGTAGGCTATCAAGATGTGTTATAACGAGGCCACTCGGAGGAACTATGATTACATTATTTTGAGTGCATTTGGTCCATGTTTGAGAAAAAATAGCCAAGATGGATATGAGGTACTTCACACAAACACGGTCCATGCATTGTAGCAACCCATAGACCATACTTCTTCATACTTGCGGCCATATTTTCATTGAGAGAAATAGAGCGAGGTAACCTTACCTCACCTTCTAGCTAGGATTTTCTCCTGAAAGTGCTTCCTATAGAATATCTTGTGCCAAATATGTGTGTAAGATTTTAATTTCCATTCTATACTTTATTTCATTCACATGCATGCACTATTAATAGTAAAATCTAGAGATCTTGAAATTTAGATTATAAATATAATATTATTAGATGTGTTGATCCACAGTAGTATACACATCATTTCCAAATGTGTTAATATACTTATAAGAATATTTTATGGTGTAATTAATTATCATGAGCAAAATAGAAATATAACTTCGATCTAAATAACTATTAGGTTTGGGAATGAATTTTACCAAAAATGAAATTAAACTGGTTCAATAAAAACTTAATTAGTAAAAATATAGATACTTGTAACCTCATCCAACGAGTTGAGTATGAACAAATCCTATTCAACTATAATCTTTTTGGTGATTACATATATTTTATTAAAAATTTCCCTAAATATATTCCATGACAGAGGCACGGTGAACAAGGAGAACAATGGCATGAACATGATATTATTGCCGTAAAAGCTTACCTTGAAAAAATGTGAAATCAAATAGATAATGTGTTAGTTTCCGAGAAGCATATCCTAGAAGGAAAAGAGGAGCACAATATACTTCATAAATATCTTAGGGAAGAATAATAATTCTGGTGACTAAAACATAAGAGCCACTAGCTCGGTTGAAACAACACATATTTTCATAGACATGCTAAAATAAGATTATGGTGGAATTTAGTGTTCAATCACTCCGAGTCAACAGTGGCTTCATTCTCTCCTTTTCCTAGGTCATAGAGGCATCCATAAATCATTTCAATCTTCTTTATTCGAAACTGAACCCTTGACCATGGTGGATGACGAAGCAATACTAGAGACCATCCCTCATATAACGTCCCTCATATAACGTCTTCTAGGTATAATATGAATGATTCTACATTAGCCTTTATGAGAGAAAGGAACTCGACGTAATATATTTTTGTTTGAACTTGACAAAGCCCCTTTGCACTATGGATTTAAAAAAATATATTCCATAATATCAAAGTCTCAAGCCCCTTTGCACTATGGATTTAAAAAAAATATATTCCATAATATCCAAAGTTAACATATTAAGGATGATAAACGTTTTTCACCATTTAGTGTAGGTGAGTGGCAACATCAACTCTCTATTTATTAGTTTAGTAAAAAAAAGTTGTATGTCATTGTTATTTCCCTAGATTTCAACTTATTTACCTTTGTAATGCATAATGAAAATGTATGTCTAATATAAAATAAATTCATTAAAGCTCTTTTTCCAACGTCATTTTCGAGAGTAATTGGGGAACCAACCAATTATGGATAAGAAGCTATATATTCCAATAAAAATAGAGGAGAAAAATGGATGGTCATAAATTTGGACATGGATAATTCTTTTGGTCATGTCATACACAAATTCTTATTTGATGTTCTTAGAAAAAATGATTTAAAAAAAAATAGGATTAGTTGAATTTTATTTTTTATTGGAAATCACTCAATGCCCCCACTTGCAAATGGTATATTAGTAGGGTTTTTAAAATCCACAAGAGGGCTTCAACCAATATTTCCTTTATCTCTTCTTCTGTACAAAGGCATGAACACTAGAGGTTATCAATATAGATTCTACATAGTGATCTATACATGGAGTCAAAAGAATTAAGCAAAACGAATCGAGAGCTGATACATTGCTTCTAAGAGGTGATTCAATAATTATATCTTCTAGAATTAAAATAGTCCCCCAAAACGCTTTAAATGCCTTCGAAGGAAAAGCTAATTTAGACAAGTTCCCTTTATACACTTAGAATATCAATATCCACAATCTCACTTAGCCAGCCAAAGGATTTTGCATTTCAAGAAGTTTTGTTTGTTTTCACTTTTTGGGCATCCCTACTTGTATCAATCCTTTCCCTCATATTTATTGGTTTCCTCTTCGCACATAATCTAAAAAAAATAAAGTTCTAATGAGGTTCCCAATGGTTAAATCCTACTAGGATATAGATTTTATTAAAATCTATCATTTTCTTCTTCCTTATATTTCAATTATTTTCCAAATCATCCACTGGAGACTAAGCTCGAATGGAGGTCACTATGATGTTTTCTATTCAGATCTAATTCATCTTTGAAGAAGATCTTTTGGGCACTTATCATTCTCTTGGCCATAGGCGGGGGGAGGGGTGGGAAGGTGAAACTACACAACTATGCCCTACTTCCATGCTTTCTCTTCAGATTCAAGTTCTTTTCTTGAGGGAAATCTCTAGACAACTATGAATTTGAGTTTAGTTATGAGGGATTAGGGTTCTTCACCTAAAAGGCCCATCATCTAGATAGGAAAAAATAGGGTAGTGTTCTAGACATGCAAAAGAAATGGGCCACATGCAAGAGGAAATTAAGCAACTTCATATCCACTAGCCCAATTAGCATCCAAATGGGTCTCCACTTTGAAAATTCACATAAGTTGAAGGCAACAAATGCACAAGCTGGTTGGATAATGAGATAAATGCACTCTAGCTCCAAATAAATATTTAAAGTTAGAAGATAACAAGCTCCCTAGACTTTAGAATCATAAGCCCTATTAATTAGAACCTCGCCACCAACACTAAATTTAAATGTAGCCCCTCAACCAACTCCATCGTCAAGTTAGGTTAGCCACTTTTCATGGTAGCGTCATATGCAAGTAAAGATATGTCAAATTTTAGGAATCTTCTAACTAAAATACATAGTAAAACAAAAATAATATGTTATATTCAAGCTATTACCTTTTTTAAATATGGGTCTTTCCCTCTCCTAGAAGAGTTTAGTGTGACCGAATTTTGGATGTAATTTTGATTTTATGCTAAGCATAAGACATAGGTTTATACTAAGATAAATTTTTGAATTATGTTTATACACAATAATTCTTATTTTAAGCTATTACAGAGCAATAAGGCAAACCCATTATTATATGGTGAAGTCTTATTGTGGTATGTTTTTTACTTTTCCATCAGAATTCAGTGATATATTTCTTTCTTCTGTGAGATTGATATATTTTGTTATTTAAAATGTTTTTGTTAATAAGTATAGAGATAGAGCACTTCATTTGTACATATTTAATAGCTCAAAATTTGGATTAAGGTACACATTCAAAAATAGAACCAAAAATTCAAGCTACCTGACATTTTGATGAATCTAAAAGAAATTGTACTTTAGAAGTGGCTCGTACGGAATCCGAGAAGCATTGAGGTAAAATTCAGCAGATATTGCCAACGGCTTTGAATTGATGGTAAATATAGTCATCGTAATAAATCACCAATTGTGTGGTCCCATCTTACCAAAAAAAAAAGTTAGCCGACAACTCCGACAAAATTCGGCCCAGAGAGTAGGTTTTAATAATTCTTTACGGATGCAATATATATTTCTGTTATTGGGGCATGTGAAAAACAAAGATTCTGTATTTTGATAGGGCATGTGAAAAACAAAGATCCTGTATTTTGATAGAAATAGCGAGGCGGGTGACACAAATATTGTGTATTTAATTTGACAGAAAGAGCGAGGCGAGTAAGACAAATACTGTGTATTTGAATAGAAATAGCGAAGCGCGCCTTTTTATCATCTGAAGAATGGCATCAGCAGGCTCTGTGCTTTTCTTTCTCTTCTGTCTTTTTCCTTTGTCAATTGGTGGCCGGGAAATCAAATTCGCTGAACCCCAGATGGGTAAGAATTGAAGTTGTGTTTACTTGTGTTGAAAGTTATTGTAGGTACTTTATTCGCTCAAGTTGAAGTTGTGTTTATTGGGTGGTGTTTGAATACAGTTGATACGCAGAAGGAAGGTGCAGCGTGCTCGGTGCAGGACCTGCGAGTGGATTCGTATATGGTGAGAGAAGAGTTCGTGGTGGCGGAAGTAACGAACAACTGCAAACATTGCATGGCTTATAACATACTTGTAGATTGCTCCCAAGTGAAAACTCCCCTGGGGAAGACCTGCGCCCAATCACCAAGATATGGTATTGCTTTTCATGAAACATGGAGGTTTTGGTACGCCGGGAAAGTAACACCACTTACCATCTTATCAGCGGATTTTAAAAATTGCGACTGAGGCTATTTGGATTGGATCTCAAACGCTGAATCCATCTCATGTGCGTTAACAACGTGCATTTATCATGTAAATAGTTTGGGAGTTTCCCCTTTTGTTTTCGGTAAAATCACTTCTTTTCTTGGGTTTAATTAGTTTCATAGGTTTTGTGTTTTTGCAATAATTATTTTTTTTTTTTTTTTCTAAATTTAAAGTTTTAAACTTCGTGTTTTATTTTTCTTCGAAACAATCCTAGAAACTTGAATCAATAACTTTTTTATTTTCTTCTTTCCATAAAATTTAATTGTTTTTAGATAACATTTGATGTTCATCTAAAATTTCTTACATTGAAAATAATCTCCAATTATTTTTTTTCAAATTGCTTATACAATTAATGATGGTCTAAAATTTCTTATATTACATTTTATAATAAGAATAGATCTTCCCTATACCACACATATAACCATTAGTGAGTCCACCCATTTATTTGTTTCCTTAGCCTTTTAATTTATAATTATAAAATTAAATTCATTAAATTGGATAATTAATGAAATATCGTTACTTATTTGTTTCCTTAGCCTTTTAATTTATAATTATAAAATTAAATTCATTAAATTTGATAATTAATGAAATATCGTTACTTAGTATTACCATGTTGCAAATATAATTTGCCCCATTGATATATAAATATATTTTAGGTTGAAACAAATAATATATATATATATATATAGAGATATATTAAAGAATTAGATGCGAGCACAACCATATTTAGCAATGTAGTTGATATAGAATCATATGCTTATATCCATCACCCACCAAATTGATAACTTTTTGGTATATTATGATAAAGGCTATCTATTTTCATTATTAACTACTATATGAATAATAATATAAATTATATATATAGTAAAATATATATATATATATATATATATATATATATATATATATATATATATATATATATTATAAAATTATGGCTTACTAATCCCTTGTGTTTTGAATATTGATCTCACTATATTAATAAACTTTAGGAATAAATATTTTTAATCTAAAGAATTATTAAGATGAAGGGATTGATTATAAACCCAATCAATTATTTATATTATAAATGAAAGGGACTAATCAAATGAGTGGTTTAATATTATAAAACCAATGAATTAGTAAATCGAGAGGATAATATTATAGAATTAAATGATCAACAAACAGAAGGAATCAATATTAAAAACACATGGCATTAATAATCCCTAAAAATGGACATTTTAAAGATGAGGTATTAATAAACCGATGGCATTATTAATATTATAAACCCAAACGACTATAAACCCAAATGACTAATAAAACCAAAGGTTTAATATTATAAATTCAATGAATTAGTAAATCCAATGGATAAATATTATAAACCTAAAGAATCAACAAACCCAAGGAATAAATATTAAAAACCCATGGGATTAATAAACTCAAGGAGTTATTAATATTATAAACCCAATGGATTACTAAACCCAACAGATAAATATTATAAGCCTAAGGGATCAAATAAACCCAATGGATTAAATTATGAATCCAATAAATTATTAATATTATAAATCCAAGGGACTAATCAACCTAAGGGTTTAATATTATAAACCCAAAGAATTAGTAAACCCAAGGGATAAATATTGTCAACCTAAGCTATCAACAGAGCCAGGGGATCAATATTAAAAACAAAAGAGATTTATAAACCCAAGGGATTGATGAACCCACATGATTACTAAACCCAAGGGAATAATACTAAATGAGGGATAAATATTATAAACCCAAGACATATAAATCCTAAGATAAATATTATAAACCTAATGTATATAAACCCTAAAATAAATATTATAAATCCTAAAGCCAAATCAACTAATAAATACAAGGGTATAATATTGTAAACCCAATGAATTATTAAACCCAAGGGATAAACATTATAAACTTAAGCAACTAATAAAACCAAAGGTTTAATATTTTAAAGCCAATGAATTAGTAAATCCAAGCGGTAAATATTATAAACGACAGGGATCAACAAAACCCAGCAATAACTATTAAAAACACATAGGATTAATGAACCCTAACAATTAACTTTTAAACCCAATGGACTAATAGACTCATGGGATTATTAATATTATAAGCCAACAATTTAGTAAACCCATGGGATAAATATGATAAACCTAAGGGGTCAACAAACCATTCGGAAAAATATTAGAAACCTAAGTAATCAATAAACCCTAGGAAATAATATTTTAAATTCAAAGAGTTAATAAACCCAAGGGATTAAATTATAAACCCAATAATTCTATATATTTGAAACCAAAGGGTTTAATATTATAAACCCAAGAAATTCGTAAACAATTATTATAAGCCTAAGCTATCAACAAACCCAAGAAATCAATGTTAAAAACAAAAGGGATTTATAAGCCTAGGGAAAGATATTTTAAATCCAAGAAATTGATAAATCCACATGATTATTAATATTATAAACCCTAGGGATTAATAAACGTTACATACTGTTAATATTATTATAAACCCAACCACATTTATAAATTAATTAATGTTATTATTAATTATTTATTATTTATTTTATTAATATTAATATTAATATTAATATTAGCATCACCCGGATGCGGGTGCCTTAATGAGCAGTTAATGCTCAAGCAAACAACGCCGGCACCTGGCAAGTCCGCGGGTTCGTTGGGCGATTTGTGGCAGGATATTTACTGGCATCACAGCGGGTAAGTAAGGCGGTTCGTAGAAGGACATCACCTCGCATTTATGATGCATTGGGTTCAAGGCAAGCAGGGAAGGAATTTTAGGATGGTGAGATTTATTTGCAGTTCATATGCTCTGGCCGCTTCAGACAATTGCAGTATAGCTCGGGTGTATTTTGGCAGGGACATTCTCTGTTGGTTATGTATTCAGGACTTAGGAGCAGGGCAACGCAATTGGAAGCCTCCATGGTTTTACAACTGCATGCACCCAGCCAGCTTCAGGTACTTAGCTCTGCTTTCTTTAGCGAATATCTGGTATAGTCAGTCGATTTTCCTCTGGTCCATCTCTGTAAGTGGTCTCATTTCGGTCTCTGTCGAGGGAGTCTAGGAAGGGTGTTCGATTCAGTCAATCAGGGCGGGGCTATATCTCGTGGTTGGTTGCATTCTCTGTGTTGGGTTTTCCATTGGGGTCTCCATTTCAGGGGTCTGTTTACTCCAGTTTCCTTCAGATAGCAGCGGGTCGTCTCTTTCTCTCCCTCATTCCTTTAGCACCTTTAATTGGTCTTTCTTCTCCACAATGGTTTGGCCTCGTGGCATTTCACGCCGGGACAGTCCTTCAGCAGCTCGTGGATGCTCCCGGGGTCGTGGTGGCTCTGGTCCACGGCGTATCTCTCCGTTAACCTTTGTCCCTCCAGCCTCACCACCTTTAGATCACTCTGGCCCGTCCCTTAACAATTCCCTTCAGTCAGCCCGCTTCAAATTTAAAAGCAGGCTCAACAAGCCAACTATCTCTGCTCTCATCACTGTCATCTTCTCAGAGGAAGAAGATGAGCTCTCAGATTCTGTTGAAACTTCTAAGGAAAGGTCTCTCTCTACAAACTCCAGTGACTCTCAAGGCAGCAAAGCGGGTGTTGTCCTCAACAACCCCACTGTGTTGCAGGAAGAAGTGCAGCAAGAAGATTCCCGCCATCAGCAAGAATCCTCTAATGAGGAAATCATTGCCTGTGCGCCGGCGCAATTCTCTGGCAGCGTTCTGCACCTTGTGACTCCTCCAGGATGCAATATGATGGAAGTAGAAGAAAATGTGATGGTTCATTGGGTCAGCTCTCCCAGCAAGGCAAACGAAAAAGACACAGACTTGCCTACTCAGGATTAATTTCCTATGCCTCAGCAAGTCATCTCAGGATTGTTAGTTTTTGGATGCTCTTCTCAGTTGGGTATGCTTATGATATCATATGTATGGTCTTTTATCATCTTCCAAGTCACGATTTTGGCTTTCTAGCTTTCTGTAATAGCCGCATAGTACTGCATTTTGTAATAGGGCGGCTCACAACAAAGTGTCGATGCTCTCTGGCTCTAATGGTTTTTGGGTCTATGTTTCTCATCTCTGTAACCAGTAGGTCAGGTGATAGTTGCAACAGTCTTTTTGATAGAGAGCTGGCTATGGCCCCCTCAGAGGTTAAAACCTCTCTGTAAATATTTTTCCTTTTATTATTAATAGATTAGTCTTTACTTACAAAAAAAAATATTAATATTAGCATCATTACTTAATATTATGAGTTTTTATTTTTGATTAAATTTAATATTATTATTAACTAATAGATATTAATACTAATTAATTAATTAATTAGCCATAACTAATTAACTAATATTATTATTTATTAAGAAAATATAAATATTGTTTTTGTTATAATTTATAATATGTATTTTTAATAATAATAATAATAGCAATAATGTTGTTAATTTAATAATAATTTATTATTTGTAATTAATTAATTATTATATAATAATAATAAAATAATTAATTAATTATTATTATTTTAAATCATTTTAAATTGATAATAATTAATTAATTATTTAAAAAAATTGTTTAAAAAAAAAACTACATTATATTATCATAACTTCGGGAAAAAATACATCATCACCAGATCATCAAAATACACCATTGTTGTCGCACAAGGTTGAGTATCAGGCTTAAGAGCTCACATGAGTCCTCCTCTGAGCAATATTAAGCGTGTGAGAAGCCAAGGCAAACCATGTTGTTGGTAACTTATGATACAAAAGAAGCACATAAGGAGAATTTTTATTATTTTAGTAATCGTGAATATTTTTATTATTTATTAAAAAATATAAAATATTGTTTTTTTTTTTTAATTTATATTAATGTTTGTTACAAGGGATTTATATTAAACCCAAGGTATTTATAATAAAACATAAAGGGATTATAAACCCAAGGGAATAATATTACACATAAAGGAATAATATTATAAAACCGCGGTATATAAAGCCCAAGATAAATATTACGAACCCTATAATTATCATGGTTGAGTTGACCATGGTTGATTTTCATATTGAGACAATATTTGTCACAACATGATTTTTCACCATGGTTGACCATGATTCATTTTCATATGCAAACAATCTTTCTCATAATGCAATGTTGGACGATGGTTCATTTTCATATTGAGAAAATATTTGTCACAATGTGATGTTGGACTATGGTTGACCATGATTATAAGCCAATGGGATTTATATTAAACCCAAGAATTAATATTATGAACCCTATGAATAATATTAACCCCAGGGATTGATTTATATTATGCTCAAGAATTAATATTATTAATCCAAGGGATTGATATTATAAGCCAGAGGGGATAATAAAAGAAAGGTATTAAAGGATTATAAACCCAATGGAATAATATTAAATGAGTGATAAATATTAAAAATCCTAAGAACCCAAACATTTAGAAAACCATTAGAATAATATTAAATCCACGGGATTATGTTAGGAAATCAGCGCACAAAAAGATAGAAAAGATAGATCAACGTCTTAGAATTCAGTCTCTTCGAGGGGGCAACCTCCTTTACATTACACAAATGAACAATTCTTAGATGATACAAATGACTAAACCTCCCTTATATATATAGGAGTCTAAGGGGTCACAATATAATCAAGACGACATAATAGTCATAACATAAGGGCACAAAAATAATAATAGTGGGTTTTTGTGGGGCATACTAATAACAATATGGGGACAATAGAGGCACAATAGTAATAATAAGGGATACAATGACAATATAAATGAGGGAATCACTAGTATTATAGGGGCCTAACATGCCCCTCTCCTTCCGAAAAGTGTTGTCCTCAATGCTTGAGTAGTTCTGGATGCTTCTGTATAAAGTTCTCATTCTCCCATGTGGAATCTTCAGTAGATAAGTTCTTCCACTTGATGAGATACTCTGAAATTGATCAATTTCGTAGCTGTCGAGTTCTTGTTTCTGTGATTGCTTCCAGTTCCAATATGATTTTTCCTTTCTCACCAAGCTTTGGCAATATTGTTTGAACTGGGATCTTGTCACCTATAACCTTCTTTAAACATGAAACATGGAAAACTGGGTGCACTCGAGAAGTTGCAAGAATCTCCAATTTGTATGCCATAGTACCAATCTTTTGCAACACCTTGTATGGAACATAATACTTTGGTGATAATTTATTATCCTTCTTAGCTTTCTTGAGGGAAATTTTTTTATATGGTTGTAGGCGTAGGAATACCCAGTCACCTACATCAAAACTTATTTTGCTTGCAATGTTGATCTTCCTGTTGTTTCATTCTATTTTGCGCCAATGTGAGGTTATCCTTTAAGAGTTGGAGAACTTTTTGTTGATGCTCGATGTGATGTTCCACTACTTGAACCTTAGAATTTTCTCTTAAATATAATGTGATGGATGGTGGATGATATCCGTAAGGTGCCATAAATGGGGTCATTTTTGCTACAACATGGAAGGAAGTGTTATACCAACTGTTGACACCTAATCCGAAACGGATGGGTGAACTGGACAGTCATCTAGAAGATGAACTGATCCATCATATGTATGTATATAAATAATATGTTAGCTAACAAATAAAATTATTAGTTCTTTCCTCCGCTCATTCTGGAGTTACCCTGGCCTGACATGGTATCAGAGCTCAGGTCCCAGTGTCTAAAATAGCTGTAACTCCTACCTCTACACCCTCTGTCCTGACACTGCGCTCTCTGCCCTACTGAATGTGCGTTTTTGGTGCCTCCGCCCAGGAATACCTGATACTGTCCCTCTCTGCGCATGAATATTTGAATGTATCGCTGCCCCTCTCCGTGCAGGAATACCTGACATACCGCCAGCAAGGAATACCTAACGCTGCCCCTCTCTGCGCTTGAATATTTGAATGTATCGGTTATACATTGACTCTCGTCGCTTTTCATCTCTCGCCCAAACTGCAAGTTCACCCATCCGTTTTTATGTCTCTCATATAAGCGATATATCAATGTCGATCTCGCCATCTGTGGCTCCCTCTTCAGATAGTGAATGATGTCCCTAACAGTTATTTTGCTCTGAATTAGTTCAGTAGAAGCTCTTTTATCAGTGGAGACTTTAGTTGTTTTATCGAATTCTTTACGCTTTTCTCTGGATCGTTCAGCTAACGCTTGCCATCTCTTGGCGTTACAACTGCAATCTTTACGCTCCAGGAACAGCCAGCGCATGGAGGCATGTGGCCCATCTGGAGAAGATATGAAGCCTGAAGCGTTGATGCGTTGAAGATATGAAGCCTGAAGCGTGGATGCGTTCCTCTGAAGCCTGAAGCGTTGATGCGTTGAAGATATGAAGCCTGAAGCGTGGATGCGTTCCTCTGAAGCCTGAAGCGTTGATGCGTTTCTGGTATCGTGACCTGGTGCATTTGAACTGCTACATGTGTTTGAATGGTATGGTATTTTGTGATATATATCCACGGTGGAAAATTTCCTGCGTTTGTCGAAGTTATAGCATTTGCATTTCTCCCGAGAGTAGTATAAGTTGTGTTCAGTTGTGTTCTGAGTCGAGAGGAGTATCAGTTGTGTTCTGAGTCGATATTCACAGTAAGCATGTCTCTCGTTCCACGTCTCTTCGGTAGCTGATCAATGTGCTTTACACAGAAACAATGTGCTTTAATTGCAGCTTTGCATAAAAGCCGGTCATGTATTCCATGGTTTTGAAAACGATTGGTCTTTATACGTTGTTTTTATGAAGTTATTGGGCGACTCAGAAAATTGCTTTGCAACCTGCCGAAGCCATCGGGATCACAATAGTCTCTGGTTTGGTCTCCAGTTCGAACCTGGACAGCACCATAAAGCTTTTGAGATCTAACTAAGTTCTATTCAATAGTCTCTGTTCTGTTTATTGTCAAACTCAACAAATTGATATCAAAATGGACTGTCGACGCTGACAATTTTTTCAGATCTAGCAAAGTTCTATTCAATAGTCTCTGGTTTGTTTATTGTCAAACTCAGCAAATTGGTATCAAGATGAACTTTTAAGAGCAAGGTGCTGACAAAGTTATATTGATATAATCTTTGTTTTGTTTATTCTCAAACCTGGCACGAGATGTTAAACCTCCGTATGCAGTTTATATGATTACGCAGTTTATGTGATGATATGATAGCAGTTTTGGTATAGTGTTGAGATCGTATAATGTTGTGCTGGCAGTTTTGAGTATTGTATTGTAAGCAGTTTTCAAAAGGCTTATGTAAGCAGTTTTCAAAAGGGTGTATTTATCATTCTAAATATTGCGTTGTTCTTCAAAGAATTTATATATATCAATCAAAGTGTTTGATATTACGCAATTTATTACACAGTTTTATTTTTGAATGATAATGTTGCATTGAAAAGTTATCATTTCAATGCTGATGCTTCTAGAAAACACTAGAGGGATTTGAAGGCTGTAATGTAAGGAAAGTTCTTTTATCAGCAGAGATATTTTGTTACAGTATGCATTCAAGAGAAAGAAGAAGATATTTCAGAGGTAGGGGGGGCAGACACCCTCAAGAAGAAAAGACAGACTTACATTGCATTCGCTGCAAACGAAATGGATCACATGATGCTTCTACATGCAAGCTACCATGGGAAAAGATTGAGAAGAGAAGAAATCAGTAGAAAGGTAAAACTGATGACACAGACAAAGGTAAAGCACCTAAATCTGCTCACTATATTGAGGCACAATGTAACATTGGAGTAAATGAAGATTTGTTTAATGCTTCACTTACTTCTTCGAAAAATGACTGGTTGCTTGATTCAGGAGCAACCTGTCATATGACTCATAGGAAAGATTTTTTTGAAGATTTCACTGATAATGTTGATGGAGCAGTATACTTTGTAGATCAGTCAAAAATCAAGCCATCAGAGCTTGGCACAATCAAGCTTAAACTGCCTGGTCTTCCAGACTTTCTTCTGGATCATGTTCTATATCTCCCACAACTCAAGAGAAACTTGCTGTCCCTGGTCCACATCCGCCAGCAAGGTCACTCCATTCATATGTTTGATGGAAAGCTTGAGGTAAGAAAGGCATCTGACCATTCACTTGTCATGAGGGGTATAGAAGAAGAAAGACTTCTTAAACTGCAAGGAACCTCTGCTCATGCACAACATTTTTCATATATTTCTCATCATGAAGAAGGTACACTTCCATCAAGTTTATTATGGCATGCTAGATTTGGACATTTAAACTATGACAGTCTTCGCTTATTAAAGAAAAATGGTGTTGCCGGTTTGCCTACAATTCCTAGAAAACATAAGCAATGTGATGCTTGCATTCTAGGAAAGCATAGCAAACTGTCTTTTCATGATTCACATTCAAGAGCACATAGGAAGCTTGAACTTATTCATTCAGATTTATGTGGTCCAATGCCTGTTCCTTCTGCAAATGGAAATAAATATATCATGACATTTATTGATGATTACACCAGAATGTGTTAGGTTTACTTATTGAAGAACAAATCTGATGCTTTTCAAACATTCAAGAATTTTCATAAGTGGATTGAAAATGATGCACAATCTCATATTGGGTCTATTCGCACTGATAATGGAAAAGAATATACATCAAATGAATTTGAACACTATCTTCGCCAACATGGGATTAATCATCAAACAATTGTGCCTTATAATCCTCAACAGAATGGTGTAGCTGAAAGAATGAAAAGAACAATTTTGAATATGGTACGATCCATGCTTTTCTTCAAAAATGTAAAGACAATGTTTTGGGCTGATGCTATTCTATGTGCTGCATATATAAAGAATAGATGTCCATCTAGTGCTATAAGAAACAAGACTCCTTATGAATTGTGGTATGGACATGTTCCTTTAGTAAAACATCTCAGGATTTTTGGTTCCACCTGTTATTCTTTAATACCAAAGGTACATAGAAACAAACTTGGTACTAGAAGTCGTAAGTGTATCTTCCTGGGGTATTCAAACACATCTAAAGCATACCGCCTCTATGATGAAGTAAATAAAAAGTTTGTTTTATCTAGAGATGTCATTTTTCTTGAATCATCCAAATCTGACAGTGTTGTTGAGCGACAACTTGATCGCTTGGATAGATTCACAAAACCGAAATCATTCCAAGAGTTTGATAATCAGATTCCACATCTTGAAGGGGGGATTCCTATACTAGATCAACATGTGGAATCTCCTTCTGAAGAACAATCTCCCCTGCATGACACTCCAACAACGGATGATGCTTTAAGTGATGTAATTGATAGAATTGGGAGACTCAATCTTGATTCAGACCCAACTCAATCAACAGAGCAGCCTGGACCATCTCAGAAAGGTCCCCCAAAATGGCTGACAAAGACACTTGAAAGTGTTCATCCTGATGAAATTGGAAAAACAGGAACCAGAAATACAAACCGACAAGATGGAGGTGATGTAGATAACTCTAATTCACCTGTTGATATGGATGTTACTTATGATTGTGAATTGAACTTGTCTACAGATTTTGAACCAACTTCCATCAAAGAAGCTGCTTCTCATGATGAATGGAAAGAAGCGATGCAGAAGGAGTATGATGCCCTCATAAAGAATGGCACTTGGAAGCTGGTTGATCCTCCATTTGGAACCAAACCAATTGGCTGCAAGTGGGTCTGCAAGAACAAGTACAAAGTTGATGGCTCACTTAACAAGCACAAAGCTAGGCTTGTGGCAAAAGGTTTTGCACAGAAGGAAGGGGTCGATTATGAGGAAACTTTTTCCCCCACAACAAAATGGGCCACCATCCGGACACTCTTTGCACTAGCTGCTCAGAACGGTTGGAAAGTCCATCAAATGGATGAAAAAACTGCATTCTTAAATGGAGATCTAAAAGAGAATGTTTTTATGTCCCAGCCTGAAGGATTTGCTATGAAAGGACATGAACATAAAGTATGCAAACTTGTGAAGTCCTTGTATGGCCTCAAACAAGCACCACGAGCCTGGTATGAAAAACTAACTGAGCATCTTCTGAAACTCAACTTCAATCATTTTGATCTTGATGATGCAACTTTATTTGTCAAGAAAGTTGGCAAAACAGTTGTATATCTTGTGGTATATGTAGATGATCTTTTAATGATAGGGAACAATGAAAGCTATATTGCATCCATAAAGAAAGAATTAGGAATTTTTTTTGAAATGACTGATTTGGGCTATGCTCATTACTATCTTGGCATTGAAGTAACCCAACATCCAAAGTCCATATTTCTTTCTCAAAAGAAATACATTGGAGATTTGTTAAACAGATTTGGCATGACAGAGTGCAATCCCCTTTCTACTCCAATGGAACAAAACTTGAAGCTCACATCTATTGAAGCAAAGGAATTTGAGGATGCAACAAAGTATAGACAGCTTGTAGGAAGTCTCATCTACCTCACTACTACCAGACCAGACATTTCATTTGTTGTTGGAATCCTCTCCAGGTTTATGCAAAAGCCTTGTGAGGGACATTGGTCTGCTGCAAAAAGAGTTCTAAGGTACTTGAAGGGAACTCAAGACCTTGGAATCAAGTATACACAGGTGGACGACTTCAACTTGATTGGATACTCTGATTCAGACTTCGATGGAGACAAAGAAACTGGGGTATCTACTTCAAGATATGCTATGAGTCTTGGATCAGGAGCTGTCTCCTGGAGATCACGCAAACAATCAGTACCAGCAGATTCCACAACAGAAGCAGAATATGTGGCAGCAGCTGAAGCAACGAAAGAAATTGTGTGGCTCAGGAAAATTCTTGAAGATTTGCAGGTAAAACAAATACAATCAACTC
This sequence comes from Pinus tabuliformis, assembly GCA_031772625.1. Lineage (NCBI taxonomy): Eukaryota > Viridiplantae > Streptophyta > Pinopsida > Pinales > Pinaceae > Pinus > Pinus tabuliformis. The sequence goes on from CM062815.1 coordinate 194,889,028, forward strand.
CACTCATGATTGATAACACATCTGCAATAAAGTTGGCCAAGAACCCAAAGTTCCATGATCGTACTAAGCACATCAATACTAAATATCATCTGATCCGACATCATGTTGAGGCCAAAACAATCCATCTCCATCATTGTTCCACAAACGAGCAAATTGTAGACATCTTCACCAAAGCGCTTGGAAGAGAAAAGCTTGAAAGATTCAGAATGATGCTTGGACTCACCAACATCCCTTCAGATTAAGGGGGGGAATGTTGACACCTAATCCGAAACAGATGGGTGAACTGGACAGTCATCTAGAAGATGAACTCATCCATCATATGTATGTATATAAATAATATGTTAGCTAATGAATAAAATTATCAGTTCTTTCCTCCGTTCATTCTGGAGCTACCCTGGCCTGACACCAACATTCAGCGAGAGGCAACCATTTGACCCATTGTGTCTATTTATTAGACACAAAGCAACGAAGATATCCTTCCAAACATTTGCTTACTATCTCAGTTTGCAATCAGATTGAGGACGATAAGATGAGCTATGAGCTAACTGAGTACCGAGACAAGAAAATAATTATGTCCAAAAGTTTCCAGTGAAAATGGTATCTCTGTTTCATACAATAATCTTTAGGTTTCCACGTAGCTTTTGAATTGTTTCCATAAATGCAGTAGAAAATGTATTGGCTTTAAATGGATTTGATAATGCACAAGAGTGTGCATACTTGGTAAGTCTGTCAACTACCACCATGATGACACTCTTTCCCTTGAACTTGGGTAAACATGTAATAAATTCCATTGAAACCTCCTCCCAATGTTGGCCTGGAATGGATACAGGATGTAATAGACCTGGGGTCTTAATTGTTTCAACTTTATTTTGTTGGCAAACCAAGCATTCTGCCAAAATTTTTTGAATATCTGATTTAAGGCCATCCCATAAAAATTCCTTCTTAACCCTATTGTAAGTTTTTAAAAATCCCGATTTCCCTCCTAAGGGAGAAGTGTGCAATTCCATAAGAATCTTTTGCTTGAGCTGGGAATTCTTACATAGGTATAAGTGATCTTTGTACCATAACGAATCATTTTTCCAGCTGAATGTATCAGATGTACTGGGATCTTGTTGTAACTTTTGAATGAGTGCCCACACTTCTTTATCATTCTTCCATTCCTCCCTTGCTTCATTTATCCAATCTAGTTGGATAATAGAAATGGCGCACAACAATGCTTCCACATCTTCATCCTTTCTTGAGAGTGCATCTACCACAACATTTTGCTTCCCTTTTTTGTAGATGATTTCAAAGTCATAACTCAACTTCTTTGTGACCAATTTTTGTTCCTCTTCAAAGGATAATCTTTGTTCTAAAATGTGTTTAAGACTATCATGATCCATTTTTACCTTGAATTGTCTTCCTATTAGGTAGGGTCACCATTTCCTAAGTGCATGTAGTATTGCCAACATTTCCTTCTCATAAATAGCTTTTTGTAAATACTTTCCCTTGATTCGATGACTTTTGAAAGAAATGGGTTTTTCATCTTGCATTAAAACAACACGAATTCCATTTCCTGAAGCATCACATTCCACAATAAAGGTTTTTGGGATGTCTAGCGTAGCTAACATTAGTGCTTGGCACATTTCCTCTTTAAGATGTTCGAAGGCCTTTGTTGCTTCTGGAGTCCATGAAAATGCATCTTTCTTCAATAATGTTGTTATAGGTGCTTCTATTCTCCCATAATTCATAACAAACATGCGATATTACCCTATCGACCCAAGAAATCCTCACAAATGCTTTATGGATGTAGGGTTTTTCCATTCCTTAATGGCTTTAAAATTTCTAGGGTCTACCTTAACACCTTCATGAGTTACAATATGGCCCAGATATTCCACCTGTTGTACTCCAAAGAAACATTTGGGCCTTTTTCCATATAATTGTTTCTCCTCCAATAGTTTGAGCACCCTGTCAACATGTTCAACATGATCCTTCCAAGACTTGTTGTAGATTAGTATATCATCAAAAAATACTAACACAAATTTTCTAAGGAAGGGTTTGAAAATGGAATTCATCAAACCTTGAAATGTAGAAGGTGCATTGGTAAGGCTAGAAGGCATGACCAAAAATTCATAATTACCTTCATGAGTTTACAAAATATTTTTCCGCGAAGATCACATGAAACATCATTTGTCGACGCATTTCGAAGCAACCAGTGTGGTTCATCGTCAAGACAAGTTGAAGAAACAGATCCAGCTTAGCAAGTTAAATAGACAGAGCAGAGCCTCCAACGGCTAAAAAGACCAACAGCTACTTTTGACTAGGTACCGGGAACAAAACCCTTTTTAATAATTTAAGGGAAAAAGTTACCCTAGGGGGACCAATCCCTTAAAATAAAATAAATAAAAATAATTTTATGATAATAGTTAGTTAAAAATATTAATAAATAATTAAAATTAATTCATGATAATAGTTAGTTAAAAATAAATAATTAAAAATTATATTTAAGGGAAAAAATTACCCTAGGGGGACCAATCCCCCTAGGGTTTACCCTAGGGGATTGGTCCCCCTAGGGTAATTTTTTTTTTTTTTTGCCCTTAAATATAATTTTTAATTATTTATTTTTAACTAACTATTATCATGAATTATTTTAATTACTAATTTAACATAACATTCCAATTATTTATTAATATTTTTAACTAACTATTACCATAAAATTATTTATTAATAATTTTTTACTAACTATTATCATAAAATTATTTTTATTTAATTTATTTTAAGGGATTGGTGTCCCTAGGGTAATTTTTTCCCTTAAATATAATTTTTAATTATTTATTTTTAACCAACTATTATCATGAATTAATTTATACATAATATTTTAATTATTTATTAATATTTTTAACTAACTATTATCATAGAATTATTTTTATTTATTTTATTTTAAGGGATTGGTCCACCTAGGGTAACTTTTTCCCTTAAATTATTAAACCGGGTTTTGTTCCCGGTACCTAGTCAAAAGTAGTTGTTGGTCTTTTTAGCCGTTGGAGGCTCTACTCTGTCTATTTAACTTGCTAAGCTGGATCTGTTTCTTCAACTTGTCCTGACAATGAACCACACTGGTTGGTTCGAAATGCGTCGACAAATGATGTTTCATGTGATCTTCACCGAAAAATCTTTTGTAAACTTGATATGGATCATAGAAGCCTAAACTCTACTATTGAATACCTTCATGAGTTCTAAATGTTGTTTTCGGAATGTATTTAGTCTTCATTCTAATTTGATGATATCTTGAACAATTGTCCAACTTGGTGAAATAAATTGGTCCATGCAATTCATCCAATAATTAATCAATGACAAGAATGGAAAATTTATCTTTAATAATGAGCTTGTTGAGCTCCCTATAATCTGGACACATGTGACGTGATCCATCCTTCTTGTGCACCAATACTACTGGAGCAGAGAAAGAACTTTGACTAGGTTGAATTATACTAGCCTCTACCATTTCTACAACCATACATTCAATTTCACTCTTTTGGGCATAGGGATATCTGTACGGCCTGATGTTTGGAGGAACACTTCCTGGAATCAAATGAATAGCATGATCATGATCACGAATAGGTGGGAGACATTTGGGACTCTCAAATACGTCAGAATGATTGTCCAAGAATCTTTGGAGATCTGGAGAAATAGATGATTTTGATGTGGGAACCTCTAGCGAACATAATTGTGTAGTTACACCTCGTTGTTCCTTCTTTAGAAGATTTGTCATACAGTTAGAGCTGATTATATTTCCCAGTCTCCCTGCAATACCCCTTAATTCAACTTCCTTTCCTTTCACACTAAATTTCATGAAAAGTTCTTGAAAATTAAAAGCTATTGTACCCAAGGATTGTAGCCATTGGACTCCTAGTACAACATCAACACCACCCATTGGAATGGAAAGCATTGGGCTATTCAATACATATTCTCCCATTGATAGCTTGATATTATGGCACTTTCCAAAGCAATTTATGGTTCCTCCACCTGCAACCATCACTTGACACTCTAGTGTTGGATATAGGAAGCAATTCAATTACTTTGTTATCTTGCAATGAATAAAATTATGAGTACTTCCTGAATCAATCAACATTATTACCTTTTTCTTCTACATATGTCCTTCTATCTTGATAGTTTGAGGAGTGGTAATTCCAACCAATGAATTACAAGATATGGTCGGATTCATTTCTTCTTTATCTAGGGTTTGTTCCTGGAGTATATCCTCTTCTTTTAACATTTCTTGTTCCTTTTCTTCCTCCTCTTCACAATCTATGTAGAATAATTTCTTCTCAGCACAATTATGACCTTTAGTGTATTTTCTATCACAACTGTAACAAAGCCTTTTTGCTCTTTTTTCTTCCAATTTTTGTGGTATCCACCTTCTAGGTTATGGAAGGGTAGGGGCAACAACACTTCCATCTTTATAGTTGTGAGTGGTAGGCTTCCTGGTTGCCATAATTTTGTTTTCCATTTTTCTTGCTAACCTGAATGCCTTCTCCAATGAATCAGGTTCCCAAAGGTGAATCTCATGTTGGATATTATCCTTTAAAGTCCCTATGAACACATCAATCCTATGCTCCTCTGGAATATCTTTTACCCTTATGTTCAATTTTTGGAAGTCCTCAATGTGCTCCGTCATTAAACCCTTTTGTTTGAGATTTATCAATTGACTAAAAAAGGTGTTGCTTTTTGTATCCTCATAAGGTGCTATCATTTTTTCCGTAGAAATTTCCCATGTGACAATTTGTTTACGATAACAAAGCCATTGATACCATACAAGCTGATTTGGTTCCAAATATAAAGTTGCAATATGTACCTTTTGTCTATTTTGCACATTATGGAGATCGAAAAATTGCTCTATCTGTAATATCCATGTTCTGGGATCCTTGTCATCAAACTTCCCCATATCGATTTTTGGAACATGGTGGGTCTTCAATCCAACATTATAGTCTATGAAATCATGATTAACATTTATTTTGTTCTCCTCATGAGTTTCCTTTACTACCCTTTCACCATTAGTGACCATTTCTTATAGCAACTTATTCAAATTTATCTTCAATTATTCCATCTTATTGTCCATGCCATTCATTTTAACTTCCATGCCATCCATCTTAGCTTCCATCTTTACTTGTATGCCATTCATATTAGCTTCCATTCCATTCATCTTGGCTTCATTTACCTTTAGTGAGAGTGAAATTTGTTGCACTTGGTCTTGTAATTTTGATATATCATGTTGCATTTCTTCCTATTCTTCATGAGTCATGCTAGAGATTTCATACTACTTACTAGGTATTTCCATTTTCTTTCCTCAAGGCATTAATTAATTATAATAATTCTTCAGTATTCCCTTTGATTTCCTTTAAACTAATTTTTCAAACCAACCTTATGCAAAATTTAAAAAAAACTACACACCATTTTTTTTTCACTTCGTAAGAGCTCGATATTGAATATGTTGTATCTCTGTATTTGCGGATCTCGAATATCTAAAATCTCATCCTACGGTATCCCTTTCAGTCCTCTTTCTAACCCCACAAGTCTCATCAATATTGGATTCTCCAAGGAAGATTTATGCCAAATTGCCCATGGTGACCTCATTATAAACTAGTTCAGTAGAGCAAACTTGTTCAACGTACCACATGTCACTTTTTCCATCTTAGTACCTGAAACTGATACACATCAAACTACATGTCATCCTCTTTCTGAAACTTCTTAAGAAATTTCAATCTGATGCTCAAAAAAAAATTTATGATGATTTTCCCCAGGTCACCTGTTTGGAATGTAATTCGGGAGTCTGCAAAAATCCTAACTTCTTTAGATCATATCTCAACAAGTATAGCGAGATGAGCTTTGTAATTCGGACACCAGGTTCTGACTGATTTCGGTGCAAATAGGTTTTTTTTTAGCTTCTGAAATGTCATAGAAAAAATGTTATAGAAAAAATTCCACAATGACCTATTTGGAGCAACGAAACCTTAGAATCCAAAGCTCTAATACCGAATGTTAGGAAACCAACTCACAAGAAAGATAGAAAAGATAGATCAACGCCTTAGAATTCAGCCTCTTCGAGGGGGCAACCTCCTTTACATTACAAAAATGAACAATTCTTGGATGATACAAATGACTAAACCTCCCTTCTATATATAGTAGTCTAAGGGGTCACAATATAATCAAGCCAACATAACAGTAATAACATAAGGACACAAAAATAACAATAATGAGTTTATATGGGGCATACGAATAACAATATGGGGACAATAGGGGCACAATAATAACAATAAGGGATACAATGACAATAGTAATGGGGGAATCACTAGTATTATAGGGGCCTAACAGATTAATATTAATCCTTTGGATTTAATATTATAAACCTAAGGTATATAAACTCTAAAATAAATATTATAAACCCTAAAATAAACATGGTTGACTATGGTTAACTACAGAGTCCCTTGGGGTTTAAACCCCCAAGGGACTATGAAACCAACACAATAATATTACACACATTGGATGAATACTATAAACCCAATTTTATAAATACGGAAAGATAAATGTATTGTTAGCCCTAAAATTATCATGGTTGAACATGGTTAACCATGTTTAATTTTATATTGAGACAATATTTCTCACAATGCAACGTCATGCCATGCTTGACCATGATTGATTTTCATATGGAGATAATATTTGTCACAATGGAACATTGGACCATGGTTGAACTTTATATCGAGAAAATCTTGGTCACAATGTGACATTGGACCATGGTTGACCATTCTTATAAACCAAGGGAGTTTATATTAGAATAAAGGATTAATATTATAAACACTATTAATAATATTAAACCCTAGTAATAACAATATTTATATTAATAAACTCAAGGGATTGATATTATAAATAAAAGGGAATAATAAACCAAAGTGATAAATGCTAAAATCCCAAAGGATTATAAACCCAAGGGAATAATAGTAAACCTAATGTATTAATATTATAAACTGAAGTTATATAAACCCTAAAATAAATATTATAAACCCTAAAATAGATATGGATTAGATCCAAGGAGAACTATTATATACCCAAGGTATATAAACCCCAAGATAAATACTATAAACTCTAGAATTATCATGGTTGGCCATGGTTTACCATTGTTCATTTTCATATTGAAACAAACTTTGTCACAATGCGATGTTTCACCATGGTTAACCATCACTGATTTTCATATGCAATCAATCTTTTCCATAATGCAACATATTAATCCCTTTGTTATTATAAACCCAAGGTATATATGCCCTAAAATTAATATTATAAACGCTAAAATAAACATGTATTACACCAAAGCATTAATATTATAAAACTTATGAATAATATTAAACCCTAGGAGTAAGAACCCTTAGGGATTGATATTATAAACCAAAGGGATTAATACTAAAAACCCAAGGATCATAAACCCAAGGGAATGATATTTAACCCAAGGGATAACTATTATAAACCCAAGGTATACAAACTCTAAGATAACTACTATAAACCCTAAAATAAATATGATTGACCATGGTTTACCATACGTGATTTTCCTATTGAGACAATCTTTGTCACAATGAAAAGTTTGCCCATGGTTGACTACGATTGATTTTCATATTGAGACAATTTTTTCCACAATGTGACATTCGACCATGTGTGACCATTGTTGGCCATGATTATTATCACAAGAGACTTAAATTAAACCCTATGATTGTTATTATAAACCCTATGAATAATATTAAACCCTAATAATAAACAAAAGGATTTCTATTATAAATGAGAGGAGATAATAAACCAAATGGATTAATACTTAAGAACCTAAGGGATTATAAACCAAAGCGAATAATGTTAAACGAGGAATAAATATTATAAAGCCTAAAACACTAACATTTTATAAAACCATGGGAATAATATTAAGTCCAAGGGATTAACATTATAAACCTAAGGTATATAAAATCTAAAATAAATATTATAAACCCTATAATAAACACGGTTCACTATGGTTCACTATAGAGTCCCTTGGAGTTTAAAACCCCAAGGGACTATGAACCCAAGGCAATAATATTACACCGAATGGATGGATATTATAAACCCAATTTATAAATACTGAAAGATAAATATATTGTAAACGCTAAAATTATCGTAGTTGAACATGGTTTATTTTCGTATTCAGTCAATCTTTCTCGCAATGCAACGTTGCACCATGTTTGACCATGATTTACTTTCATATTGAGACAATCTTTGTCACAATCCAACATTGGACCAAGGTTCATTTTCATATTGAGAAAATCTTTGTCACAATGTTGACATTGGATCATTCTTGACCATTCTTATCAAACAAGGTGATTTATATTACACCCAAAGATTAATATTGTAAACCCTATTAATAATATTAAACCCTAGGAATAATAATATTTAGATTGATAAACTCAAGGGACATTGTAAACCCTATTAATCATATTAAACCCTAGGAATAAGAATCCTTAGATTAATAAACTCAAGCAATTGAAATTATAGACCAAAGGGATTAATAATAAAAACACAAGGGAATAATTTTTTACCTAAGGGATGAATATTATAAACCTAATGTGTGTAAACTCTAAGATAAATATTATAAACCGTAAAATAAACATGGTTGACCATTGTTTACCATGCTTGATTTTCATATTGACGCAATCTTTGTCACAATGCAAGGGACCATGGTTTCTTTTCATACTGATACAATCTTTGTCACAATTGTGACGTTGGACCATGGTCGACCATTGTTGACCATGATTATCAACCCAAGCAATTTATATTAAGCCCTAGGAATATGGACCTTTATATTAATAAACCCAAGTGATTGATATTATAAACCCAAGGGAATAATATTAAACCCAATGGATTAATATTATAAACCTAAGTTATATAAACCCTAAAATAGACATGGATTATATCCAAGGAAAAATATTATAAACTCGAGGTATATAAACCCCGAGATAAATATTTTAAACACTAGAATTATCATGGTTGACCATGGTTGATTTTCATATTGAAACAATCTTTGTCATAATGAGATGCCGCACCATGATTAGCCATGATTGATTTTCATATGCAGTCAATCTTTGTCATAATGCAACATATCAATCCCTTTGGTATGATAAAACTAAGGTATATAAACCCTAAAATAGATATTATAAACCCTAAATAAACATGTATTAGACCCAAGGATTAATATTATAAACCTTATGAATAATATTAAACCATAGGAATAAGAACCCTTAAATTAATAAACAAAAGGGATTGATATTATAAACCAAATGGATTAATACTAAAAACCGAGAGGATTATAAACCCAAGTGATTAATTCTAAAATCCAACTGTTTTATAAACCAAAGGAAATAGTATTAAAGCAGAGGGATTAATATTATAAGCCTAAGGTATATATACCCTAAAATAAATATTATAAACTGTAAAGTAAAATTGGTTGACTAAATAAACATGGTTGGCTATGGTAGACTATAAAGTACCTTGTATTTTAAAACCCCAAGGCACCATGAACCCAATGAAATAATATTAAATTGAAGGGATGAATATTATAAAAAAAAATTATAAATACCGAAAGATAAATATTATAAACCCTAAAACAAATATCGTTGACCATGGTTTCTCATTGTTGATTTTCATATTGAAACAATCCTTGCCACAATGCAACGTAGGAAAATGGTCGACCATGTTTGAGCATTATTGATTTCCATATTGACGCAATCTTTGCCAGAATGCGACGTTGGACCTTGGTTGACGAAGGTTGATTTTTATATTCAGAGAATCTTTGTTATCATACAACGTTAGACCATGGTTGACCATTATTGGTTTCACACAACATGGCTGGCCATGGTTGACCATGGTTGGCCAATATTAAGCATGTTTGATGAATATTGACCTTCATTGACCATGGTTGGCTAGAGTTCAACATGATTGATATTTTAAGGCAAAGGGAATAATAAACACAAGGTAATAATACTAAAAAGCAAGTGGTTTATAAATCCTAGGCAATAAAATTAAACCTACGGAAAAAATATAAACCCAAGGTATAAAAACCATAAGATAAATATTATAAACCCTTAAATAAACATGTTTGGCCATGCTTGACCATGGTTGATTTTCATATTGAGACAATCTTTGTCACAATGCAACATTGGACAATGCTTAACCATTGTTCAACCGTTAGAATAATAAACTTATGGGATTGATTTTATAGACCTAGGGAAACAATACACCCATGGGATAAATACTAAAAACCCAAGGGATTATGAAATAACATTGAACCTAAGGCATGGAAGTTATACTTAAGGAATTAATACTCCAAAATACTCTAAGAGTGTTCAGTGCCAAAAATACTCTAAAATAGTCAATCTTATTAGTAACTTTGGTTGACTAATGTAGTAATGTTGCATTGTGACATTGGATAAATTACAATGTGTAATATTACAACAATGTTTGTCACATTGTGACATCTAATAGATTTCTTTACCATTCAAGCATTACAACATGTTTAATTGTCAATATTAATCAACAATATTATTAGGCAATTATGTTTGAGTGAAGTTGAAGATTGTTGGTTATTAAACATAGTCAAACATGGTCGAAGAGTCACCCACATTCTAAAATGTCATTTACCAAATGATGTAATGTCGCTTTGCGACCTTAGAAACAATTGTTTACAATTCCAACATCACACATGGTTATCATGTTTGGTTCTGTTTCGCTAATGTGGTTACCTACAATAATTATGCATTAGATAATTTCTTTTAATTATGTATGAATTATTTAATTAATATGTAAAATGTAATAATATTAATAAATTAATATTATTGTTAATTAATATTAATATATTATTTTACACATTGTTAAATTAATATTTAACGTTCTAAAAAAATATCAAATGTTTTAATTAATATATGATCAAATGTTTCAATTAATGTTATTAAATATTTTAATGCTTTAAGTAATGTTATTAATTAATGTTTTAAATAATAAATATTTTAATTTTCTACATCATCTCTATTTTAATGCTTTAATTAATTAATTAATTAATTAATGAAGACTCTTTTGAGTGAAAAATGTTGATTATTCTCAAATACAATCAAATACAATTAACATAAGGTTGACTAAATCTAAATTTGGTCATAATTAGCTATGATTGACTAATGTGATTTACTATAATAATTATATATTAAGTAATTTTTTTAATTATGTATCAATTTTTCAATTAGTATATCAATAAATTTATATTAATATTAATTAATATTAATATATTTATTTAAACTATAAATTTATATTAATATTAATTAATATTAATATATTTATTTAAACCATAAATCACTTCTGTTGGTTCGAAACGCGTCGACAAATGATATCCCATGTGATTTTCGCCAAAAAATCTCTCACACATTTATTTAAACTTTTTAAAATTATTTGTTAATATTATTAAGCATTTTTGTGTAAACATTTTAATTAAAATATTGCTGAGTATTTTAATTAATGTTATTAAACATTTAAACTCATGTTTTAATTGATTAATATTATTATTAATTAATATTAACATATTAATTTAAACATTTTTAAATTAATGTTTATTCGTATTCAACACTTTTATATAAATGTTTTAATTAATATATTTCAAAATATTTTAATTAATATTATTAATATTTTAAGTTAGGTTATTTATTAATCAATTAATATTCAAATTAATTACTGTTAATGTATTAATTTTAGTTTGTAATGTTAATGTTTTAATTAATTAATATCAATGTTAATTATTGTTCTAGTTAATTAATTAATATTAGATTAACTAAGGATTGTTTTGATTGAAAACTATTTATTATTGTCAAATACATTAAAAATAAGGTTGATCGAGTCTCAATGTTTTAGCTTTAAAGACATTTTACTGTTTTAATATTAATATTTGAGTACAATTTCAACTTATCTGGTTATGTTTGACTAATGTGATTGCTTATTATAATTATGTATTAAATAATATTTTTTAATTCTTTAATTAGTGTACCAATATATTAATGATAATAAATTAATAAATTAATATTAATTCATTTCTTGAATGTGTTTAAATTTATTTTCTTAAGAATTTTTAAATCATATTTTAATTAACATACCCCAAAATGTTTTACATAATGTTTTAATATTAAAAATATTTGTGTACAATTCCTACATCACATTATCTTACTATTATTATTATTATTGAAGTGTGAATGTATTCATATTTGAATAATATAATTAACTATAATAATTATGTATTAATGATTTAATTAATATCCCGATGTAATAATGTTAATAAATTAATAAATTAACATTGTTATTAATTAATATTAATATATTATTTTACACATTTTTAAATTGATGTTTAATGTTATTAAAGAATTATATATAAATGTTTTAACTAATAATTAATGTACATTAACTAAACACTGTTTTAAGTGAATAACGTTCATTATTGTCAAATACACTAAACATAGGGTTGACCAAGTCTCAATAGTTATATTGGACTATCTTTGACTTATGTCATTGCCTATAATAATTATATATTAAATAATTTTCTTTAATTAAGTATCGATATTTAGTTAATATATCAATATATTAACGCTAATAAAATTATATTATTATTAATTAATATTAATATATTTATTTAAAAAATTGTAAGTGAATGATTAATGTTATTAAACCTTTTAATTAATATGATGTGAAATTATTTAATTTATGTTATTTAACATTTAATTAATATTTTAAGTAATTAATATTATTATTAGTTAATATTAATATATTAATTTAAACATTTTCAAATTAATTTTTATCATTATTAAATATTTGTAAATAAATGTTTCAATTATTTAATGTTATATTGACTATCGACAACTTTGATGGAATAATATTGACTATTTGTAAATACAATAAACATAGCGTTGTCCGACTGTTAATGTCATTATGTTTGGCTATATTTAAGTAATGTGGTTGATTATTCACAATAATAATTATACTAATTATGTATTAAATAATTTTCCTAAAATTATAGATTAAATAATGTAGGAATATATTAGTTTTAATAGATAAATAAATTAATATTATTTTTAATTAATAAAATAATTTCATAGAATAGTATAACATAAAAATGATTTTATATATTAAAAAATATTTTATAATATAATAATAATTTAATAATATAATAATTATATTAAAATAATGTAATTATAATTTACCTTTATCTTTTATCCCTTATACACCTAGTTGTGTCATAATGAAACTCTATTATTTACGAAAGCATTTAATACACCTAGCATTAACATAAGTATTTGAATACAACAAACTATAATTTTGTTTATTTATGCTTTTGTTAAATGATATATCGTTACATGATCGTCATAATTTTTTTTACACCAAAATTATGATGATGATGATGATGGTTAACGTTCACTGAGACCAAACTTTGGTCTGTCAGACCTAAAGAAATGAATTATTTAGTTTGATTTAAGATTTTATTCCTATGCTCAAAAAGCTTGGAGAGAAGCCTCTCGAGCTCACTATAATTTTGACAACGTAAAAGGCTAGGAATGTTAGTATTGAAAGATTTTGAAACTAAGATCTAATGTAGTTGTACGCAGGGCACTCTAAGAGGAAGTGATTTTCATCCTCGATGTTCGTATTCTCACAGAGATGGTAGAACCTTTCCATCCATGGTGTTTTAGGAACTGCCCAATGACTTGTTTCACTATGGAGCTCATGTGAGTTCATTCTAATTTGGCTATATTAATTTTCTTCTTTGAGCTAGTTAAAACAGAGAGATACTTTTGATCTTCTAGGGTGGGGTTGATGACCTCCTTATAATATCTTAATTTTCTTCTAGCTGCTAAATTTTTCTCACACCACATTTTTTCTTTGAACTTAGAAGTAACAATATTTTTAATGTTATTAATGTTTTGCAATTCAATATTCTCATCAATATTCCAATGGTTTATCCAAGCCCTCGTGTATTTATACCAACCTCGTTTGAGCCTTAGATGGTTTTGGCTAGAATTTAAAGCTAGCTTAGGAAGTCTATGGTCTCTTATGTTATTGAGTTGATGCTCGTACAACAGAAGCCTAGTCATAGCTAGGCTCTCGATAAGGGAAAGACCCACTTCTATAAGGAGAATAGGATAGGGTGTGTTGCTTTTAATTTTGAGGTTATATGTTATAAAACTCTTCTAGATTTGTTCAATCTTTCTCTAGGATTCTATAGAGATGCTACAACCCCAAACCTCACATCCATATAAGATAACCGAGTGACTAAAGTTTCAAAGAGAAACTTCTTTCTATCCCACATTATGAGGTTTGTCGTTTTACAATTATTTTCAAAACTAAAATGAGATTTCCACCCGCCATTAATCCTTTTCTCAATGCTATATTTCCAGGTGAGCTTGCGATGAATATAGATTCCTAGGTACTTGTAGGAAGACACTTCCTCCAAGTTACTATTGTCATACATAAAATTAGCGTAAGTGTCCTTCTTGGATTTGATAATCATAACTTTTGTTTTGTCAATGTTAACAATCATACCCACGGTAGAGCATAATCCTTAAGAAGTATAAGTTACTTATCAAGATCAGATGGGCACCTTGCAAGAAGAACAATATCGTCAGTGTAGAGAAGAAGGATGATGACTATCCCAGCTAAGATCATGCCAGCACATCTTGCTTCCTCTAAACAACCTTCTAGCTTGTCGATGTAAATGCCAAATAGGGTAGGGGAGAGGGGGAAACCTTGTTTAACTCTGATATTACATTTAATATCTTTCGACCACCCCTCATTTCTCTTTAACTTGATAATTACATTATCGTATAACCTTATAGTGGTAGCTCTCAACTCAAAAGGAACCTTTAGCTTTTCTAATCTATTCCAAAGGTTGTTTCTAGGAACCATATCAAAATCCTTTCTAAAGTCCACAAAGCGACAAAAAATATTGGATTTATCATTGCGGCATTCCTCCATAATGATCCTAAGTGTAACGAGGTGGTTTGTTGTTGAGTGTTGCTTTCTAAAACCCGCTTGGCCTTTAGCCCGCTTACCTTCACTTTCAAGCCATATGCTCAACTGCGTTCCCAAAACAATACCATATAACTTGGTTAGGAGAGGTATGATCATAATTGTCTAATAGTTATAGGGGTTATTTGTATCCACACATTTAAAAATAGGGATAATGAGGCTTTGAGTCCATGGTTTAGGGAACCCTTGCTTGACCACTTGATTGAAAAGCTTGTGAATGTGGGCGATGAGGACAGGACCTCCAATTTTAATATTTCCGCCTGGTAACCTTCAATGTCCTTAGCTTTCCCATTAGCCAAGTGATTAACCCCAAAATCAATGTCTTCTAATGTAAAAACTTATTTATTTGTGAGAAGGGTTTCAAAGTTATCCATGACATGTGGAGATTCACAAATCTTTTTAAAATAAGAGTTCCACTCATGTAAAGCAATTTTATTATTATCTTTAGTTTTCATAGTTAGAATCTGCCTCTAGAATTTCTTAGGAGCTACGTTAGAGAGGTGTAAGATATTCTCTTGTCTTTTATGAATATACTGCCTTTTTTTCCTTTTAGTTAGGGCTTTGTATATTTCTATCTTTCCAATTTTAAGATATTCATCAAAAGCTTCCTTAATTTCTCTCCTCACACTTTTACAATCTTTGTCATACCATGGGTTGGTTTTGCTATTTCTTTTATTACTTGAAACTTCAATTGAGAACTTGTTAATAGAATATGAGAGGGTTGTAGTAAAATTATGATTGAGGTCTTCTATGTTGTCTATAGTAGATAAATGAAGCAAATTAGTTTTTAATTCATTTAGAAAGAGATCTTTTTTATTTCTATCAAAGATTAACTTCTTTTGGCTATAAGTATTATCTTCTATGGGATCTCTATGCATGACAAAATTGAGAGTTATAAGTAAAGGCCTATGATCAGAGTCAGGCTTGTGGTAATTTAAGATGTCAAAATTTGTTATTTTGTTGTATAGAATGAGATCAGAGATAACATAGTCTACCACAATGCTACCAAGCCCATGGATGCAGGTCATCTCTCTATAATTGGGCTGGTTATATACACCATTGCAAATTATGAGATCCTGAGTACTACAGAGCTTGACTAGCTCCAACCCAAACAAATTCTCCCCGAGGTCACCAGAGCTCCTTTTGTACCAGCTAGCTAGAGGAAGGTCTTCGTCTAAGAAAAGAGGATTAGGTTTGGAATGCTTGCTTAGAAGAATAGCTTGGTTTCTTAAAGTTAGAGCATTAAATTCACCCATTAAAAGGATATTGCCTTCATTCCTTAGGCTAGAAATATCATTTCCTAAACCATTGTAAGGACTATTTTTATCTAGATTCTTTTTCTTATAGAAGTTAGAATTGATGGGGGAAAATAACAGATTGCTATGTAGGTCTTTTTATCATGGATGTTAGTAATTTATATCCAACTATATTGGTTGTAAGGGTCATTTTAATAAATCCTAGCATGGGGAGAGATGCTCTTCTTAATGAAATAAGCTATACCCCCAATGCCTCTATGGGAGCATCAATCATTCCAGGTTGACCATAATGTAAAGCCATCTATGTTAGGGCCCTCAGATTCTTTGTGCTCCCAAGTTTCAACAAGAAAAATAATGTCAACATCATTCGAGATCCAACTTAGCCTAGGACCTTTGTTCCATGGAAAGCCCCGATAGTTCCAATAAAGAATTCGGAGCACGTTGAATTGCTATTTATTATTATCTTTTTGGTTTCTATCTCAAATAATAGCTTTTCAATTTTTTATTACTGCCCATTTTCCTTCCTTCCTAGCTTCCTTTACCTTTTGAACCTCCTTTCTCAATTCAGCTTGATCTTCTGGAATGAGATGTTCATTTCTAAATATTCTCGTTCCTTTTAGACTTGAGGTTTTACTAAGTATGTCGTACTTATGGTCAGTAGAGCTCACCTTTATTCGGATCAACCTTCCTTTATTCTCAGTTAGTTTCCCTAATCTTGTTGATTCTGTGAGACACGTTGTTTCAATTTGTAATTTGTTATGTAATTCTATCTGGCTATGGCTAAAGTATCCTCGTCTACCTCCTCTTTCAAACAAAAGATTATAAGGTTCACGACCCTTTTGTTATGCTTATGATCTAATTCTATCATTTTTTTCATTTCATCTTTAACTAGTTCGATATCTAATTTACCTGCCACACTATTTAGGGTGAGGTGGCTATTAACATTTTCTTCTAGCTCTTTAATCATGTCCTTCATTTTAAGACTTTTTAAAGTATCAACATCTACTTGTTGGGATGTTTGGTTCATATCTTGGTTTTGTTTTTCTATAACCTGCAACCTACTCTCCATTGGCTCCATCTTATTCTCGAATAGTTCTATTTTATTTTCTATCTGTTTTTGGATCTTGTCTTCAGGAGATGTGAATTTATTTTCTAGCATGGCTGCTAACTTTGTTTGTAGCTTGACTTCTCTTTCTTCGCTATGTTTCTCTAAAGAGTCTATATACTCATAGAGGCTCTGTATAGTAACTATGTTAGGTCTACCTTTGGTAATATTTGGTAATTGTGGTGAATTATTCATACTTGAAAATATATGAGCGGATATGTATTCGAAAAATATAAGGAATGTGTGCACCTGATACAAGATGGACCACAAAGGCACGTGCCCTAGATTGTTTTTCTATTACCGCATAGAGATCATGAATTATTACCGCAGAGAGGTCGTAAATTATGACCACAGAGATCGTAAATTATTACCACAGAGAGATCGTAAATTATTACCACAGAGAGATCGTAAATACACCACCCTAAATTATTACCATAGAGAGATTGTAAATACATCACCATAAATTATTACCACGGAGAAATGGTAAATACATCACCCTAAATTATTACCAAGAGAGATCGTAAATACATCACCCTAAATTATTACCACAGATAGATCGTAAATAAATCTAACCTAACACTATTACAATTTAACCTTACCTTTTATTTACCTATTCATTATATTGTTTAAATATTAATGAACCCCTATTTTTGTGAACCAATCATCGGAAATTATTTAAACCCTACATATTGTTGATTAACCATTGGACATTCGGTTGTGTAGGTGGATATGTTACGAAAGTTCAAATGGCTAGGATGGAGTGTTGAATAGTGTTGAATACACATTTAGACTAATAACAATTCAATCCACCACAATAAGAATAATTTAACAAAATAATATTTTGTTCATTATACTTACCTCATAATGCATAAGGAAACCACTAAGGTAAAGAAGTGAAGGAAATGTTCTAAAACCATGGCAAATGGTTTAAAAACATACGTTTGAGAATTTGAAAAAATATGAGTTTCAAAATCAATCCACGTTGCAATGCATATTTTATATGTTTATTTTTTATAATTCATTTGTAACTAATTAGCATAGGTGATTATCAACCACAAGTATAGTAAATTTTTAATCATGTTTTATAAAAAATTATTTTATGTATGGTTTAAATATGTGATTTATATATGCAAGGAAGTTATCACTTTTCATTCAATTCGTTGATGGAGTGGTAATGAGGAGAATATATTGGAATCTTTCAAATTACACCATCAGATCAAAAGGATTAATTAGAAAAATGATTAAAGTGATCAATTCCAATAAGGGGGAAACCTATCGGGCTAATTAGACATTATTGTCTCTACATGAGTCATACTAAATGTTAACCATGATAACTAGCACAATTACATTTGCCAATGTGATATAATTCACATATAACAGAATAATAGTTTCGACTAATACTATATATTTTACCATGATAATTATTATAGGTTTATGAATATAATTTACAATATATTTTATATATTTACTTAGTATATATATGTAATAGTCTTTTATTATTATTTATTACAACTATATATATTTTACAAATATGGTAAATTTTTATATATTTCTTAATACAATTCTTAATATCTTTCACATATTTACTTTAAGTAAATAAAAAAAATCAACTAAACACAAGGGATTAATAAGGACAAGGGATTATTAATATTATAAAGTGAAACTATTAATAAACCCAATACTTTAATATTATAAAACCAATTAATGAGTAAACCTAAGGGATAAATATTATAAAAATAAAAGATCAACAAATTCAAGGAATCAAATTAAAAACAAGTGACATTAATAAACCCTAGGAATTATCATTTTAAACCAAAGGTATTATTCATATTATATATCCAACTAATTTGCAAACCTAGGAGATAACGATTATAAAAGTAAGGAATCAATAAACCCAAGGACCACTATTAAAAATAGAAGGGATTATTAAACTGTAGGAATTAATATTTTAAAGTCAACGGATAGATAAACCCAAGGGATTAAATTATAAACCCAAGGAATTAGTGAACCGAAAGGAAAATATTATAAGCCTAAAGGATTAAAAAAACAGTAGGGATAAATATTAAGAGCATAATGGATTAATAAATCCTAGGAATTAATTTGTTTTAACCCAAGGGGTTGATAAACCCACATAACTATTAATATTATAAACAAATCAAATCAATAGACCTTAGGGATTGTTATTATTATAAACCCAACAACTTAATAAACTCAAGAGATAGACATTTTAAACCTAAGGGATTAATATTAAACTCTAGGACTAATATTTAACCCTTCATAATATGATTTAATAAACCCAAGGGGTTAATATTACCAACCCAAAGAATTAGAAAACTCAAGGGATCAATGTTATAAACTCAATGTATCAACAAACAGAGCGAATTATTAATATTATAAAC
Organism: Pinus tabuliformis; assembly: GCA_031772625.1. NCBI lineage: Eukaryota > Viridiplantae > Streptophyta > Pinopsida > Pinales > Pinaceae > Pinus > Pinus tabuliformis. The sequence goes on from CM062815.1 coordinate 194,908,881, forward strand.
ACAAAGAATCAATAAATAAACCCAACAAACTAATATAAAAAAACCCAAGAGATTAATAAAACCTAAGAATTAATATTTTAACGTCAAATTATTAATAAACACAAAAGATTATTAATATTATAAACCAAGAATTTAATAATATAAAAATATGATCTACAAATTTTTCTTCTCAATTTCATCACAAATTTTTATAATCATGTTTAAAGCAATAAATCCAAGTTAAAAAAAAAATATTTTCCAGTTCGTACAAAACTTTTAATAATTGAGATAATACCTCTTAACTCCAACCTAAACTCTTTAAAATTCACAAGGTTAAGAAGATATTTTTACTAGCATATTCCACTCGCATATTCCCTGTCAACATTCTTGGTAAACCTACTAAATCTTCCTTTACACACACTTTCATTATCTCTCGTTACATTCCAATTCAAGTGAACAAAACAAAGCTACATTTTATGACTCTTCTATACAAGCATTCAAAAAGTACATTGGAGTTAACGAAAACCAACCTACAATCAAAATCCTTAATTTTAATTATACTATCATTCTTAGGGTTGATAATATTATAATACCATTTGTTATGTCATGTCTTGGGCATGGACTTCATTGTAAATATCAGGACTACTTTATGCAAGGCATCACGTATCATATTCTTATTCATATGAAGTAAATTGTAAGATATCTTAAAGTTTCTAGTGAGAGATAATTAGCTCACTTGGTCTACTTTTGTTTCCCAAAGCCATGAACACGCTATGTGCATGTGATGTAATCTAAAAAGGCGCGTTAATAAATGAAATAGAATGGCTAGTATTGGAATGGGGCCTATGATATGAAGAGTGGTTTAGCGAATAGGGAAGGGATAGGTTAAGAACTGTGATATACACCTAACTCATTTACAACGAGTAGTAAATTGTGGCATAAACGGAAGGATGAAAAGTAGAATGTTGGGAACCTTAGTCTTTATTGTACCTATTGCATTACTAATTAATTTCCTTAATAATTTAATATATAAAATATTTTTTTATTAGGCGAGGTTCTTTTTTTTCTATTCTCTTCATTTTTTCATTGAATTTGGTGGTTGGTTCTTAATGAGGTTTTATGGTTAGTTTTTGGGATATTTTGGCCATATTTTATTATTTAGCATTATAGGTGGGCTAGGAAATGTGTAATTTTAGGGAGAATGTAATTTATGTTTCCACATAAATGTTATAATCAAGTGTCAAAGCTTCATCTATGTGAAAATATACTTCCATTGTTGGTATTTTTAAGCTAAATAAAGGTAAATTGTGTTTGAATTATAACAGTACAAGCTTTTGGATGGTGTTTGATCACATTTGTAATATGTATATATATAATGAGCACATGATTACTTTTTATCAAATGTCAAGTCATTTTGGATTCATTTATAATACATTGGTGATGTGTATTTGTAGTGATCAACCTTGACTTAAATATTTTAGAATTTGTCCTAGTTATCAATTTTGAAATAAGTAGAAGTAATAGAGTGTTCTCCCCAAACTTCATAACCTAGAAAAATATAATTTATTAATCTTCATACTGTAAGGCGGTCCCTCTTTATCCCATACCTTCTCACCTAATGAATTATCCCATAAAATCAAGGGGCTTATTATTAGGGATCACAATTATTTGTAGTATATCTAGATCACTTAGTTCACTCCTTCTTTGGATTTGAGAACCAAGATGTCTGTTTATGTAGAACATTTTTTTGAGATTATAAACACCCTCATAATGTGTCCCCATTATACTTTTTGACACACTACATGGGCTTGAAACCCCATTTACCAATAGGGTCCCATTAACTTCCACTAGAAGCTAAGCACTTGATATCAAAACAAGATAAATTATAGTAGATCTAACAAACACAAGAGATAAAGAACAATGAGCACTTAATACTCAAATTCCCTCACTACTAAGATATAAAATTAGTTCTACTAAAAATTCAAAGAGTCTTGTAATTCCCTATTCACATTGCTTGAGTGTTGCTAATTGTTATACCTAGCTAAGTCTCTTAAACTTTAGATCTTACCTCCTTCACCCCCTACTAAATCAATCTAGGATATTCAAATTAATATTATAAACCTAAGAAATTACTGAACTCAATCGACAAATATTAAAAGCCTAAGGGATCAACAAGGTAAAGAGACCAATATTGAAAACACAAAAGATTAACAAAGCCTAGGAATTAATCTTTTAAAGACAAATGATTGGTAAAATGACATGATTATTAATATTATAAACTCAAGCAATCAATAAACCATAGGTTTTGTTAATATTATAAAAAGCCAAAGAATTATTAATATTACTGACCAAAAGAATTAGAAAATAAATCATTAATATTAAACCCTAGCACCAATAATATTTAACCCGTAATATTGAGGTTTAATAAACCCAAGAGAATATTATTATTATAAATTGAGTGGATTATTAATATTATAAATGATTGTTAATAAACCAAAGAAATTAATAATCACAAGTAACTCTAAAGTAATATTAAAAACTCAAAGTATTAATAAGCCCTAGGAATTAATATTTTAAACCAATATTATAACCTTAAGGAATTAGTAAACCTAAAGAAAAAATATTATAAACCTAAGGTATCAAAGAAATCAAAGAATCAATATTAAAAAAGAAGTATTAATAAAGCCTTGGAATTAATATTTTAAACCCAAAAATTGATACACACAAGTCACTATTAATATTGATAAACCCTATATATTGTTAATATTATAAACTGAATTATCTAAATAACCAAAGACTTAAACATTATAAAACTAATAGATTACTATTAAATCATTAATATTTATTCTTTAATATTAGGGTTTAATAAAAATAATAGATTAATGTTATCAACTTAAATAATTATAAAATTCATATTATCTAATGGATCAACAAAACTAGAAAAGTATTAGTACTATCCAGATAAATAAATCCAAAAAATTATTTATATTATTTTACGTATTTTTCATTTTTCCTTTTTCCTTTGGGGAAATGAAATTTGGGGGATGAATTTTTTTTTTCCCTCTGTCCCTTGCGGGAAATGGAATTTGGGGGATGAAATTTGGTTTTTTTCCTTTTGTCCCGTGGGCGAAATTATATTTGTGGGGGCGGCATCAAATTCTGGGGGAATTGAAGTTGTGTTAACTTGGGTTGAAAGTTAGTTATTGCAGTTAGTTTATTCGCTCAACACCACAGATTTTAAATTCAAGTTGAAGTTGTGTTTACTTGTTCAAAGTTGTGTTTATTAGGTGGAGTTTGAATGCAGTTGATACGTATAAGGAAGCTGCAGCGTGCTCGGTGCATGATCTGCGAGTGGATTCGCGTATATATCGTGAGAGAAGACTTCGTGGTGGCGGAAGTGACGAACAACTGCAAACATTGCATCGCTTATAACATACTCCTCGATTGCTCGCAAGTAAAAACTCCCCTAGGGAAGACCTGCGCCGAACCACCAAGATATAGTATTGCCTTTCGCTAAACATGTAGGTTTTGGTACGTGGGGAAAGTAACATCACTTACCATCTTATCCACGGATTTTAAGAACTGCGGTTGAGGCTTAGTCCACATAACATGTATTATATCTGCATAATATTTAGATGTTTTACGTAACAATATGGACGGGTTGTAAAATGATAACAAAATGTTATTTCATTAAACTGCTTCATTGTTTTATATTTTAATAACCGGAATTATTATGCAATAACAATGATTAAAAAGAAATCAAATGGAAAAAATATATATAAAAAGAAATTAAACTAGAATAGAGGTATACATGTATGTAATAATATTTGGCCAAAAAAAATCAAAACATAAAAATAACTAATTAAATTGATGCCAAAAAATCCATAAGTAAATTGAACATCTTGTTATAATCATGTTTATATAATTATTTATTTTCATCAATTTGAATTTAAGATTGTAAATTGAATTTATTAAATTGGATAAATTAATAATAAATTAGATTCATGTGAGCTTATGTAAAAATTTCCCTTTTATTGCAATTTAACTATTCTATATTTTAGTTTTATATTTTCTTGTTAAATTTGTTTGAATTCTGTCAAGAATTTATTGATATCCCAAGGTTGATTGGATCTCCTAGACTTACTCGGTTAACAATGTGCACTTTCCTATTTTTGGAATTTAATTTATTGAAATTAAAAGATTAACATGTCTATTTTTTCTTTTTATTTAGAATTGTATATATATTTTTCTGGAGAATAATATTTTTAATTTTTTCTCATAAAAATTAATTAATTTGAAATAATAATATTTTAAAGAAAAATATGGATGAGCTCTTAAATGTCCACAAATATTATTTCATTAAACTAGGTCATTGTTTTCTATTTTAATATGAAGATTTATTATAGTATAATGATTATTAACAGAAATTGCATTGAAATTCACGAGTTATTCTACAATTTAATATAGAAAGATGATGTTTAAAGAAGGAAATTATAAATAAATAGCTATCAAAAGAAATTAAACTTCCAGGTTAACTAAATTGAATTTATATATTACAAGTTTATTATGTTGACCTTTTGTATTAGTCACTAATGATTTAGTGAAATATGTTCATATTTGGTTATTCATATTTTCTTTTATTAAGATTAATTATTTAAATATGAACCACTACAACAGAGGGATGTCTTGAGATAATATTGGAGACAACTCTTAGTTTAACTTGAGAGAAAAAAAACTTATGTATTTTCTTAAATATTGTATTTAACTAAGTGTCTCAATTTCTTGTTTTAAAAGATTATCTCTATAACCACAATATATAACACAGGAGTCTACAATTTCAGTTTCTTCTCTTGAGAGACAATAGTTGGGATTAAATACATTGTATTTATAGAGATCATATGTTCTTAATCATTACTATTTTCTCCTCAGACACAATAAAAAATTATACTTAAAGACAATAAATATTGGCAAGAAAAATCAAATACAATATGATTGATTAACTTATGGTAGGGAAAAGTGGAATCTGACCACCAATAGAGTGCCTATAAGGGGAGTGCTCTTCCATTGAGCTAGTACTACTTAAAGATAATGTGAGGAGTTATGTCAATCTTTGTAAAAATAATGCTTCACACAATAGGATAATCTTTATGAAGTATATAATCATATAGTACCTATTTTTAACTTAGTAAAAAGTAACTTATTTATTTATTAAATAATTTATGAGATACACAAACCAACAATGCACCACCATGTTGAAATTTTATTCTACATTAATACTCACCTTTCTGATCCATTTTTTATTATAATTTTTTTTTGCAAACACACCCAATTTAATTTTTATATTCTCTAAATTAAAAACTATAAGATTTATTTCCAATTCCAAAACATAATCACCATCATAATAAAGATAATCACAATCATGAATTCCATGTGAATATATCAAAAATAGATATACCTTTTACAAAAATACGCGATTGAAAGTGCTAACAATAATATGCAAAATAAATAAATAATTTCATTAATGATAAAAGATACTTATTGAAATAAATCTGCACAATGACTGTGCAGCTAGAAAAACCCGTTATAAAGCACAATAATTCTGCGCATAATTTCAATGAGAATTTAAACAACCTCTACAGTTAGATATGAAAATAGACGTCTTGGTCATCACCATTGTGAAAGTATAAACAACTCATTGTTAATAGTTATTCAATACTTGAGAAATAAAGAATATAAATGCAATGGCTATTCCAGAATTTCGTTTGGAGTGGATTCGTATGACATAGAACCAAAAAAAATGTACATAGATGCTAAATTGCTAAAGTTTTTGGGCTAGAAATATCTTTTTCATTCAGCCAATGATTTAGTAAATGTGATATGTCTTAACGTGTATTAGGAAACAAAATGATTGAAATCCTTAAATAAATTGTGCAGTGCAACGTTGGATCAAATTGTACAATCTATAATTGCATGAAGCATGCGAAGGAACGATGATATTATTGCTTAGAAGAAATAATGTTTATTTCTATGTTCCAAGTAATAGACAAAACATCAAAACACAAATAGCTAAATAAAGTATTTTCTGTCACCTTAGAGTGCCATACATTAAATAATTGATAAAGCTAATGGAATATTCACTCGATAGGCACATGCTTTTAGCATAATTATTTGTAGAACATCCATCGCTAAGACATTATCCATAACATTATCTCACTTTGTTGACTATGTTTCATATGCCTAGGGTTCCAACCACATACATAAATGTTTAGCCTATGAGACTTGGAACAATTTGTGTTTAGAAATGAATTATATCAATCAATATCATATATTTTTATATACTAGTTAATCCATTTACTTAATTCATCTACTTCAAGTTTTTACATTTCAAAGAAATACATTTTTATATACTAATTAATCCATTTACTTAATTCATCTATTTCAAGTTTTTACATTTCAAAGAAATACTTGATCAATAGAATGTAATATACAAGGCAGATTTGATTCTAAATATAAATAACATCTTGTGTTAGAAAGAAATTGAAGATAAATTTTGTTCCTAGCTTTCTTATTTGCATATCATCATAACCATAAAAGAAATTCCCATAGTTCCTAACATGCTCCTTAATATTTCTTTATTAGCATGTTTTAAATAAAGACCACTTTCAGCATCTTAGATATATGTTAATCTACCTATGGTATGCTTTATCAAGTATAGACCTAAGACTCTAAAATCATATGGCAGCTCACACAAAATATTCTTGCGGTAAATTCCTAGAATGAGATGTTAAGAATTGGACACGGATGTCTAATGAGTGTCTTTGGAATCATGTGAATTGTCAAACTTTCAATTTTGTAGACAACATTAATTAATAACTCAAGAATAACTACTTTTGGATATGGGTTTTTATTCTAAAATGCCAAACTTGCATAGTTAGAAGGGTACCCATCTCATTGGAAAAAATTTAACCCATAGAACTGTAAGTCGTATTGTATTCAAATTTAATAATTTAAGTAATAGAAGAGAAAATGCTTCATATTACCAACCATTAATTCTAAATTCATTTGAACAATACCCATATGACCAATGTGTATCTAGCCTTGGGATAAGCACTAGACTAATGTAGACATTTTATCTAGGAATACAATAGACACAATATCCTTTATGGCTTATTAGACCATGCCGTTATCATTCTGAAGAATATTCACCATTGTAATATGTAGTAATTTAGTACATTTATGACATTACTTAGTTATGAGGCTCCTAGAAATCTATACAAAATCTCTAGTAATATTTTAAAGAAAGAATTTTAGTCTTTTGGATAAAATCATCTTATTGTTAAGGACTTATAGATTATCTTCCACTAAAGTAGAAATTAGCTTTAAAAATGTATTTTAATCTATATAACCTCAGAAGTTAGAAAACTATTAAGTATGGATAAAAATGGGTCATCAATAAACAATACTATTTTTTCACAATTAGATGGGATCATTCTCTAATTTCTTTGTTATCATTCCAAATTTTTAGTTTTCAAATTCTTTATCATCCATCTGACCTAAAACAAACATACCCAACAAAAATAAATACAATGGACTTTGCAATTTATATTGTCATCAAACACCACTCAAATGTTGAGGAGGAAAATAAAAATGACTCTGTGAAATAGCATGCTTTGTGTTTACTAAGTCTTGAGAGTGTAATATAAGATCGTCTTAAACTTGTTACTAAGGAGGTTGAACAATTAGTAGCATATAATTTTCACTTGTATGATTTAAACAAGAAGACAACAAATATAAAGCTCTTGAAGGCTATAAAATGGTTTAGTTGGGTAGACTAGGGCACTAGATTCTTGGATAGTCAAGCAACACCATGTAACTTTTGTACCAGAAAGGCATAAGATGTATTGAATGAACTAATACAACATGAAAAATGAACCCAGAAAAATAAAGAGCAAGATAATTATACACATGCAATCTATATCTTAGAGGCAACACATACAAAACTAGAAAAAGAAAGTTCACAACTTATTAAACTTCAATCAAGTTAACAACTACAACATAAGACTTTTAAGGTCATAGAAAAATTTGTTGCAATTTGTCTATAAATGCATCTAGTCTTCCCCGCAAATATATGGAGCTATACTTGGATGTCTCAACAAATAAATAAAATCCTAGTACATGATGTGTTATCCTATTGCCACAATCCACAACATCTCCTAATACTCTTTCTTGGGGTTTGCATAATATATGTGAAGTTATTAATAGTTATAACTTTCAAGTTAAAATTACTTCTTTAGTCCAATTATCTTTCTTTTATTATCTGAACAAAATTGAAATTAGACATCTCATTGAGACATTACCACATGACATTTTCATTTTTTTACAAATGTGTGCAAGAAAAAAAAGTATTCTTGAGAAAATTCACTTCAAATAAATGAAATATGTACAAGGTGCATATGAATGAAGAAAAATGAAAATTTGAAAATTATCTCCTCATTTTACCAGCAATACACCCGTTTTGGCAGTTAGTTTGATCGGATAATGATTAAAAGAGAAAGATACTAGAATACTTACCAATATGAAAGTATGTTCATCTAAATTTATTACATAGGAGCCATTTTCCTCCTAACCATGTGTATAAACTATTGAAACCTGCTGTGAGATGGGCTATGAAGTAAGCAACTTGTGTCAATGCAACCCAAACATGGTACAACTTTATTTAAGATAAAAAATAACATATTCTATGAATCTCACACCTTTCAAACTGGTGCAAATTCCACTTAAGATGTTGTAGCAGCTATCAATTAGTATATTACCATATTCTTTGAGCCACATCATGCACACTAGCTCAACTACTCCACTGCCAAATAAGAAATTTCTTAAAGAACCCTCATAGCTAGGATTAAAATATGGAAAGAAGATCCTAACCCACTAAACTATAAATTCATAGAGACCTTGTAACTTTCAAAATCCCATAATGATAGCACTAGTGAGATTCAAGAAACCATTAGACAAAGATGATAATGACTCTGTACAAGGTGTGTAAAAATGATGGAATCACTCTCGGTCTCATATTCTTGCTACAATAATACTCAAGCTCTCCAACTGTATAAAAAGTACAACATATCAACAACATTCTTGTAGTTCACTATAATGCTAGATATCTGACTAAGGTAGTTGGGAGGGTGAGGATGTGAGAAATGACAAGAGTACCATGATCTGAGATACAAAAATTCTCATATTACCAACCATTAATTCTAAATTCATTTGAACAATACCCATATGACCAATGTGTATCTAGCCTTGGGATAAGCACTAGACTAATGTAGACATTTTATCTAGGAATACAATAGACACAATATCCTTTATGGCTTATTAGACCATGCCATTATCATTCTGAAGAATATTCACCATTGTAATATGTAGTAATTTAGTACATTTATGACATTACTTAGTTATGAGGCTCCTAGAAATCTATACAAAATCTCTAGTAATATTTTAAAGAAAGAATTTTAGTCTTTTGGATAAAATCATCTTATTGTTAAGGACTTATAGATTATCTTCCACTAAAGTAGAAATTAGCTTTAAAAATGTATTTTAATCTATATAACCTCAGAAGTTAGAAAACTATTAAGTATGGATAAAAATGGGTCATCAATAAACAATACTATTTTTCCACAATTAGATCGATCATTCTCTAATTTCTTTGTTATCATTCCAAATTTTTAGTTTTCAAATTCTTTATCATCCATCTCACCTAAAACAAACATACCCAACAAAAATAAATACAATGGACTTTGCAATTTATATTGTCATCAAACACCACTCAAATGTTGAGGAGGAAAATAAAAATGACTCTATGAAATAGCATGCTTTGTGTTTACTAAGTCTTGAGAGTGTAATATAAGATCATCTTAAACTTGTTACTAAGGAGGTTGAACAATTAGTACCATATAATTTTCACTTGTATGATTTAAACAAGAAGACAACAAATATAAAGCTCTTGAAGGCTATAAAATGGTTTAGTTGGGTAGACTAGGGCACTAGATTCTTGGATAGTCAAGCAACACTATGTAACTTTTGTACCAGAAAGGCATAAGATGTATTGAATGAACTAATACAACATGAAAAATGAACCCAGAAAAATAAAGAGCAAGATAATTATACACATGCAACCTATATCTTAGAGGCAACACATACAAAACTAGAAAAAGAAAGTTCACAACTTATTAAACTTCAATCAAGTTAACAACTACAACATAAGACTTTTAAGGTCATAGAAAAATTTGTTGCAATTTGTCTATAAATGCATCTAGTCTTCCCCGCAAATATATTGAGCTATACTTGGATGTCTCAACAAATAAATAAAATCCTAGTACATGATGTGTTATCCTATTGCCACAATCCACAACATCTCCTAATACTCTTTCTTGGGGTTTGCATAATATATGTGAAGTTATTAATAGTTATAACTTTCAAGTTAAAATGACTTCTTTAGTCCAATTATCTTTCTTTTATTATCTGAACAAAATTGAAATTAGACATCTCATTGAGACATTACCACATGACATTTTCATTTTTTTACAAATGTGTGCAAGAAAAAAAAGTATTGTTGAGAAAATTCACTTCAAATAAATCAAATATGTACAAGGTGCATATGAATGAAGAAAAATGAAAATTTGAAAATTATCTACTCACTTTACCAGCAATACACCCGTTTTGGCGGTTAGTTTGATTGGATAATGATTAAAAGAGAAAGATACTAGAATACTTACCAATATGAAAGTATGTTCATCTAAATTTATTACATAGGAGCCATTTTCCTCCTAACCATGTGTATAAACTATTGAAACCTGCTGTGAGATGGGCTATGAAGTAAGCAACTTGTGTCAATGCAACCCAAACATGGTACAACTTTATTTAAGATAAAAAATAACATATTCTGTGAATCTCACACCTTTCAAACTGGTGCAAATTCCACTTAAGATGTTGTAGCAGCTATCACTTAGTATATGACAATATTCTTTGAGCCACATCATGCACACTAGCTCAACTACTCCACTGTCAAATAAGAAATTTCTTAAAGAACCTTCATAGCTAGGATTAAAATATGGAAAGAAGATCCTAACCCACTAAACTATAAATTCATAGAGACCTTGTAACTTTCAAAATCCCATAATGATAGCACTAGTGAGATTCAAGAAACCATTAGGCAAAGATGATAATGACTCTATACAAGGTGTGTAAAAATGATGGAATTACTCTCGGTCTCATATTCTTGCTACAATAATACTCAAGCTCTCCAACTGTATAAAAAGTACAACATATCAACAACATTCTTGTAGTTCACTATAATGCTAGATATCTGACTAAGGTAGTTGGGAGGGTGAGGATGTGAGAACTGACAAGAGTACCATGATCTGAGATACAAAAAAGAATACGACATGGATCCCAATAACAGCCATACTGGTGTAAATTCCAGTTGCGATGCTTTGCCAACAATCACTTAGCCTATGACCATTTTCTTTGAGCTAGCACATACATACACTAGCTCGACTACTAAACTCTCAAATCAAAAATTTCGTATGGAACCTTTATATAGTGTCAACATAATACTTAATAATATGAAATGGAAGATCCTCTAATCAAATTCCTAAATACCACGTAGAACCTTGGCAAGTGTTCCTTGGTGGCTCTTCTTTAATGTGAAATGATGGCGGCTCATACCTATAAGGACTCTAGCTCTTGTAATTGTGAACACGAAAACTCTTAAGAAATTGTCTACTCTAATGACATCTACCTTTGAATTGTATCTAAGGTCATAATGTTTACTTATTATGATACTATATTATAGAATGAACTAGACCCCACTTATTGATGAAACTCTAGATAGAATAGATGCACATGCCAAACAAAATATTTTATTATCAAAATAATTCAAATGGTTACAACAATATTCACCTATATTATATAGAGTTTGGTAGGTGATAGTTTCCTAAAACTCTAAAAGAAAATAATAACCAAAAGGCCCATTTTTATCTTAAATCACTAATTTGACTTTATTATCGAGGTAGGTGTTATATTCTAACACTTTCCTCAACGAGTTTTTGGTGCAAGATGTTTAGATGTGTCAACCTCAAGGTTCCATGTTCATGGAAGGAAACATATAGGATGTGGATTAGTCAAGGCTCTTTATGGCATAAAATAGGTACCAAGAGCTTGGTACATAAAAAAAATCACAAATATTAGTAGGATAATAGATTTAGAATAAGATTTTATGATTCAAAACTCCACATCAAAAGTGAGGATAGTGCACATATATATTAGTGATATATGTATATGAAATCATAAAAGACCCATTACTAAGATAAAATTTGAATCATGATAGAATTTTGATATTACAGATTTAGGCTTCCTAAAATATTACATGGATGTTGAAGTTTGGCATAGTAACACGTGTGTTTTTAATTCACATATTAAGCATGTAAAAATCAAATTAGAAAAATACAAGATTGTTGATTGTAAAAATATATTTACATATATGGAGAACGAGATAATATTTTAGCTAAAGTAGACTCAAAATCAACAAATGAATCAAATTACATGCATCTTGTGGGAAGTTTAATTTATCTTACAATGATTTGGACTTGTCTTAGTTTTGCAATCAACTAAATATACATGTTTCTAACAGAGCTTGAAGTAGAAAATTGGATATGAGTAATAGGTGTTTTCAAATATGTTAAAAGTATAATAGGTTTTGGATTATTATATCATGAAATCAATGAATTTCACTTAACTGATTATACAGATTTCAATCGTGTGCAATCAATGAACGAGGGAAAATCAATAATTACATATGAGTTATGTCTTGAGCATATGCAATTTCATGGGTTAGTGGGAAACATGTGGTTTCACTTTCTTCTATAGATGCAGAACATAGGGAAACAATAAATGGAACATGTGAAACAATTTGGTTTAAATGAATGCTTGGAGACTTGATGCTTGAACAAACCAAGCCAAAAGTTCTTTTATGTCACAATCAAGGTGTTCTAAAACTAGAAAAGAATCTAGTGTTTCATGAGTGCACCTAACACATTCATGTTCATTGTCATTTCATTAGAAAACTTGTAGTAAATGAAGAGGTTTAAATTCAATATTGCACGAGAGTGCATATAGTTTGACCAAGCCACTTGGTTGAAATAAGTTTATCAAATTTAGAGACAAGTTTCGTTTATTTTATAGAAAGAAAATTGAGAAAAAATATTATTATTATTAATGATCATTTAGTATTCATTAGCATTTACTTTATATAAATACATAATATATTAAGTAATTTAGATTTTACAATAAATAAACCAGAAAAATTTACATACATTTTTCTCATCTTGATTTATACATAAAAAGACATTATGATTTTGAATGAAAAAATAACTCAATTATTCCCTTCACATGAATATAGTATTTTCTCTTCAATCTCATTTTAACTGGATAATAATATTTGATTCTTAAAATTACTCCACCCATATTTTACGCATTAACAACAAGAACATAGCATGTTTGGTTTGAATTCAATATGAAAAAAAACCAATACATGACATGTGTAGAATATAAAGAATTCTTATTCTCATTATTAATTGGAACAATATAACTACCTAGAGGTATGGTTTACTGAATTTTCTTCTCAATCTCATCACCAATTTTTGTAATCATGTTTGAAGCAATAAATCCAAGCGTTATGGAATTGGGCTAAATGAGAGAAGATACACTTTAAAAGAATTCTTTTCTATTTCGTAAAAAATGTTTAATAATTGAGATAATACCTCTTAAATCCAACCTAAACTCTTCATTTAAAATTCTAATGCACATAAAAAAACACAAAGTTAAAAATATCAGTGTAGCATATTCTACTCGCATATTCCCTATCAACCGTTTTATTAAATCTAATAAATATTTCTTTACGCACTGTAATTATCTTTCCTTCTGTTTCAATTCAAGACAACAACAAAAGCTATATTTTATGACTCTTCCCTACAAGCATTCAAAAAGTACATTGGAGTTAACAAAAACCAACCTACAATCAAAATCCTTAATTTTAATTATACTCTCATTCTTAGGGTTGATAATATTATAATACCCATTTGCACGGAGGTGCAAATGAAAGAGCGAGTTTTTATATGTTTTAGGTGACAACCTAAACCAGGCATGACCGTGTGGGCCGTCTAATGAGGCTATAGTTAGGTCGGCGAGGTCGAAGGTTCCAACCCCCGCTTGACCCAAAATACATAAGCTTTGTTGTAACAATATATTTGGAGCGGTTCAAATCCGATGGTTTGGCCCAAGATTATAATATAATATTAATATTATAATTAATATAATATATCTATTATTATTAATAATATTATATATTAATATATAGATTAATTATAATTAATATTAATATCTTAGTTTAGTTGTGGCTTGGAAGCCATGTATCTTACTTTGGGGTTACCCCGGTTTTCCTATTGGTATACGGGTCATCAAGTGTTATGCTTGATACTTTCGCAGGCGAAATGTCTTGGACATGGTCTTGGAATCTAGTATATTGGATCTTCCTTCTATTATTGTGGTTGGCGACTTTAATGTAACTCTTGATAGTAGAAAAGTTTGGGGTCATAAGGTGAAATCCCATTCCTTGGAAAGTTTTTTCAAAACTCTCAGTTTTTTTGTGTCCCTCATAGACATTCTTTCATCTAAGATTGTGCCTACATGGAGCAATGGATGGACGTGAATTGAATATATCTCTAAGAGATTGGATAGATTATTGGTTAAAGACTAGTTGGTCTCTCACTTAATGGATCTCCAATCTTTGATTTATCCTTCTTTTACCTCAGACAACCTTCTAATTCTTTTGACCTGGACTCGAGACATGGGTCGCAAGGATTATCCTTTTAAGTTCAACCATACATGGTTGTAGCACAAGGATTTCATTGATATCATACACAAGGTTTGGAATGACCATTATTCGTCGCTCGACCCTGTGGATCTTCTATGCAATACGCTTCAATGTCTTAAGAGGTAGGTTTGCAAGTGGATCAAGGGTAAAAGAATTGCTGACTCTCATAAACTTGATCTCATTGAAGCTTCTTTGCAGGTTCTTTTTTATGTGGATGATCCTATGTACAACTTTGAAGCACATAAGATGCATATTTTGGAATTGGAAGCACAAAAAAGAGACATATACAAGGCACATGAATTGGCTTGGAGACTTAAAAGTCAAGCCCTATGGGTTGATGTTGGTGACCAAAATTCGAAATTCTTTCACAAATTTGCATCTATGAGGCGCAAGGTAGATGGAATCTGGAAAAATTGTGGAGTTGGGGGTTCTTTTCTTACCTCACAATCAGATATTGAACAGGAAGCTTTCCTTCATTTGAGAACTCTTTTCTCTGAAAAAGTTCTCGTTTTTAGATACCAAATGGAATTTATCAATCAAATTCTCTTGATGCTATAGGAATCCGGGAATGTCATTTTGGTAAGACCTATTTCGACTGAAGAATTAAATTATCTTCTTCATTCTTGTGCCAAGGAAAAAAATCCTCGATAGGACGGTTGGGAAGTCGAGCTACACATACATTATTTTGATGTCATATCACAAAATCTTATGAACACTGTGGAAGAATCTCAGATTAAGGCATGTCTTTCAGGTGCTATGAATGCTACTTTCATAACATTAATCCCCAAAAAAAGACCCTGGTATCATTTCTTGATTTTTGTCTTATATCCCTCTTCAACTGGGTCTATAAACTAATTTCTAAACTGATTGG
Source organism: Pinus tabuliformis (assembly GCA_031772625.1). NCBI lineage: Eukaryota > Viridiplantae > Streptophyta > Pinopsida > Pinales > Pinaceae > Pinus > Pinus tabuliformis. Next base: position 194,924,660 of record CM062815.1, read on the forward strand.
AGTGAGACTTAAAGCTCTAATATCAGATCATATTTCATAGGAACAATTTTGCTTTATTAAGGGGCATCATATTCAAGGCGTGGTGGCTATAGCAGAAGAAGTTTTACACTCTATTAAGGTCAAAAGACTTAAAGCTTGCCTAATGAAAATTGATATTACTAAGGCTTTCGATAGTGTTGACTAAGAATTTTTAGAGTGATAATTTATAAAATTGGTCTTAATATCCACAATGCTAACTGGATTTTAGCTTGTGTATCCTCTGCCAATCTTTTTGTGATAAAATGTATAATAATACCTCTTAAATCCAACTTAAACTTTTCATTTAGAATTCTAACGCACATAAAAATACAAAAAGCTAAGAAGATTAGTGTGATATTTAAACTAGCAAATTTCACTCGCATATTCCCTATCAACCGTCTTAGTAAACCTAATAAATATTTCTTTACATGCACTCTAATTATCTTTCCTTATATTTCATGTCAAGAGAACAACAAAAACTATATTTTATGACTCTGCCCTACAGGCATTCAAAATGTACATTGGAGTTAACAAAAACCAACCTACAATCAAAATGAAAGAGCAAGTATCTATATGTTTTAGGTGACAAAGTAAACAAAGCACAACCCTGTGGGCCGTCTGAGGAGGCTATGGTTATGTCGGCGCAGGTCGAAGGTTCCAGCCCCCTCTTGACCCAAAATACATGAGTTTTGTTGTAACATTATATTTGGAGTGGTTCAAATCCGATGGTTAACTTAAATATGGCCCATGATTATAATATAATATTAATATTATAATATTATCCTAATATTATAGCTATATATTAATAATATATTATAATTAATATAATATATATATTATTATTAATAATATTATCTATTAATATATATAGAATAATTATAATTAATATTAATCTGGTGGTTTAGATGTGGCTTGGAAGACATTTAGTTTCAAGCTTATGGTTTACTGTACTCCTGCGTGTATCTTACTTTCGGGTTACCCCCAGGGTTCTGCTATTCGTATCTGGGTCATCAACTGTTATGCTCCATACTTTGGTAGGTGAAATTTCTGGGATAGGGTCTTGGAATCTAGTATAGTGTATCTGCCTTCTATTATTGTGGCTAGCAACCTTAATCTGACTCCTGACAGTAGCGAATTTTGGGGTCATAAGGTGAAATATGATTCCTTGGAAAGATTTTTCAAAAATCTTTCTTTTTTTGTGTACCTCTCAAACATTCTTCCATCTAATATTGTGCATACCTGGAGCAATGGATGGACGAGGATTGAATATATCTCTAAGAGATTGGATAGATTCTTGGTTAAAGACCACTTGGTCTCTCAATTAACAGATCTCCAATCTTCGATTCATCCTTATTTTACCTTAGATAACCTTCCAATTCTTTTGACTTGGTCTCGAGACATGGGTCGCAAGGCTTATCCTTTTAAGTTCAACCATATGTGGTTGTCAGACAAGGATTTCATTGATATCACACAAAAAGCTTGGAATGGCCATTATTTGTCGCTTGGCCCTATGGATCTTCTATGAAATAAGCTTCAATGTCTTAAGAGGGAAGTTTGCAAATGGATCAAGGATCAAAGAATTGTTGACTTTCATAAACTTGATCCCATTGAAGCTTCTTTGCAGGTTCATTTTTATCTGGATGATCCTACGTTCACCTTTGAAGTGCATAATATGCAAATTTTGGAACTGGAAGCACAAAAAAGAGACTTAAAAGTTGGGCACTATGGGTTGAAGCTCGTGACCGAAATTTGAAATTCTTTCACAAATTTGCATCTATGAGGTGCAAGGTAGATGGAATCTGGAACAATTGTGGAGCTGGGGGTTCTGTCCTTACCTCACAATCAAATATTGAAAAGGAAGCTTTCCTTCATTTGAAAACTCTTTTCTCTGAAAATGTTCTCATTTTCAGAGACCAAATGGAACATTTTCAGAGACCAACTGGAATTTATCAATCAAATTCCCTTGATGCTACATGGGTTTGACAATGTCATTCTACGAAGACCTCTTTCGACTGAAGAATCACATTCTATTCTTCTTTCTTGTGCCAAGGAAAAAATTCCTCGATAGGACGGTTGGGATGTCGAGATATACATACATTATTTTGACATAATGTCACAGGATCTTCTAAACGTTGTGGAAGAATCTCGGATTAAGGGATGTATTTTGGGTGCTATTAATGCCACTTTCACAGCATTAATCCCAAAAAAGAGAGCTCGGTATCATTTCTTGATCTTCGAACTATATCCCTTCGCAAATCGGTCTATAAACTGATTTCTAAACTTACTACAGTGATACTTGAAGCTCTCATATCAATTGATATTTCACCGGAAAGGTTTGGCTTTATTAAGGGGTGTTAGATTCAAGACGCGATGGCTATAGCACAGGAAGTTTTACACTCTATTAAGGTCAAAAGACTTAAAGCTTGCCTAATGAAGATTGATATTACCAAGGCTTTCAATAGTGTCGACTGAGAATTTCTTAGTCTGGTACTTTATAAAATTGGTCTTAATATTCACAATGCTAACTAGATTTTAGCTTGTGTATCCTCTGCCAATTTTGTTGTGATTATTAATGGCCTTCCTACTAATCTTTTCAAACCTCAGCGGGGATTAAGGCAAGGATGTGCTTTGTACCCTATTTTATTCTTTCTTATTATGGAATCTCTCAGCAAGAAAATCTCGGATTCCAGGGACAAAGGCTTGATCAAGGGCATCACTATGACTAGAGAAATCTGAATTACACATCTGATTTTTACTGATGACCTCCTGCTCGGTGGTGAGTCTTCTATCCCTGAATGGTCACATTTTCATCATATTTTAAACATTTTCAGATCTGCTTTGGGACTTATCAGGAACTTTCACAAATATGAAGTGATTTCTTCACAAGTGCCATGGGATGTGATCAATCAGCTCTGTGGATTATTTGGGATTTCCTCATGCGATGTAGACTCTCGCTTTCAATATTTCAATTTCCAAATTAAACCAAATCTATACAAAATCACTAACTAGAGTTGGATCATTAAAAAAATTGACCTCAAATTAAAAAGTTGGAATTTCAGGCATCTCTCCATTGGGGGTAGGCTCATTGACATCAAAGCTATACTCCAGTCACTATCTATTTACTGGATTCATCTCTATATGCTGTCATTGGAGAAATCATCGCAATTCTTCATATATTTCTCTAGTCCGGTAAAGAACAACCATGCAAGATTCATTTGACTACACTCTCTCTTTTAGCTAAAGCTGTTGAACATGGGGGATAGGGGATCCTCGACACCTTATCATTTAATAGGGCTCTCATTTGCAAACACTTGTGGAGAGGTTTGTCGAGTAGGGTTCTTTGGTCTCAAATCATCCAAGGTAAATATTTGGGATATCACGACTTTGAAGTCTGGATTAAAGGTGGTGCTAAAATCCCTTCGTCAATTTCATATAAATGGCGCAACATGATGAGACAAAGGCATTGGCTATTTCCGGGGATTTGCTCGGAGGTCAATGATGGCAGTGGGATGGAGTTTGGGATGGACATTGTTGGTGGCACCCAAGGGGTATGTATGCTTTTTGTTCCCCTCTTACAACATTTGCATGACAAAGGTATTTATTTTCTTTCTCATATTGTTTCTTTTTTAGCACATTCTCCATATCTTCAGACTTGGTTCCAAGTAGAGGACATGGATCTTTCAGGTCTTATGGCTCCCGAATGGACACTTTCTATTAGGTATTTATATTTTAGATAAGAATGATAATATGAGATGGGTTGGGCAAGTCCATAAGAACCTCATTGCGACCAAAGATATTTATAGGTCCATTTCCATACGAGCTAATCCTTCCATGGAGCTATCCTGGTTCCACAAATCCCAGAAATGGAACTTCCCATTGAAGCTTAAACATTTTGGTTGACTGGTATTGAACGACAAAGTTCTCACTTGGAATAATTTAGTTCATAGAGGTTTCATTGGTCCTAATATATGTATGTTGTGCAAGAAAAATTCGGAAGATGTTGAACACCTCTTCATGAAATGTCTGGTTTCCACAGATATTTGGTTCATAGTCTTCAATATATTCCAGATTATGGAGGATTGGAATCATATTACACCATTGGCAAGTTTTAAGCATTGGTTTCAGCCATAACAAGATTTTGGCACCCTACCTTTTTTCATCATTTGGGGTTTATGGCGCTGCAGGAACCTTGCCATATTTGAAGATAATCCTTTTGATATTAGATACACTGTTATGGGGATTGTTTCTCATTTTTCTGAAAGAGGCCCTATGAAACAGATTAGAAAATCAAGAAAGGTCATATTGTAGGACATCTAGAATGATTATGTGATAGGTTTTTTCGATGCGGCTTGTAATTCTCGACTGTGTGGTTCTGGTGTTCTTATTGCTAATGAACCCAATAAGTTTGATTAATTTTGGTGGGAGGGTGGTTTAGGTTCCAACAAAAGAGCGGAAATCATCCCACTATGGGGGCTATTATACACTGCTAGTTGGCTCAACATTCAGAATATGCACATTTTTGGGGACTCTAAAGGAAGCATCGATTGGGTAAGGGGATTGTCATGTTTCCAGCCTCATCTACTGAGAGTATTAGATAAAGTGCATTGGAATCTTAATCAATTCATTTCAGCACAATGATTTCAATGATATATATAGGGAGTAGAATCTCATTATTGACTTACTCTCCAAAAGAGGCATTTCAGCACCTAATTGAGTCATTCATTATGCTGCTTTGGGCTCTATTCCTATCTTATAAATAAGACTACCATATGTCTCTTGTTTTTTTTTTTCTTTCTGGTTTTTTTGGGTAACAAAACATTTCTTAACAACAAATGAACTTTAAGTGGATGACAGCACGGTATATGTTTTTATTTTTTTGTTGGGTTTCTTGCTGCTAAGTTTTGACAGAATCATGTGACTGTAATTTCTTTCGTAATAATAAAGAAGGCGGATTTCTAGACTGAAAAAATAAAACATGAAACTTCTAATTTACGGAGTCATCTGGAGGAAACAACCTGCGAGTGGAATATAGCTCTGTGGTTTGTTTCCTGGCCAAGGAGGAGTGCCAGTTAAATGTCCAAAACTGAGATTTGTAGAGAGAATACCAAGTGTTGGCGCCTATCGAGAACCTCTACCTTGTGTTTTCCCTGCGTGTGTGGACCATGGGAGCGTATTTGTTCAGCGCTGCGTTGAAGTCAAGGAGACCATCACGACAGCGTTGCAGAGACGATAGTGGCCCTAGAACTCTTCGTGAATACTGTAAGAAAAAGGAAAAACTATCGATTGAACATTCTGGGGAGAGGTTGAAGCTAAGCTGCGAACGATTAATCCTTTGTGCCATTGTTGGAGACGTGAAAGAAAGTTTTTATATGTGCCAATTATCTTTTCTTTGTGTACCTAGGTTTGTGACAGCACTGTGGGGATTTGATGCCTGGAGAGTCCCTGGCTAATGGAGCATCTATAGTGGGTGGTTGAGCTCGTTTCCTGTGACGTTGAAACTAATTGTTTGGCAGCGATTGCATGACGAAATTTTAAGTTGGTGGTTATTACAGTACAAGTCTATTAAGCCAAGGACGGGATTGCAGTGACTGGTTACTATGGTGTGTGACTGGTGATCTTCTTGCGGTGAAACTGGCCTATCACAGATTCAGTGCGTGGAGACTGTTGATGCCCGGAGAGTCCGTTGTTGATCGAGCGTCTGTAGTCGGTGATCGAGAGTGGTTTGTTTCCTGGCGTTTGTTTCTGCATCGCTGAGTCGTTCCTGTGTGTTTGGATGGTAGAAAATGCCGCTTGGAGAAAGTGTTGTAGAGAGCCGTTCCTGTATGTTCTAGTCGGTGCAACGAAGGTGACTTAGTTGGATATTGAGCTCGGCTTGGATATTGGATATTGAGGCGAATTCGCACACTGATGTTTTGCTACCCCATCTGCGATCACATCCTCGTGCTTTGCCACCGGTGATCTGCAAGCAGCGAGGTTCGAGGGTTTTCAACTTCCTTGTTTTGGTCAACCCGAAGGGATTTAGAGCGAAATCTTGCTCTACTGCAGTTATGTTTTTTTCTTTGAGATTACTGTTATACACTCGGAGAGTACAAAAATGTCGGCATCGCCACCTTTGATACAGATCTAGGGTTCCCACACGGAACTCGTCTCTTATTCTTAACTGTACGTGGGTGTTCGCCTTTGTTACTAACTTGCAGCTGTGTGTAAGGACCTCTTCCGTAGAAATGACTGCCATAGAAGATATTCCTCCAAGGTTTCAAAGGATTCTCTGAAGAATAGGTGCAAGAGCTTCAATGATAGCGAGTACATGTCCATGTTGGGGATTTTTCTGTCAAAATCCCAAAAACAATATAAACTGTACACAGAGACAATACTCTGATGCTGCCACAGTATCTTTAACACAACTGAAGTTTAAAAGATTGTTTCTTAGAACAGAGTATAATGGATTTGTATTAAAAGGGATTTGTATTAAAAAAAAACTTGGTACAAAATTCATCCTCTTTCACTTAGAGGGATTCACCAGAAAGAATTACAGTGCTATTCTATTCATTCATTTCCCATTACATACAGTATGCTACGCTGCTGCGTATTACAAACATTCACTTGCGCTGCTGCGCTTCTGCACACACTCACACTGTCTACAAAACAGACAATCACAGACTACAATGCACACATCTAACTTACATACAAAATCTGAATAGTTTTAATGAACAAAAATGGAGTCCCATGCTGTGAACTTCTCGAGGTCGTCCTTCTTGTCCTCGACTGAGCTGAACATCTACTCCGGTAGCTGAAAATTCAATGTGCAGGAGCTTGAACGCAACCTGCTTCCTTCTCGCCCATGCTGAAAATTGAAAGCAGTTGCCTACCGCGCTGTACTGTTCCATGCTTACTTTAACTGCCTCCGCGCCAATTCTCTGTTTCTCCTCATATTTTAAAATATATGAGCAGCACTTCTAAACTCATAAAATTTCCGTTTGACGGACTTCAAATGTTAAACCAATATGCTTCGGGAACCCATCGGGTCCGGGCTTCATCGCATGGCGCTTATATAAAAATGGTTGTGTACCCATGGTTTCCCCGATTGCGATATGCCGATCGCACTATGTGCCGATACCTCCGATCATATATATATATGCCTGAAATACATTAAAAATGCCCTGAGCGCGGACTTGAAAATTTATCAAAAACCATTTATAATGCTGTCGGGTCCGCTCCATCGCATCGCAACATAACTCATGTTAAAGCCTGCCATATTGAAAATGCCGATAGCGATACGCCGATGCGATATCGGCGATCGCTCATCGCAACTTTTAAATGCATCTTTGTAAGTCCTCCACTGCGACTTCGCCGATGCGATATCGGCGATCGCTCATCGGCGATATTTCATATCGCTGCCGCTGCCTATCTCCAATGCTTCATTCCGCCGATACACCGTCTTGCCGATACGCCGACGCGATCTGGACCGCTGATCGGCCAGATCCGACGGCTGAGATTTAAAACAGATCCATCAGCCTGCAATTTGAATTTTTAGATGATTTTGCCTCCCGATTCTTGGTGAATTGCACGGTTACTGTCCTCATGCTGCTGCATGGCTCAACTGTATCGCAGTTGAAATTATATTTTCAACAGTCCAAGACCCGTGGGAATGCAATGAATGCAACAGTATACAGTGACACACCCTTTTCTGCATGTGAGCTATAAATTCTTGGACGATGGCGTTAAGTTGGATTCGTCTCAGGACAACAAAAAAGACGAAGAAGGATGCTGGGGAAAGCGTAGAAGAATCCACCAGTAGGCCAAGCAGCAGTTTCATTCACTTGTTTGAAGAGGCGGGCCTTAGTATGTCGGTCCGTTGTTTGCCGCCATGAACTTGTACGTTTGCATGGAATGTCACCATTACAATTAAACTTTGAAATCTTCTGTACAGATATTTTCAAGACTAGGTGAATTTGATGGTGTGTTTATATAGTAAATCTCTGTGTTTATGGGCAGATTCAGGATGCACTTGGAAGCTGTGAGGCATGCAGATAGCTACATTAAATACTCACCGTAGGACTTAGAGTATTTTATACTGGATTTGATTGAAGGTTCGCCGGTATATTCCACGCACAAAACAACGTGGAGGACGATGCAACAAACTAGCGTTGAGCTCTCCTAAATTTTTATTTGTTGTGAAGCATCTTGAAGGCAATTTAAAGGTGGAAGCTAAGGTGGTTTGGTTCACATTGATGAGATAGCTTAATAGCTATGGCTAACCTATTGGAGCTATAAAAGCCTATGAACAGGATGGCTTTTTTGTCTTTGGAAACTGGAATGCATTGAACTTTATTGAGCTAGCTAACCTTAGTGAGCCTAGCTAACTCAATATAGGTATAGTCATTTTTGTTAAAATTCGATGACATGTAAAGTATAGAGATCCAAGACTAGTATGCCAAAATTAAAAATGAAGATGCCAAAGACTTATAAGTACAAATCCTATGATGAGTGAACACTATGATGGAAAAATTCAAGTGAGAAAGCACGGGTGTGCTCTAGTATATGAATAGTGTGGTGTATCCAAGATGAGTGACAAAGGATCCAAATGGGCGTGAAAGTTTGTTTGTGTTTATATAATAGACTCATCACGATGATAAAGTATGAGTCACATATTATAATTAAACAAAATTTACATGTCATAATATTGTTATCTAATGGTTAGTTGTGGTCTTTGAAATGATCTATGAAATGATTTATGTAATTGATGTAAGACCGAGAGAGGTATGCATACCCATTTTTTATGTGTTCCATGTCTTAGAGAGTTCTTAGCACTTTAGAAGTGTGTGTCATGCTAGATGAATACATTTGGGTGGACAGTATTGGTTGTAGACTCCATGAGGTGAAATTTCATGTTTTCAAGGAGTCCATCGAGATGTTGGATGAACTGTGTATGTGAAGGACTTCCTAGTAGACTAGGGGTTGAGGCAAACCATTGCATTCCAGTAGATGGTTGTTCCTTTATATAGACATCGACAAATTGATTATGTTTGCATAAATAAGATACAAGGTGTAATTGGTAGATTGGACCAGATGTAGATATTTGTTGATTGAGATTCACCCAAGTAGTCATTAAGGGGGCGACTTAAAAATATAATTCCTAGTTGTTTTTGAGTTGTGATTCTTTCTATGTAAAGGAGTATGTTCCTATTATCTATGAGTTGTTTAGATATAGTTGATTCCTAGATTGGTGTGTGGGGTGCATTATTCAATTTTAAGTGTCTTATATTCCAATGCTTTTTCATTTCCCTTTATATCTCTTTTTTTATCGATTATTTCTTTATTTGGGGCAATGTTTATCTAGAGAATATACATACAAAAGTAGGGAAGTCTTTTGGACTGTTTTGGACTTTTATAATTTTTGTTGTAAACTATATTGCACTATTTCTTTTATGGTAGAATTTTTTTTTTATATCACGATATTTTAGTTTGTTCTTTTGACAATTCACCCATATCTTGATGTCTCATTTTATTTTCTTCTTTCTATGTTCTTGTAACTTCACAATCAATAATTGTTGCTCATTAGACAAAGTATGTCTCAATGGATTATTGGGAAATTTTCTTCTTTCCATAAAACTAAGACTAAACCTGTATGTAAGAAATATCATGGATTTTTAATATAGATAGACATCTAATATTTTTCGCTAAATTTTATTTTATTTCTAAATTCATCAAAATATTAACACTCAACATGGTTTCTAGAGTGACATTGAGCTCTATTTGTATGTGAATAATTAGATAAAAATTTATGTACAAAATAAGTCTCAATTAAAAAAAAATATTTGCTAGACTACATATTGATGGTTAGATATAACAAGATGCTATGTTCATTTCAAAGACTTGATTTCTAGAGGAATATGAATTACGCATAAATGCCTACGATTTTTTAATGGATAAACTGAATGTAAATTATTCGATATTGTTGTTGTCATTCTGATGGGTACGTTATCTCTATTACTTATCTCTGTTACTTCCAATACAATAGTATCTTAAAAATGGATTTAAAATGATATTTTTTTTTTTTTCAAGATATTTTTAGTGAATTCACAGATATTTATTATTTTTTTGTAATATTCTCATATACATATATGCAACATCTATTTCACTTTAATTTTTTACATAAACTTTGGGGTTTGTTTATTTATTTTTATTTGATTTTTTTTAGAGTAAGATGTAAATTATTTCAACATTTTCTGTGTAATTTCTTCTAATTATTTGTATGACATAATACTTCCCCATCTTAAAATATAAAGAAATTAAATATTTTAATAAAATATTTTTTTGGTCTCTTATAAAAGCTCCATCATATTTATTTATAAATCATACTTTACTTGTAAATGTTATTTAAATATAATGAATAAGATAATGAATATTTATGAAAAGAAAACATAATGTATAAAAAACTGATTTAGTGAGGTAAGTATAAATTAATATATTAATCTTAAAAAAAAATAGGTACTAAAAGAAATGAACTTTGATACGATCCAATCATATAAGTTTTAACAAGATCATTATTTATAATTATTTAAAATGCACTTTCAAAGGGATAAATGGATTGAACACCCTAACAACACTAATGAACTTGATACTTTTGAGGAGAGATGCTCATTCTACATCTTTTTATATGGAGGGAAATGTGTAATTTTGTCCATATTCAAGGTGGAGTTGTCCTTAGAAATAAAAATAAAATATTCTTAAAGTGAGATATAATCAAGATAAAAAAATATTAGACATATTTGGTTAGTTTTACTTAAAAGTATTATAAAACTAGCCTCATTCTAAGTATGCTTTCCTTATTTGTTGTTAATATTACAACCCAATACAAAAGAGATATGTTAAAAATATTTCACGCTCACTCTCCATTATAAATAAAATATTTCCATATCTATGTGAAATAAGATATTTTACAATTATTCTAAAGGAATTAAGAAAAAATCGAAATAAAGAATTGATATTATTTATATTTTCTTTTTATGTTAGTTGGATACACTAATAAATCGTTTTAATATCACTATTAACTAATTTATCTTAATAGTAACTTATGTATACATACGAACCACAATAAAAAATTTCAAACGTCCAAAGAGAATTAGTAATTGAAAGTAAAAATATCGAAATATATTTAAAGATATTTTAATGGAAAAAAATCTTTAATGTGACAATGTAATCCATAAATAAAATATCACAATGATTAAGTTAACTAAAATCATTTCATGTTCACCACTTTACGTATTATATATGGCTTATAATAATAATAATAATAATAACCATCTTTGATCCATCCTAGAGGTATAAGTCTAGTGTGACACTAAAAGAGATATGAGCTAAAATGAATCTATATATATACTATTAGAAAAACCATATATAAATTAAACCACGAGAAAAAATTAAAATTGATTGTTTTACCTTAATTTTATTTTAATTACTAAATTATTAATATATTTTTAATTATATGTAATTTTAAAAAATGTTAAATTGCACCCATAAATATTAACTACAATCTAACACATTGTAATATAATATAATAATATTATATATATTAAGTATAATAACGAGAAAATTATAGAGTAATATATGACATAATACTCAAAAGAGTTCAATCTAATATAATGCTAAATAGAATATTAAATATTATATAATATAAAACTAATATGTTCTATATTTGTTATAATAGGACATAAAAATGGAAAATTTTGAAAAATAAATACATGTCATAAAAACTCTCAATGAACTTCTATTTACTACTGACCTGTAATAAATCATAGTGTGTTAATTAGATATTTATCTAACGACTTTTAAAGTTTATATTTGACGAAGAATATACCATATGAATCGAGGGTTTTAATTTAAGAATTTAGAAACTAATTGTATTATAAAATTTAAATTATTACGATGTAATCGCTTTCCTTTCTGAAATCAATTCTCCTAAATGCCACTTGCACCACTCTGCATGATGTGATCTATTGTTAGACGATTAAACCATCCTCTACCATCGAATGATGCCATAACCATTTCATCTGGCCGGATGAAGCGATAACCGTCCCACATAATTACCCATCTCATACTCAGACTCCAGAGTATGCCATAACCGTTTCATGGCTCTGGCCGGATGAAGCAATAATCGTCTCACACATAATTACCCATCTCTTACTCAGACTCCGCAGTGTACATAGCCTTCTCTTTTATTCGGTTTGGCATTGATATATGACAGTAATCATAGAGATTTAGTACCAGAGGCCACTGTCTGATTACATTTTCTGCATTTTCTGCAACAGAAAGTTCAGTTCTATAACGGAAATGAGTAGCATACATCATCTGGGAAATGCAGTGGGAGATCCGAAAAAACTACTGAGAATGAAAAAGAGATTTCTACAAAAGAAGATTTTGATGACCAGTCCTCGATCGAGCAGGTGGCTCTCACTGTGCCTACAACTGACCATCCAAGCATTCCCGTCCTAACTTTGAGGATGTGGGTTCTCAGAATTATTTCTTGCATTCTACACTCGTTTCTAAATCAGTTCTTTGGGTACAGAAGGGAACCCCTCTCGATTAGTTCAATCATTGTTGTTCAATCGTTGGTCGGATTAAAGTCCTCCCTCTTGGCCGATTAATGTCAGCAACCATAACCAACAAAAAGTTCTTTGCAGGTAGCAAATGGGAGTTCTCACTGAATCCATGGCCATTCAATACAAAAGAGCATGTTCTCATCACAATCTTTGCGAATGCAGGGGCAGCACGTGTATATGAAATTTCCATTGTCAATGCTGTCATAATTTTCTATAAGAAGAACCTGAGATTTTTCGTTTCTTTACTCATTGTCATGAAAACCCAGGTTCGATTTTGACCATTTTTGCTCAAATTTTCTTCTGAGGTTTGTTAAATTCCCTCATGGTTGTAGTTTGCAATATTTCTTAGTGTTTTAGATATGCAGATGTTCGGGTATGGATGGGCAGCGGTCTTCCAAAAATATCTAGTGGAACCTACTACCCTGTGTTGGCGTGCAAACCTTGTTGAGGTTTCTATGATCAGGCAAGAACTCTCATTTCATATGATTAGATAAAATGAGTTCCTTTTACATGTGGGGTTTTTGAGATGTTTGATGAATTTTGTGTGATTTCTTATAAGCTTTATTTTGTTTCAATTGCTTTGATTGCAGAGCTCTTCATGAGAATGAGGAGAGGCCCAAAGGAGGCCTTACACGAAACCAATTTTTCATGATATCCCTTTCATGTAGTTTTTCCTATTATGTAGTCCCTGGTTATCTATTTCCCATGGTGACATCCCTATCATGGATCTGTTGGGCCTCTCCACATTCTGTCCTTACACAACAATTGGGTTTAGGACTATAGATCCTTGGCACCAGCAGCCTAGGGATAGATTGGTCCACCATTTCTTTTTACTTCGAAAGCCCTCTTGCTACTCGTTGGTTTTTAATAGCCAACAAAGCTGTCGAATTTGTGCTTGTAATGTATGTGATAACACCATTAACATACTAGCTCAACTTGTATCATGCAAAAACATTCCCAATATTTTTCATTCAATTGCACTGACCAACCTTACAACGTCTCTGGAATCGTTGATTCTGTTGTTGTTTCAGGAATTTATTTGTTCTTTTTGTAGATTTCTTGATTTAGAAAGCTTTTAGGTCTAGTATTCCTATATGATTTTTCTATTGTACTTAAATTTATTAAAATTTATTTATATTACCCATGCTTAAACTTAATTAAACACTATGAGAGAACTCGTTAAGCTTATTGCGATGGAAGCAAAATGCTCTGGTGGTGGAAAGGAATATAACAGAGGTGATCTGTGTGAGCGCGAGTGACTAAAGTTTATTGTGGACAAGTATACTGAAATTATTAGTTAGTATGTCAGGAGGTTATTTTAACATGCTATCAAGAAAAATGTATATTTATATTTTTTTCCATGTTTCGTGACAAATATGCAAACTCTGTTTCAAGTTAATGTAAGATAAAATGATTATACCAGCAAATGCCGAGTGTTAGACTTTTTTTCCTGACTATGAGATTCCTAAATATTCCACAAATATTTCAAAATCTACAAATACATATATGCACTTATGCACTTATGTCAATGCAGATATTGAAACTACAGATTCTCAATGAGGTTGTGCTAAATACTAGATGAGGGTCAGTCCCGGTGTTTCAATGGTGAGGTGGGGAGTTTCATCTCCATAACTTTGGTGGCCTAATCCTAGCTTCAACTTTGGTTTTCTATGTTGAAAAACAAAAAGAATATTTTGGAAATTTGAAATACAGGAGCATTTTAGAAATCTGATAAGCAAGAGTAAAGTTAAAATGCTTCAATCTTCGGTGTAAAATTTTCAGAATATTCAAATAGTCAAAAACTGCTTCAATCTTGTCTACTAGATTGTAATTTTTTCAGAATATTTGAATAGTAAAAAACCACTTCAATCTTGTCTATCAAATTTCCTGAATATTTTAAAAGTTAAATTATTTCAATAAAAATAAATTATTTTAATATTTGAATCAAATTTCTAAAATATTCCAAAATCTCATGTCTATTATATTTCGAAAATATTTCAATTCTATGATAAAAATAGCAACTCAACTGAGTATTCAAACTTACCATCCCCAATAATACCAATCTGGAAATGCAATATCAAAAGAATCTTCGGTTTCGCAATAATGAAACAGCGGGGGAGGAGAGTTGGCCGGATCACTAAAATGGGCTCGTTTCAAAATGGGCTTGTCTTCACAATTGAACATCAAGTGCAAGTCTGGAACCATTTTGGGGTAGAACTTCAGTAGCTGCGCAATTCCCCAAAATGTAAACAGATCTCTGCTCTGAAAATACTTTCGATACGATTCCACATACATCCTGCTATTAACAATCATCAGCCTAAAATTTGCAGATTTCTTTGTAGCTTCCCCCATGACCAACGTAATTCCATTCTTGGCCAAAGGCTTCATATCCCAAGGAATCCACTTGAAATAAAAGGGGTAGGATGCAGCTTCATGATCATAACTTGAGCTCCTCAGATCTTGAAGCCACGATGTCGAACACATGGCGCTGGGCCAACAACCTGGTAGGAAATGTGACAAATTTGTTATCTACTCCGCTCTTCCGAAAATCATAGAAAACAAAGGAAAGATAAAAGGAGTGAACCGAACATTACCTTTTCCCTCCTGAAAGTATCATAGAAAAGTGACTTTCTCTAACGGAAAACCATAGAAAACAACAAAACATCGAGTTAGAGACTCGTATCTGCGAAAGATAAACTTAAAATTGAAGTGGTTAT
This sequence comes from Pinus tabuliformis, assembly GCA_031772625.1. NCBI lineage: Eukaryota > Viridiplantae > Streptophyta > Pinopsida > Pinales > Pinaceae > Pinus > Pinus tabuliformis. The sequence goes on from CM062815.1 coordinate 194,939,997, forward strand.
ATCAAAATTGGAATACCAAAGGCATCGGTGGTATGTTTCTACATCTGCATAAGATATTGCAAAACCTAACATTGAAATTTCAGACGTTGATGACGCAATTTCTGATTGTTCACTTTTTTCTGGAATGCCCTTTTACTAAGGCCATTTGGGACTACGTAGTGGTTTCACTAAATATGAGGATAGACAAGGAATGGTCCTCCATCCTTGAATTCTTATTGTATTGGTTTACTAATCAAAGACCTTAGTGTGGGCTCCCCTTGTATGTTCTTTAGGGGATTTGGTATTTCAGAAACTCTTTTTTCTTTTAGCACTGGATCTTCAATTGCCATTCTACTAGTGTCAAAATTGTTGGCTCTTTTTTCAAATTGGTCTTTGGAGGGCTTGGTCTTTTCCACTTATTGCTCACTTTCATGATCTCGGGGGACATTTTTCTTTTGGTTTCTTTGATGGAATCTCATTTCATGGTTATTGTGGATGCTGACCACTTATTAAACTATGCCCAAATAAGAAATCCCTTTTCTATTGGAATGGATGTGGGAATGGATATGGTGGTACAAATTACTAAGCTCCTGACAGTGGTGTTGTGGGCATTACATGAGAGTGCTGCTTGGCTCACCGTTAATTCCATTAGGCATTGTTGGAAACTCTAAGATTGTCATTAATTAGTTGCAGGGGAACTCTCTTGACATTCATTTGCTTCAGCACTCGATGACAAACATAGCTGCCCTCCACTCCTACAATGACATTTCTTTGTTCCATGTGTACAATGAAAAAAACATGGATATGGATGCTTTGTCCAGAAGCGGGATCCCTCTTTCCCTGGCAGAATGTTTTTTGAACTTTTTATTAATTTTCTATATATAATTCAAGCTCTTTTGAGCTCTAAAATCCATGTTGGACATTCTCTAGCTTGTTTTGTGATCAAGGATAGACATTCTATATGAGCCACAATAAGGGCTAGGCCATGTTTCTTTACCTCTATGCACCTATGCTGCTCTATCTGTTCTACTCTATTTCTTTGTTCTCTGGGTTAGACACAGTTTTGAGTCCCTTTCTCAAGGAAACAACAGTTTGTAATAGAATTATGTAACTTCTCATTTATAATGATGAAATTCTGGTTTTGGAATTATAATTATTTTTGAAATAAATTTTTAGGTAAATACAAATATATATATGATTCATTTATGTTTATTTGAATTTTGAATTCCAAATTTAATTATAATTTTAGTTTTATTATAAATTTAAATTTAATTTCATCAAATTTTGAAAAACTTAAAGTAATATACATAGATTTGAAAAAGGGTAGAGGTTGAGAAAGTATTAAAATCCATCTTTACAAATCTCATGAAAATTTTCAAAAAAGTGTTTCTCTTTAAATTCATTCAACAATTTTGAAGGAAACTTTATTTTTACGTGGAGCGCTTTAAAAGAAAAATTAGAACCAAGGAGCATGAGCTAACTAATTAGTATCTTTTTTGAAGGATATTCTATGTTAAAACTTTATTAGTTAAAAGTGAACTCATGAAGATTTTTATTTGGAAAAGCATTTGAATTTCCAAAGAAACTTTAGTCACTTGTTCGTGGGTTGTTGATATCATCAATTGGAAATGATTTGGTATCATAGTCTAGGCTCATATACCTTTCTAAGATTCAATAACTAAATGGTTCCATCTTCATTATTCAAATTTACTATACTTATGGTAGATTATGGCAATTTGAGATTTTCAACATCCTTGAGTTCAAAATATTCATATTTTGGCTTCAACTTGATATTCTTATAATTTATCCAAAATCATTCAAGGCGGGTCACTATGATCTGATCCACAACAGGTCACTATGATTTGATCCACAACATACTGATAAAAAACATAATGATACAAATGTTTGCTAGAGTTGGAATTGGAGGAACAATGCAAATGAGATCTAAATGACACCCAACAAAGCTATATCAACTGCAAGAAATCTTGAATCCAAATAAAGTTGGCATATACAAATAGGAAGTGGATAAATTCCAACCATTCAAGTAGGAAAATACTTCAAACACAAGAGTTTCAAGTGCAAATACATATCGAAATCAGGGTCTTAGCTATCTCTACAATCCATTCTTTGGGAACTACACTAAATAACCAAAAAGAGATAACCTTATATTGTGGATACTCTTGTCATGTCAACTATGCAATTCCTGAGACCTTCTTCTTTAACTAAGATCCAAAATTCTATTTACATCGTTTGGCAACATCTGGTGACACTTTCACTGTCATTGTAAAAGAGTAATAATTTAATGCTACTCTTTCCTAGCTACTGTCCTCGGACCCTCCTTTGGCAACATCTGGTGACACTTTCACTGTCATCATGGAAGAGATCATGGAAGAGTAATAGTTCAATGCTCTTTCCTCATTCCTAGCTACTGCCTTACGACGTTTCCTTTGCAACATCTGGTGCAATTGCTAGTTATGTGCTTTTGGAGTCACATGAATGTTTTAAACTTCAATTTTATTCAAGACTTAGCACAACTTTATGTGAAGATTTTTTATTAGAAGTTTACATATATTGTAGGATTTTAGATTATGGTTTTTCGTACACATAATCTGAAGATTGATTATTTTCGGGTTATACAAATAATAATCAGGAAAAAGATGATTGAAAAAGCGCACAAGGGTACGTTTTTCATCTTGGAACCATTTTGTTTTCATGTGAATCCATGAAACAATTGATCACTTCAATATATTCTCTAGAGGTAGACTATGTAGCTGAAAATTTAGCAGCTTATTAGCAGTGTGGCTAAGAATATTACTGAAATATATTTCAAATGTTTAGAAGGAGCCAACTCCTATTTACTGTGATAGCAGTTCCGCAATTTCCTTATCAAAAAATCATGTATTCCACAAGAAGAGCAAGCACATTGAAACACAATTTCATTTCATTCATGAGCTTGTCAATGATGGAGACATATTACTTTATTCTTATGGTTCCAAAGATTAACTTGCAGATATTTTCACAAAGCCATTGGGAAAAGATGTATTTGAATTTAATAGAGAAATTACACATTGTAAGTGCCTCTACTTGTAATAGTGGAGATTAGGAGGGGATGTTGAGATATTAATCTCACTATCTATTAGGTGTTGTTAGGGTCCTATAATAATAGGATTCATAATTTTGAATTGACTATGATTAGTCTTGTAATATTGTGCATACTTTTGCATTCTGCAAAATGTTTTCCCATATTAAAAATAAAAAATGTAAAGAGGGTGAAGTCCTAAAAGAATAATGAAAGGACCAAAATAAAGAAAAAGATAAAAAAGATATAAAACATGAACCCCAAAAAGAGATAAGAATAGATCATGACAGTTTGCAAATTCAAATGCCACTTCTTTTCACTTTACTTTGCAAAATAATATTGTGTGCAACTTGTCAAAAAATGCCACAATCCATGATGGTCAAATAGTTTAATCTTGATTCATTCATGGTTTAAATTTCATGTTGATAGATAGAGAATAAAGATCTAGCCAAACTGTTTAATCTTGGTAGATCAGTAGTTAGGTAGAGAATAATAATGAGCTCATCAGTTTAATCTGAGCCATCAGAAGTTATAAGGTTAGAATTAGATAGTTTTCTTATCAAAGAAAAAGAAATAAAGGGTTAGCAAGCTCAAATGCACCCAATGAATGAAGAGAAAATGCTAGGGTAAATAAATGGTAGGCAAAAGAAATTTTGGAAATATACATGGTTGCCAGCTCAAAAGCACCTTCATCATGCTTAGTCTTATGTTTTATGTGCAGGATGAATTATCAAAGGAAAAGGACATTCATTAAAGCTTATTCACTAATTTCCCCTCATTTCACTAAACCCTTTATTAATTTTCCCCTTCTTCATTATCCCGTCATTACCTTTCTTTCCCTAATGCTTCTTCCCCTTCTTCATTTCTAAGCACCATTTCCTTTAATTTCCCCTTGTAATTTCAGGAAAACAATTTAGATGATTGGAAAAGCACACAATGGTATGTCTTTCATCTTGGAACCATTTTATTTTCATGGGAATCCATGAAACAATTAATCACTTCAGTATCTTCTATAGAGGTAGACTATGTAGCTGCAAATTTAGCAGCTTGTTAGTAGTGTCGCTGAGAATATTACTGAAATATATTTCAAATTTTTAGAAGGAGCCAACTCCTATTTATTGTGATAACAGTTCTGCTATTTATTTATCAAAAAATCATGTATTCCACAAAAAGAGCAAGCACATTGACACACAATTTCATTTCATTCGTGAGCTTGTCAATGATGGAGACATCTTACTTTATTCTTATGGTTCCAAAGATTAACTTGCAGATATTTTCACAAATCCATTGGGAAAAGATGTATTTGAATTTCAAATAGAGAAATTACCCATTGTAAGTGCCTCTACTTGTAATAGTGGAGATTAGGAGGGGATGTTGAGATATTAATCTCACTATCTATTAGGTGTTGTTAGGGTCCTATAATAATAGGATTCATAATTTTGAATTGACTATGATTAGCCTTGTAATATTGTACATACATTTGCATTTTTCAAAATGTTTTCCCATATTAAAAATAAAAAATGTAAAAAGGGTGATGTCATAAAAGAATAATTAAAGGACCAAAAAAAAGAAAAAGATCAAAAAGATATAAAATATGGACCCCAAAAAGAGATAAGAATAGATCATGAAAGTGTGAAAATTCAAATGCCGCTCCTTTTCACTTTACTTTTCAAAATAATATTGTGTGCAGCTTGTCAAAAAATGCCACAATCCATTATGATCAAATAGCTTAATCTTGATTCATTCATCGTTTAAATTTCATGTTGATAGATAGAGAATAAAGATCTAGCCAAACTGTTTAATCTTGGTAGATCAGTAGTTAGGTAGAGAATAATAATGAGCTCATTAGTTTAATCTGAGCCATCAAAAGTTATAAGGTTAGAATTAGATAGTTTTCTTATCAAAGAAAAAGAAATAAAGGGTCAGCAAGCTCAAATGCACCCAATGAATGAAGAGAAAATGCTAGGGTAAATAAATGGTAGGCAGAAGAAGTTCTGGAAATATACAAGGTTGCCAGCTCAAAAGCACCTTCAAAATGCTTAATCCTATGTTTTATGTGCAGAAGGAATTATCAAAGACAAAGGACATTCAATAAATCTTATTCACAAATTTCCCCTCATTTCACTAAACCCTTTATTAATTTTCCCCTTCTTCATTATCTCGTCATTACCTTTCTTTCCCTAATTCTTTTTCCCCTTCTTCATTTCTAAGCACCATTTCCTTTAATTTCCCCTTGGAAATGTATTCCCTCCTCATAATTTCACTTTGCCCCTTATTCCATCCCATTTCCCCTTCCCAAAACCTCTTTTCCCTAGTGTGAAAACCATTGCCATCACAAATAATACCCTCCCCTTTATTAATCTCCCCTTTTTCTTAAAAACCCACTAAAATCCCTTTTTCCTAAGTTATTCCCTAACCTATATTCCTACTTCATGCATTTAACCCCACACGTTATAATTCCCCGACCCTCACCAAACCTTTGAATGTATTAAACCCACTGCATTATTTATCCCCGGGCCCCGCCAACCACATCCCAACTTCGCTGTTGAAACTCCACTATGTTATAGCCCTCTGATCAAGCAGTCCGAGATCTGACAACCCATATCCATATCATGTGCTCCCATCGTCTGACAGTTAAAATCCCAATGCGAGATTCACGGTTTGGCCAATTACCTTTTTGCTATGTGGCATCACCACATTGTATTGTGTGCTCTCAAAAAATACCACCCATTGTTCATTTACTAATCCCGCGCCCAAATTTAACCATTGTTGGTTAAAAACCAAAAAATCCCCCTTTTCACTCTTTTCACTGATTTTCGTTGCAAACACCTTCATCAACTAGTTCTTATGCCCTAAACTTTGTTCTACCATTTTCTACCCATTTGGAACCTAAAGACCCTGCCGATTCCAAATTAAAGCAGCACACAGACAATTCAATCTCCAGAAACCTCTACTGCTACCACAAAAACCTGTTTGCACATTTAATCATCATTTTTCTAGGTATTCTTGAAAGAACTAGAATGAACCTGTCATTAAGTTCTGTACGATGTTTATATAAGGTTTATTAACAAAAAAAAAACCAAACAAACAAACTAACTAACTAACTTGCCAAACTAAAGAAACCCACTATGCATCCGAAGGGTTCCTTTCCTGTAGACTATATTCACCCTTCCCACTATTCCAGAGCTTTTAACTCTATTCCTAAATCAAAAGAAATAGTAATTCAAATAAAAATAGACCAAATTATGGCTTCCCAGAGCATTCTAAATGAGAAACCATAGCAAACCCCTCACCTGGACATTGACCACCTCACATTTTCCTACATAGATTTCCAAATTAAAGACACATCCACTTCTAGCCATCTATTAAAACTCCACTGTTGGAGTATAGATAAATTCCTTAATGAGAATGATGACATTCACTTATGGGAATCGAATTTGCCCAAATACATGTTCCCACAGGTATACTTGTTCCAAGAAATCATTCATTTCTTCCAAGCTTGCTATATCCCAAGTCAAATAACCATAGTCTTTCCTGACCAACAGATTTTATTCATCATTACTTTAGAGTCAATATATCAAATGCCGCAGGTCTAGCCAAGGCCAAATGAAATCCCATTTCCCATTGAAAACCTACTTGAACTTGACATAAAGCTGGACATTCCCAAGAGGGCTCAAATCTTTCAGACATTCATCCTAGAAGAGTCTCATACTACTACAGATATTCCTCCACACTCTACCACCATTTCTTTGAGAGGCAAGAGAAATTGTAACCATGTTGTCTTGCATTCGTGGGTATACTACTGATGGATTTGTAGATGAACATGCACTTCCTTTCCTCTCTATTTTTTCCCCAAGTAAGCCTCCAGCTTCAATTTTCAATTTTGCTAAGTTCTTGGTAGACATAATCCATGATCAGTTGATCAATTGCTAAATGAAAGAGTATTCAAATAATTTTCAGTATTGTTCCACATGTTCCTATATTTCCAGTCAGACAAGTTTCCAGTTAGCATCCAAAAATTGGACACTAAGGGCCAACCAGACCTATCATCTTTAGGACACCATTGATCCAAAAATATTCCACTATTTTTAGTTATAAAGAGTTCATTGGTTCCTTTGTTCATCCAGTTGTAAATATGCTAACCAGTAGCAATCAACCAAGGATTAGTGATGAGATAAAAATAGTTTTGCAGTTGTCTAAAAATAGTGGAGTAGGAGATTGATATCTATACCAGGACCACACTGAAACCATGATATATGGATGCCATCTCACTTCCTACAAATTGCCTAGATATCTCCCCATGAGAATATTTGCATTAGAATGTTTCAGGTACATCATAAACTCAGATGATGTCAATTTTATGTCAGCTAGGAAGAAAACATGGTTCAAGATCAAAAAATAGTTGGGCCCTTTTATTTGTAATAATAGGGAAGCTGGACAAGAAGCTAAGAAAATTTTACAGCAAATGAAGTTCAGTAGTAGTTTCATGTGGCAGTATGACCTAATGGATTCATAAACAAATTAATGCTCAAATTCAAATTAAGCCCTTTTATACATGAGTCTAGGCGAGACATTGAAAAATTTGCCAACCAGTCAGAGTGGTTGGAAAATACCTTAATAGATGTGGAAAAGCAGATAGATACTAGTTCCTTTTTGCAGATGCCAACCCTACAGGAACAAATGGGTATTAGTCCCATTCTACAGACTCCATCCATGCAGGATAGAAATGTAAAAATGACTAGAGAAGAAGGCTCTAGCTCTAAAATGGATACTACAGATGATAGGTCTAGAATCATGGACGGGAAGAAGCACAAACTTAATCCTGTAAATGAGAAAGAAGAGACCATTGAGACAATTGAAATCATTGATACTGACACAATGGTTAAAAAGAGTACAACTCTAGTAGTTTCAAAGGAAACTCATCAACCTTCCACCTCAAATACTCAGATTATTGAAAAACAACTTAGTATTGAAGTCTCTTCATCCAGCAAACCAGTGGATAAAGGGAAAGATATAAAATAGAAGTACAAATAAATCAAGTTGAGGAATGAGGCATTGAAGGCTAAAACATATGCCCATTACTTCAAACTGACTCTTAGAAACCGGAAGAGGTTGATGTTATCTTTTGACATTAAAACTAGTAAAATGCAAATGACCTTTTTGTAGCCTATAGTCAAGTAGCCTAAAACATCAGTAGATTATAGGAAGATAGAGTTTGAAGTTTTGGCCAGGGATGTTCACCCTATTGATCAAATTGAATATCATAAGTAGATAGGTGAAATGATTTACCCAACAATGACTAACAAAGCAATAACTGTGTAGAAACTTCAAAGTTCTCTAGGCAACATCACAACATAATTTAAGCTAGAAAAGACATCCTCACAAGCCAAGGATAACAGAGTTAGGTCACTGGAGCACTTGGTGATTGAGATTGGATATAATCCAAGTGACATCAAGGCAGCAGAAAAGCTCATAAAGAAGAAAAATGAAGACATTGATGCTTTGAAGAAACAATAGAAGTTGCCTCCTTCTGAACATCCACAGACTAAGGAGGTCCTAGAAAGCCAAACCCAATAGGGTGAAATGATGGATCTCATTCTTCAACTAAATGCTCAATTGAAAGAAATGGAGAATGAATTGGACAATTTAATACAGTTGAAATAGGCCAGCATTGAGATAGTTATTGCCACTATTATACCTACAGTCACTATAGCAGTTCCTTCCACTTTGGTAGTTTCATTGGCCCCAATAGCTCCAGGAGCTACAACACTTCCAACTGCATCAGTAACTACATCAGTAACAGGTTCAACAACATCAGCAGCTCATCCAAGTGATGAATTAAGTAAACTGGTCAAAGCCATGGAGGACATGTCCATTCAGACCACTGAAATAAATAGACTCAAAGAACATATAAAAAGTCTAGAGGATGAGAAGAAACTAGCTCAAATCATGCATAAAACGAAGTACATAAGTGAAACAGGTTGACTGAGAGGATAAAGAACTTAGAAAAGGAATTAACATTGAAGGAGCCACTTGCCCAAGCAAAAGAGTAGCTATGGGCCAATATCATTGACTCTGTCAACGATATTTGGCCATCTATACAAGTTACCTTTGAACAAAATGATTTAGTCAAAGACGCTAATAAAGCAATTCAAAGGGTCAAGGCTGAACCTAGAAATATGTGAGAAGAAGCCTCAAGAATAATCCAATTCCTTAACTCAAAGAATAAATATGAATTGCAGGAGCTTGGCATAGCTGATAGAACTGCTACTATACTAGAGGTGAAAAAGGTAATCACCAAGAGGATGGTTAAACTTGATTCTTTGAGGTACAAAGATCTGCCGAATCCATTAGTAATAAATGACAGGTTAATGCCACATGAAGACTATAACAAGAGAATCAGAGAAGTGGCAAAGGAGCAAGCCAATAGTTGCTCTATGAGAGGGATGCCTACAGGAAAGGTCCTTTACTAGACCTTTGAGAACCTCTTTTACGTCTAGCATTAGGTAAAACATCTTTTTGTAAACAAACCCTCCTTTGTAAAATACATAGAAGAATGGTAAATATTAAATTACCAGATACAGAGACTTGGAAAAAATTAAATGATTTACTATGAAAATGCAAGGTAAACAGTGGATACAGAGCAAGGAAAGAAAAGTAGCAAATCAGATAAGTCAAAGAGTATCAGATGAAAGAGTATCATTCAAAAGGAAAAGTAAAAGAATAGACAGAATGGAAGACAAACAACAAAAGAGAAAAAACAACATAATATCAAAGAAGAGCCAACAACAAAAGCACTAAAAGAGGGACAACTTGCGTTAGTTACATATCTATCTCTATCTTCTTGCATGAAGATAATTCTTTTTCCTTGAATAATTCCTAAATCAGTTTAGGTTATTTTGTAATAGTTTTTTGTATAAATACTTCATAATTCGAAGTATAGGCTGTGGATTGCTAAACATTTCTATAGTTGTATTGATCTGAAACCTAAGGGTTCATTGTACTCAAGCCAGTAGACTGGACTAAGTAATAAAGGAATTATGTTACAGGATTCATGTGTTGGGCCACTTCAGTGAAGTATTTTTTGTTTGTCAAATTTTCATAATTTTCATGCAAACAATTATTCACTTAAAATTTTAATATTTTTTTATTATCCTTGAAGTTAGTTTAGATAACAAAGAAGTATTCCACAATAATATTATCCATTGGAGCCAATTTGCTTCATTAGATCTCGCAATAAAATTAGTACATGCTTGCTTATAAACAAAAAATTCCTTATGCTTTATGATCCTTAATGGGATGTTCAGTATTAGCTTATGTTCTAACTAACCTAACTTTTATATGTTTTGTGGTAGCAAGGAGATGATGTGTTCTTTCCTATCTTAATATATCTCATTAGTACTATACTTCAATAATGTATATTGCTCATTCTTTAGTGATGTGCTCCGTTGAAGTTTTTATGTTATTCCTAGGTCATACGTTCACCATTATTGAGGATAATAATATGATTAAAAAAATAAAGTAGATCTTGAATTTCGTAAGAAACAAGTATAACATATCATATTATCAACTTTAAGGATGAGATCACCCCTAAAAATAATAAGGTATGAAATCCATTTACATTACCTTTTCCTATTACCTTTATCATGACTACACTGCCACCATACATTTACCCTAATGGACCCAGCCAGTCCAATCGACTTTCATAATCTTACCTTCGGTTGTGCTTTATCATGCACCCAGCTTCATCTAAATCTTACATTACCTTTCAAGTACGACACATCTCTCCTCAAGCTCCATTAAGTTTCTTTTTTCCCCAAACAATTCCCAAGGCTCAAAACATAAAAGGCAAGACAAGAAATAAACAAGAAGAAAATCATGAAAACTAATAACAACACGACTTCAAAAAAAAAGTGGCATGATCATCCACTAGACACAAAAAAATTGCAAATCAAGCATGATAAAACAATAAAAGACAAAATTCACAAGACTAAAAACAAACACCATGACTCAATCCCCATGGTTCCTAAGGAAAGTTCAACCTGAACCTTCTTCAGGATTTCATGGAAATTTGCTTTTCCATGCAATCCCCTGGATCATACTGACATTAACACATAACTTTTAGTGCAACCATAAACACAAAAATACACCAACTACCTCATCTTGTTGTGCCAAGCATGTTACCTTGCGACTGAACACATCCATGCCATCTCTCAAGGGACTCCAATTATCTTGAAAAATCCATCTATAGCTAGAGACTAGATAATATACCTATCAATTAAGAAGACTCCCTATATGTAAAGCACTTGTTCAGTACGAATTAGGGTTTCCAAACATAGCCAAAGGAATTCTTACTTGATTCTTTTCTTTTACCTTTACCGTACTGTAATTGGGTCTTACTATATATTGTCACGTCACCCAACTGTTAGTTATATAAACACATAAACTGTTACCTCATCACACTAATACCAAGCATGTTTCCTGCAATTGTTCACACATGTCAAACACATGTTCCAAATATCAAGACAATCATAACTGTCAATTTGAAATCAAATTTTACAAACAATCATGTCATAATCCATAGTCAACTCATAGTCATTAGACATAATTCTACAACTATCACCTACTACACTCAAGTACCTACCAACTGTCTCAACACATATACATTAGTATAATCATCTTAAAACAAAATCATTTGAGCACATACTCATATTAAGCAATTCATCAATCATTCAACCACTTGTAAACATGCCATGTTAACTAAATTAACTAGATGACATAATAGACACCAACATTAAACATCAATAAACAACATAATCAAGAATGAAGCACCAAGAATACTACATAAGCAACATCATACCTTGGTGTACCTGAGGGGAGGCTATCTTGTCTGCACAATATATCTAGGTTAGCATGATACAACTTCACAACATATCAACTCAAACATAAATCATGATATCTAGAGTAGTAACTAACTAACATGTTCACATCATAAGCTTGTAAGAATTTGTCGTTCATGCATAACAATCACATATGTACGATTAGTCTAGATTAGTACCACACAATGCAACACAATAAATCGACTCATACCTAAATATTGCAACCATAATCATCTGCACAAGTCAAAATAGGTTAACATAATACATATAACATCAATATCTTCAATGCAGTGAACATAACCATCACACATATGACCAATCCAAATTACAACATCAATATCTCAATAAAATAACCCTAACCATCAAGTTAATAGCATATAAAAACAATAAGTTACATATCATTATCATCAACAACATATAATCCTAATCATCAAGTTATCTAACATAAAACAACAATAGCAATGTGTACAACCAAAAGTTACTATCCTTCATGCCTATCCAACACATGTGCATATAACCACAATAATCATCTAACATCTATCATGAATGTAACCATAACATAAAATACATGTTCATAAACCTAATTTATATAACCCTAGTGTATATCACAATCCATTAGCTAACATACCTACATGCTGAACATACAATACCAATGGGACTATTTGCTCTTACCCCAAAGTCTAATGTTGCATCCTCATTATCATGGTCTACATCTCTTGTTCTATCTCAACCAACACATTAGCATCATAAAAGCTAGTAACATCATGATGACCTAAATTGAATACAATGACTTCACAAGGAATATTTGACCTACTATTCATGCATAACTATATCCAAGGCCATACATGCATAATAACTACATATATACATATAACACATGAGTACCAAGCCATATACTCATCATTCTAGCTAGAATCCAGTTATCAATGCATGACGATACCAACTGCACAAACGATAACCTCATGCATGAAAACTACCATTACTCCACTATACTTATTTCCACATGCGACCATCAACATGCATAAGGAATTCATAATAAACAATACATACTCATAAACGCATGTAGTTGAGCATAGGCGATCAATTCTTGTAATCTACCTACAAGACTGATACATGTAACCTAATCTATATGGATGTAATTATGTGACATAAAATCAACATGTAAGAAATATATAACCATATACAATGAGTCACTTACTCATGACATATTCATTCCACTAAAAGAATATCAAATTCTCCATGACAACCATACTACAGCTATAATCAATCATCAAGAAAGTGAAACAAGCACATGAAATGCAAGTGTAAGAGATACACATGTAATTGACATGCATGCGTGACCGACACACATCACCCAAGACGAGCGCAAGCACACTTTGATGCCACTCTGTAACACCCTCCTCCCATAGCTACACAAGCAACCGGTCAGTTGGGTAAACATGCGACAATAGGCCACTATGGATAAGATTCAACCTCCTTGGTGACTTTAAGGAAATGGAATCGATATGTAACCTACAGGTGTAAATAACGTAACTAAGTGTAGGGATCTCATACATATCTGAGAATCGCTAGGAACCATTTTTCCCTCATTCCATTTACTGCATTATCCTCCATTAAGTCATAGACACATTATCGATTCACATACAAGTAAAAACATGCTAAGAGCCATACATACCTGCTGTCATAAAATGTGCTTATAACCAACATAATATGAACAAAAATACAATAAACATGTATGCCATCAAATCCATAAATACATCAATGCCTTTACACATGAAAATCAAGGGAATCGATTTCTCATTAATGAACGTAATGAACCAACCGGAGATGGGACTACCACGTTCCACCCAGCCATAGAATGGATGAGTAAAATCTCTCTTCATCCATTCACCCCTGTGCCATACTCCAAGCATGAATGTGGGATCTCATAGAAAAGATCAATGAAGATTCATCCAGGGCTTCCAAACTAAAAGTTATACTACAAACCAAAAGTTGTACTGCAAACTGAAACTAGATAGAGTGCTTGAAAAAATGCTCAAGGCACTAAGCTTGTTTGCACACTGCTACCTACCCTATACTACTGAAAATTATGTTGAATCAAATAATGCAAAAATTCCAATGAAGCCAGTCAAGTAGCTGCTGAAACAAGTGAGCTGCTTGACTGTTTGTTAGTACAATCAAAAGGAAAACTTGAGTTTTTGTCCATAAAATCAAAGTTGTAGAATGTAATGGCAACTGCTGTTGGATCTGATCATGGAAATATGTTTGAACTCTTGAGCTAAAAATAACCTCCATGTAGTTTGTTATAGGATCAGTAAAGGCATGATTAATTAGTTTACCTTGAAGGCCTTGATTGACCGATTGAGCATGTAAGATTTTATCAGTTGTAATCTCAAGGTTAACCCTTGAATCCCACTGTTGAGTTTGAGGCTTATGTTCGAAAACAGAAATCTCATCAATCTGCAAATCAAAAGGAAATATAGTCTCCTCTTTTTATGAAGAAGGAATATTTTCTAAGAACTGTTTAGGATCTTGGAAACTATATGGCTCATTTTGAAAATCCAAAAGTTCAGTACCCTTCTTAAATATTTCAAAAATTAACTCAAGAAAACAAATTTTACCTTCAGGAGAACTTTTCCTCATTTTCAAATTCGTTAATGTATCCCTAAATTCTTTTAAAAATTCACCATATCTAGGGTTTACCACATACCCTATCATGTTGCTTCGCAAGAAATTTGATCAATATGCAGTGCAATCACCATGCGTTTTTTGCAAATATGGATTCTTTAAAAGTGGAGTCACCCTAAAAATTTTGAAGCTCTGGATGGTTGAACATGGAGTTGCCAGGTGAATGATACAACCTTCTTGTGTCTAATCACTGTCCACCATCGATAATTAGATTTGGATCTTGATACAGTTTTCTAGGCATGTCCCTAGTATGATCGCTAAAATTTTAGCACTCAGTAATTTTCTGAGGTTGCAGAAGAAAATCACAAAGGTAACCACAAACCAACTTCCAAAGCTAGGATCTAACCCTGACAACTTCAGAGAGGGTTCTCTCTATAATATTTCACTTTGTTGGATTGAATATTAGGCTAGCTATGATGTTTAAGGTTTGATTTGTATTTGAATAGTTGGTTGATAACTAGATTACCATTGGGCTATGGAGTCTGTTACATAAAATACAAATTGATTGTAGTATATACAAATAGATCTCACAGGGCCAGGTAGCCAAACCAAATGGAATCTTTAAGGTCTGTGAAATGGAGAAGAAGAATAGATTTAAGGCTCACTTTAAATATAGAGCATTGTTACCTGAAATCTATATTTAAAGATCAGAAGAAAACATCGAAATTATTTGTAGCTGGGTGTAGAGTCTAGATTTAAACAAATTATTCCCTATACTTATCTTTTGAATAATTCATATCTGAAAACAAATATATGATAAACAGAGAAATATAAACACATAAGACGATAGATGCACTTCACCAACAACTTGACACAAGAATCCTGTGAAAGAGCTTCTGTATTACTAGTAAATATGTTGATGGTTCAATAATATACATTAGTGTTTTTGGTATAAAAATCAACTTCTATTACGTAAAATGATGAAGTTTTTATAAAAATTCTAAACTATAATATTTTTAAAAATTATCAAGTTTTTTTACAAATATCTCAAACTATATTTACACAAATAGAATTGAAATATAGGACATTCAAAACTAATGAATCTACTTGGCACTATCTTTGTGGATTGTTGGTGACAAGGAAGAGCAATTGGAATTTCAGAGCAACTCTTATTTGATGAGGTGGCATCCAAGTGACTAACTGTCTTTGAGCTTTTTCCTCCCGAAATTCTGAACAATGGCATCCTGTAATCCCTTTGTATATCCCAAACCATAAGATATGTTATAAAACTGATAGAGGTTTTTGTAAATGATGATGTTGGAAGCACAAACCACTTTCCATTTTTGAAAATTCATTTCCACTTGCTCAGAAATTGCATTTGAAAAAAATGACTAAAAACATGAAAAATTGGGAAAATATGCTTGCAAAGATTCATCCGAATTTCCAAAATCGTAACAGATGTTAGAAACATGAAAGAGGTTTTTGTAAACGAGGATCCTATCATAAGAAACCTCTTTTATTTTTTTTAAATTCTCTCCCACGGTTTCTAAACCATGTTTTAAATTACTGTGTTATATAGGCAAAAACATAATTTAATTGACCATGAAACAAACATATGACATGGAGGTGTGAGGTGACATCGAGGTGGGGGATGATGTGGAGGCACATGGTTGGTGGAGAGGAAGTGGACTCTGAAAGGGTGATGTGGAGAAATACGTGGAGGTGAGTGGGGAAAACAGTCCAAGTGGCAGGCAGTGAGTGGTGTGGCAGTGACAACGAGGTAAAATGTTTGCGGGAGGTGATATGCGGAATGGATACATGGCGATAGGGGAATGGAGGTTTATTGGAAGTGGGGGGTGACATTAGCAAGAAAGCGGGTTACAATAGGAATGGTGGAAACCGCTTTTGGAGGGGTATCAGAGTTGTTTGTGGTATTAGATGGCGGGGGGGTCGAAATCATGAAGTTAAGACACGTAGGGGCGGGGAAACTAGTATTCAGAACCCCCCCCGCCACTGTTAAATAGAATCACAACAGGAGGGGGGGGTCTGAAAATACGCTAGATCCATCCAATGAAAAAGGTGATGTGATTGGGAGCATGGAATATGTGAGCTATTTAACTACATACAGTAAATCTCCATTTGTCGTTTTCAACACTACACTAAAATCAAAGCTATAGTACTAATTCCTTATTAAAATTCATTTAATCACAATTAAATGATGTGATTAATTTAATCTAAACATGCTTAATTATCCTCTAATGTTTCATTTTGACTTATAAGCATATTTTCTTATTTTCTTAAGGTTTTGACCTTTCTCGGAAATAATTTACAACATGGAATATTATTTACAACATTTCAATCATAATATTGATGAGCTATAATCAAAGAATCCTACAGAAATTATAGGACCCTAACAAGACATCACCAAAAAAACCATCATTATATTGGTCTCCATCCAAGCCTTCCAGGGCTTCTAGAGCATTTATCCAACCAAGTCTTTCAAAACTAGTAACTCAATGCACAAATTATACAGGGCTTCCAAAGTGTTTTTCCAACCAAGGCTTCCAGGACTAGTAACTCAAGCCACCAAGGGCTTCCATAGCATTTTTCTAACCAGGGCTTCTAGGACTAGTAACTCAACCGAAGTTGTTACATGGTTTCCACAACATTTGTTCAACCAAGGTTTCCAGGACTAATAACTCAACCCAAGCTAACGAAACATGAGAACCAAAAAAATCAAAACAATGAAAGTAAATTGACAATCACCATGGTTATCCATAAGATTTCAAGGCTAGGCAATCCACTTTCGATCCAGGACATTCTCCATTCCAATGACAAATCACAATCAAGAAACCACATGCATATGCAATGCATGCCCAAAACTAGTGAAGAAATCATACTTGCAACCTGTTACCTACAAGAAAATCTGATGCAGTTATTGATGTTGATTCCTTCTTGCACTTTCCTACTCTTCCTTTGCCTTCTTGCTCCAATAATCCAAGTATGCCACACCCTCCAAGAGTGCTCCAAAAAAACTCTAAGTTTCTAAGAGTATGAGAGAGATCCAAACTGCCAAGGCAACCTAACCAGGAAACACGCTAAGGCCAACCCAAACAGACGGTTCTAGTTAGGCACTGAATTGAAAGAGTTGGTTGTCTCTCTCGGCCACCATTCCCAGGAGAAGAGGGGGTGTTTTTGACATGTTCTCCATGAGTAGTTAGCTTTGGCGATACTTTCCAACTAATCCTGAGAAGCCTTTTTATGTATGAGGCCTCTATTTTCTTCATTTTCCATTATTTTCGTTCATTTTCCTCCTCACATGCAACCTATGACCTTTCATCTCCTTTTTCTCCTAATTTCCATTATTTTCCTTCACTTTCCTCCTCACATGCAACGATGTTCTTTCAACTACTTTTTCTCCTATTTTCCATTATTTTCCTCCGCAGATGCAACATGTGACCTTTCACCTCCTTCTTCTCCTAATTTCCATTAGTTTCATAAATAAATGTGCCAAAATACCTTTTTGCCCCTTTAATATATTTTTACAACTTGGAATGCATGTCCCATCACCTGTCGTATTTATATATTTTTACATGGAATTTTCACCATGGTTGTTACATTTTCCCTTGAAAACAAGTTCCTTATACTGTTTTTTGTAATGAAAATAAATGGTTTTGTTGGCCATATATTACATACCTAATCTATATGTCATTAAAGTTCATGGCCTAAGTGCACCATTCCATAATAAACTGTCAAGCCTACCTCAGTTATAAATTCCCTGGTATTTTGTACATTGTATCTTGTATTATATAATTTCAAGAAAACAACAATTTTTCAATGTTGAGATGCAATTCAATTTAGGAAGCCCCTGGAGTGGCTAATTAGAATTTCTTATTTTTGTTATTATCAAAAAATGTTACCTTATATACAAGAAAAATATCATTGTGTCAATATGAAAGGTATCTTGAAACCCTGTAGTGATAAATATGGGTAATGTTTTTTTTTTTCAAATTTAGGTGGTTCCCAGTATTTGACTATAACTCCTCTAAGAGTCTTAGGATATTCTACTTTGTTTATTGTTTCACAAATGTATATATTAATATTTATTTACAACATTCAATTATTTCTAGGTATATTTATATATATGTTCCTTTTTTTTCTTATATTATTTATTCATAGATTTTTTTTCACATCACTTTACACATTTTCTTAAAAAAAAGTCCCTCTATTTACAATTAAGCACTTAGGAATGGGTACATAAACTTTCTTCTCAGGGAGATTTAGAGAAAAAAATCATTCCAACATATTTACTTATGTAGTTTATGAAACTAAGTCTATCACGAAACACACAATGGAGATAAGATGCTCAAAACCAACAAGAATTAATTTTTCCACTAACCAAATCTCCCCTCTAGCCGACTTCATATCCCACACAACTACTGTGACAATGACCACACTTGGTCCAATGCTTATAGTTCTTGCTTATAGATCTTGATGATATCAACATTGTGGTTTAGCACAATTATATATATATATATATATATATATATATATGTATATATATGTATATGTATATATATATATATATATATATATATATATATATATATATATATATATATATATATATATATATATATATATATAGCTTTGTATCACATGCACAAAGGTAAACTAAAATGCCCACATATGAGTGGAGTGGAATGTTACCGAGTGAGAGTCATTGCACACTTTCTAAGAAAAAAGGAATCATTGTCTTGAAAATATAGGATTAAAGAAAGTTCACTTAATTGTAGAAAAATACAATTTAATTTTAGTGATACATAATTTAGTTCTAATGATAATATCCATTTAACTAAGAACATAATAGGAAAAATAAAAGAGAAAAAAATGCACAATTCTTTTTGTCTATCTAATTGTTATAAAGAAAAAATTAATGTAAATTACCACATGATTTTACCATGAATATCAAGCAACAACAAGGAACATTTCATTTAATAAGGTTCTTCATTTTTTTATCTGAAGTTATGCTCATTACTCTTGAGATGTTGATTTCCTTTCATTGCAGGTTTTGATGCAGAGGTGTAACTAAACTTGGCTACAATTGGGATGTGATTGGAAGAATGATTAATGAATGAAGTGCACGGTCCTTCACCTCCTCCTCATCAACAAGCTATAGTAAAGGCACTGCCTTGAACTTCATGAAACTGTAGAACATGTAATCCAACGCTCCCTAAAAATTCCCCCGACGATTTCTGACGAATGTAGTGAAACGTGGCTCCCCTGTTTGACCATCAATTTTCTTCAACACGTCTTCTATGGGAACATTACATCAGGGATAGGAAAGATAAGCATTTTCTTAAGGTATTGAATGAGGAAATTGTAGTTTAATAGATGCTTATAATCCAAAATTTCCTCAGGTAAGGGATTCTCTCAAGTTATGAGAGTTCAATTTTTTCAAGCGTAATTGATTGGGGATGAAATATCAAAAAATAATGTTAACGATACATATAATTAAACAATAATGTTATTATAAAATAATTTTAATGATTTAGATGTTTAAGTTGTTTCTTATTAAATTCATTATAAAATAATTTAATGATTTAGATGTTTATAAGTTGTTTCTTATTAAATTAGAACTTAATTCAGTTAATCCAACTACTTACAAATAAATTAAGAAATAATTTTTTAATATGATCTAAAATCAAATTAATCTTTGTTAAGTTTTAAACATGGTAAAAAAAATTAAAATCATATTAACCCTTAATATAAACAAAAAAATGATACAATCATGAAATAAATGATTCTAATAACTTAAATGTCGAGGAGGGAAAGACTCTCATAACCACTGAGGAGTCCTAATATAGCTACTTACGCGAGAAAGAACATATAAATCCCTAAGGTGATTTGAAGCATTGTTTTAGTGTTTTCATTTAAAATTTAGGAGCATGTTGCTTTGATCAGTGAGGAGTACTAAGGGGAAAAATAAATTTAGAATTACATAGGATTATGAATAGTAAAATATTATGTAAATAAAGTTATACAATTGATTTTTCTATTTTATTATTCAAATATTCCAAAATTTGAGATTATCAAAATTATTTCAAAATTTGAAACTATATTATGACAGATAAGGGGATAAGTTGTTTTACAAATTCTTTCCATTGTCAATTCACAAGAAGAAAAACTAGACAAAGACAACTGCATTAGTCCGAGCTTTAGCATTTCTCAACTATCTATAGATTTAGGGATTTCATTTATTTTATTTTACTTTTATTTTAGCAAAAATACTATTTTATAATGTAAAGCTCTCATACTCTACACAATGATTTTAGATGATTATGTTTTATAATATTATTATGTTTGATAAGACGCCAGGCATAAGAGTGCCTCATAATATTGTGCTCTTTATGTTAATGAAAATGGCCAATAAAATTCTAACTTTAAACATTTTATTGAACCATTAACCTATATTTCTTTGAAGGCATTGTTTATACTCTAGAGATAGAGGTGTTGGTTTATAGGTGTGATTTGGAATTGGTACTTGAATAATGATGAGAGGATGATAAAGTAACAAAATATAAAAAGATTTATTTTTTTATAAAGTTGAGTTATTCTCATACATTTTCAATTATATAATTTAAACTTATTTATATTGTTAATAAAATAAATAAATTTTTTTTTAAGATTTCATTAATTATAATTAGAAAACATCAAAATGATTGAAATAATAAAAGTAAAAAATACTAAAATATATATAAATTAGCTTATTTCTTTAAAATTTCAATTACCAAAACTATTGAAAAATTAATATATATAAAATATATTTTTTAGTAAATCATAATGTTAGAATAACATGTTTTCAATAATCAAATTTCTAAATCGAGGGAGGATAATCACACTGTGAGAATAACATGTTTTTCAATAATCACATCAATTAAAAATCTAAATTAATTGATGATTGATTCTATCTCATCTTAGCTTTTTCATCTATATAAAAGATTTAAAAACAGTGATTACTACACAACTTTACAGCCACTAAAATCCAATAGCTAGGAACATTTCATTTAATAAGGTTCCTCAGTTTTCTATCAGTATCAGTGGCTTTGGCTATAACTCTTTAGTTGCATAGTTCCTTTTGCTACTGGTTTCGATGTGGAGATATATTTAAACTTGGCTACAATTGGGATATGATTGGAAGAATGATTAACCGAAGGAAGTGCACGGTCCTTCACCTCCTCCTCGTCAATTAACTCCATTAATGACACCAACTTCAACTTCTGACAGCAACTTCAACTTCATGGCATGGTATAAAATGTAATCTAATGTTCCCTGAAATTTCCCTCGACTGTTCTCAATGAAGATGGTGAAATGCGGCTCGCTTATTTGATAATTAATTTTCTTCAACAATTCTTGTAGGTGAAGATTGCATCAGGAATACTTAAAATATGCACTTGCTAAAGGTATTCTATGACGAAACTATTAAATCTAGCAAGAGCATGCATATGAAAACATAAACAAAACTAATGAACAAAAATAAGAGAAGTCTGATTCTCAATCCATGAGCTGAACTCTCATTGGCATCTCATATCTTCATAGGAGCAATGAATACATTATTATATAGCCCACATATTTCTAATTTCATTATCCATTATATGACTAATCTACTATCCCTAATAATTCGCTGAATGATCACTAACTACATCTATAAATTTGCTGCCCTAATTCTGATAACTCAGAACACAAAATTCGTTGGCTGATTTGCCAGCAATTACATAGCTTTATTTTATACATTATGCTCAACACTCCCCCTTAATGCTTATCCAGAGGCATTTTATGCCTCACTTCATCTCCCATGGCATTTTCCTGCTTATGGGTATAACCAAGAATAATACATTCATAAGGTTTATGGCGAGGAAGATCCAAGTTGCTGAGCATGTGTCCATATTCTCTCACCTTCAACCAATATAAGGAAGCAGCATAGCTAACCCCCCATGCAGGAAAAGGTTCTTTCTCAATGAACATTCACAATTTCTCCCTATTTGTTACCCATAGTGCCGCAAGTGCCCCTTCTAAATGTGCCAATTTCCTCATAGGAATCGAAAATAGATATCTATTTAGCAAGGATGGATATACTGCTCATTGATATACACTCTTGTTCTCCCAAGGTGGGTCAAGTAGTATAAGATTGTATCTGTCAGATGGGCGAGTTGGAATAAGTTGATGTATTTGTTTCAAATCAGACTTCCACCATTTTAACGATAACCACAACAGATCAAAGGTTGTGTCAGCACAGCACAATAGCCTTCCAAAAGGAAAATTCAATAATATTAGAAACAAGATTTGTCTTGGTAATACATAGCATCTGCATAGACGCTCTTCCATTGCATCATCATTTCTCTTATTTTCAACTAGATTGTTGAATAGTGGAAGTGTTGATTTTCTCTCCTGTTTAAGTACAGTCCCACCTCCATTTTCACTTGGCTCTTTTCTTGCACAGTTATAAAGACACATTTCATAAAGTGGTGCCTACCACAACTTGCGCACTTGAACAAAAGAGGAAGTACATTCTCGACATTTATCTGCTATTTATAAGACATCATCTATTCTTACATGGCACCCATGTGACTCCTTCAAGCACTTAAGGATGCTTGAAGAATTGGGGTCCTCAAGAAAAGCTTCATATGCGGTTCACAAGAAAGGCCTTATTTCGTTGTGGTGTTTCTCTGCGATCTGCTCCTTTTGATTCAGAGTGTAGACTTTTATCTTTCGTTTCCATTGCAGCGTCTTATTATCGTTTTGACCATCCTGTTCCTCCTCCTAGTTCTGGGAGAATTTGATGCACTGTTACTCCAGCTAGTCTCAGAAAAATAGAATCATGCACTGATTGCTGGATTAGGAAGAGAGTCCTTCAATTCCATTCATTTTACAATAAGAATCAAACTTATTAGAAGTGAATTCTCCCCCTCTATTTGTGCGTAATGATTTTAGACAATAACCACTTTGCTTTTCCACAAGAGCTTTAAATTGTTGAAATATGACATATGCATCAGATTTTTCTTTAATGAAATATACCCATGTTCTATTTTTCCTGGTTCTCAGAGGATTCGATGCATTGATTGATTCTATGTAAAGTGTGTGTTGTTGGTAGGAGGTTTCAAATGTTTGTGAAAGCCATTGGAAAGAGTTTTCATAATTTTGTGAAGCCTGTGTAGATTCAAGTTATTGGTTGGAGTACCCAGTAGTTAGCAGCAATGGCCAACAATATAAATATTTGTCAACCACAAATACCAATGTTTAAAGGTGAGAACTTTGGTTCTTGGAGCATTAAGATGAAAACATTGTTTCTCTCACAAGATTTATGGGATTTCGTAGAGAATGGATATACAGAACCAAATGCTCACACACATGCCCACTAGACTCAAGACCAAAGAAACCAGCTAATGGAAAATTGTAAGAAAGATTCAAAGGATCTCTTCCTAATCTAGCAATCAGCGCATGATTATATTTTTCTGAGACTAGTTGGAGTAACAAAATGAAAGTAGGCATGGGATGCTTTGTATCAAGCATATCAAGGAAGCGATAAGGTAAAAATTGTTAAGTTGCAGTCATTAAGAAGAGAAT
This sequence comes from Pinus tabuliformis, assembly GCA_031772625.1. NCBI lineage: Eukaryota > Viridiplantae > Streptophyta > Pinopsida > Pinales > Pinaceae > Pinus > Pinus tabuliformis. The sequence goes on from CM062815.1 coordinate 194,964,186, forward strand.
TTGAAACCTTGTGCATGCAAAAATCTGAATTTATTCAAGATTTTCTCACTAGTGTTATGGGTATAGTGAATGAAATTACTTCTTATGGATAATATTTAAAATATTAAAAAATTGTTGAGAATATTTTAAGAAGTTTTCCTGCAAAATTTGATGGGGTTGTTTTTGCTATTGATGAGTCTAAGGATCTAACTCAGTTGTCTATGAATGAGCTAATGGGGTCTCTTCAATCTCATGAGAAAAGAATCAATAGATCTTCTGAAAAATCTATTGAGAAATCTTTTCAAGCAAGAGGAAATATTTTCAAAGAAAAAAGTGGTTCCTCTCATAAGGAAAGCAAGAACACTTTTGGAAGAGGAAGAGGAAGAGGAAAGACATACAGAGGAGGCAGCGGTCAAGGAAGATTTGTTTCTGCATACAACAAAGGAAGAGGTAATGATGACAGTGATGGAGGTAAAAGATTTAATAAATCCCAAGTTCAGTGTTTTTATTGTAAAAGATTTGGCCATTATGAAAGAAATTGTTGGAAAAAACAAACACAACAAGTTAATTTTTCTGAAGAAAAAGAAGAGGTTGGCACTTTATTCTTGGCTTCTAATTCAACTAATAATGTTTCCAAAGAGGTGTGGCTTATGGATAGTGGTTGCAGCAATCACATGACAGGAAACAAAGATGGCTTTGTAGAGATAGATGAATCTACAAAATTTTATGTACTATTGGGAGATGACAAGCCAATTGAAGCTAAAGGTAAGGGAACAATTGTTGTGAAGACAAAACAAGGAAAACCAAAGCACATTAATGATGTTTTATATGTTCCTGGTCTAGCACATAATTTGTTGAGTGTGGGGCAGCTCCTTGAAAAGGAATATTTAATTGTTTTCAAGGACAAACAATGCATAATCTATGATAAAAATGATCACAGTAAAATTATTGCTAAGACTAATATGTTGCAAAATAGAATTTTTGCTTTCAATCTCCCTTGTGAAGCAAGTATAACATTAAATGTTGCTTATGATGATAGTTCCTAGCTATGGCACATAAGGTATGGACATTTAAATGTGGAAGGCATGAAATTGTTATATAACAAGAAAATGGTCAAAGGGTTACCACTTATTGGATCTACTGATAAAGTCCGTGAAGGGCTTACATATTCTTGGTAAGCAACATAGAGATTCATTTCCAATAGGAAAATCATGGAGAGCACGTAAACCATTGGAACTAGTGCATGCAGATATATGTTGTCCTATACAAACCTTGCCTCTCAACAAAAATAAGTATTTCATTATTTTTGTGGATAATTTTAGTAGAAGAACATGAGTATATTTCATTAAAGAAAAATCTGATGCATTTGTCATATTTCAACAATTTAAAGCTCTTGTGGAAAAGCAAAGTGGTTATTGTCTGAAATTATGCACAGATAAAGGGGGGGAATTCACTTCTAATAACTTTGATTCTTATTGTAAAATGAATGGCATTCAAAGGCAATTGACAGCTAGTTATACTCCACAACAGAATGGCATTACAAAATGTAAGAATAGAACAATTGTTGACATGGCTAGGAGCATGATGAAAGGTAAAACCCTTCCAGAATTTTTTTGGGCTGAAGCTGTATCTACATCTGTTTATATACTTAATAGATGCCCAAAAAGAAGTGTGCAAAATATTACCGCTTATGAAGCATGGTGTGGAATAAAAACACAATATTTCTCATTTAAGAGTCTTTGGTTGCATTGCCTATGCTCATGTTCCTGCTGAAAAGAGAAGAAAGCTTGATGATAAAAGTGTGAAATGCATTTTTATTGGATATTGTGAGGAAACCAAAGGTTATAGATTGTACAATCTAGAAACTGAAAAATTAATGATTAGTCGTGATGTTTTATTTGATGAGAAAGAAGAATGGCAGTGGAATCGTGATGTGCAACAACACACTCCAAGTATTGTTGTACAAGAAGATGAATCTTTTGTTTCTGCAAATCCATCAAGTAATCAAAATACTTCAGAGGCCACATCCACTCCATCATCTTCTACTACTTCAAGTCCTATTTCAAGTCCAAGTCCTCCTCCAAAAAGGACAAAATCTTTAAATGAAATTTATGGTTATACTAATTTTGCTTTGATGTCTCAGATTGAAGTAGAACCAAGATGTTTTGAAGATGCAGTAAAAGAGTTAGTTTGGTGCAAAGCAATGGATGAAGAGATGGTAGCAATTAAAAAGAATGCAACATGGGAGCTTGTGGATCCTCCTACTGAAAATTAAGTCATTGGGGTGAAATGGTTGTATAAAACCAAGTATGCAACTGATGGATCAATACAAAGGCACAAAGAAAGGTTAGTAGTAAAGGGATATGCTCAACAACTAGGTATTGACTACAATGAAACATATGCTCCCATTGCAAGATTTGATACAATCAGCTCTGATACCATGTTAAATCTAGCAAGAGCATGCATGTGAAAACATAAACAAAACTAATGAACAAAAATAAGAGAAGTCTGATTCTCAATCCATGAGTTAAACTCTCATTGGCATCTCATATCTTCGTAGTAGCAATGAATACATTATTATATAGCCCACATATTTCTAATTTCATTATCCATTATATGACTAATCTAATGTTCCTAATAATTTACTGAATGATCATTGACTACATCTATAAATTTTATGCCCTAATTCTCATAACTTAGAACACAAAATTTGTCGGCTAATTTGTTAACAATTACATAGCTTTAGTTTTAAGAATTATCCTCAACAGAAACATGAGTTTAATGGATGGATCATAATCCAAAATTTCTTCATGTAATGGATCGACATAGCCTTTGGTAAGAAGTGAGTGGGGAGTGCTTCCGGACAAAGAATTGAAGTCCCCACATAGTACAACAGGAATATCGTGGACAAACTTCTCAAAACCTTTGAGCATGTAGCAGACCTATCATAGCTTTACATCACTATTTTTACGATTTGCATGGATGTGGGTATTGGTTATGCACAGACGTTCACTAGTTTTTTTGATGGAAATGATGACATGCAGGGAAATGTTGTCTTTATATCTCAAATTAATCGAAGACAAAGTTATCAAGTCAAATTGATTCAGTTTATAAAATGTTGCACAACCATGAATAGTTGGAATGTTTCCTTCTCTGTGTTTGCTTAAACATTCCTTCATATCCTAATTTGGCCAATTCTGGATGGAAAAAAAGAAAAGAAAAATGGTTCTGTTGGACTTCTTGGAGGGAAAGAGCTAACCAGCCATCTCCAGGGTATTTAATTCCCGGGGATATGCACGCAGCTTAGCCCGATAACACACGAAAGCCAAAATATTAGTTAATGCCAAAACTTGGCTTTCGCGTGTTATCGCGTTAACCGGTGTGCATATCCCCGGGCATTAAATACCCTGGGGATGGCTGGTTAGCTCTTTCCTTCTTGGAGGCAAGTGATGTCAGCATCACACTGTATTATTTCTTTCAATAAGTTTTCTCAGTGATTTTCCCAGCTGAGTGCGCACGAAGGACAGTTGGGGAACTACTCTCAGGTAGCATACACATCTGCCAGAATGTTGTATGTCACAACTTTGAATGATGGACCCCTCAAACTTCTATCATAACTTTCATTGTAAACTTGAATCATTCGCCCAGGAACGGGGTGGGGAAATGGACTAACTGCCTCAGTAACGAAAAACGCCTTTCCTTCAATTTCTAGAAGTAATACCTTGCCTACGTCCTGGGTGTTGGGTTTATAAGACTCAGAGGCAGACAACAACATATAAGTGTTGTTTGGAGAAATGCATTGATCAACACTATGGACGCAATACCATCTCTGCCTCTTTAAATCCTCATCATCATCCCTGAAATGACAGTCTACCACATCTTTTACACTCAACGTTATATCAACAATAAGTTCTATGGAAACCCTTTTCAATTTCATTTTTTCCATTAATTGTAATTCCCCTTCGATAACAACAACTTCTCCTACTACATTGTACCACCTTTAGCATTGTCACCCCTTTCAAATAAGCTTTCTTAGCCTTACGAGTTTGACTTCTTATGAACTCAACTTTTTGCTAAGTCGTACCAGTCAACTTTTATTGGTTAAGAGCGCGCGCTTTATATGCTCCGCTCTATAAATGGAAGAGATGGATCCGTCTTTTTACCAGCTCCTTAATAAATAGAAGCGATGGACTAGTGCTCCATAAGCTTTTTGTATATATAGCTTAAATATGTTGTATGTTAAACCAAAAAAAACTATTGAACTTCGAGTTTGGTTAAAACGTCGGGATTTGGATAATTTAGGAAAGAATGAAATATTAAAAAAAACATATTTTTGAAATGAAGTTAGCAATCTTACCGGTATTTGGTAACTAAATATATATGGAAAATGATGGAAATTAGCTGCCTCTTTATTTTAATAATGGTTATTTAAGTAAAATTATAATTGGTTTATTATTCAAATAAAAAATTAGTTTATATTTATAAATTAAATAACTAATAAATAGATGCACACGGGTTATCTAAGGTAAAATTATAATTAGTTTATTATTCAAAAAAAATTAGTTTATATATATATATATATATATATATATATATATAAATTAAATAACTAATTTTATATTAAATATGACAATATTTTTTTCATCTTATATATCAAATTGCACATAAACAAATGATAAGAAATAACTTTATCTTAAATAATTGTATTAATATTATATATATATATATATATATATATATATGAATTAACTAAATTAAAAAAAAAAACATGTAACAAGATTTTTAACCATATAACTTATCTCATATGACCAATGTTCATATCCTTTAGTGACCTAGGGGCATATTGTAGTAGTCAATTAATTATATTAAAACACCTCCATATTTGCATCCAAATCATGTTTATCATTCTTTATCATAATACATTGGATACCATACCCTAAAGATGGAATTTAGAAGTTAACCTGGTACTTGTAGCAAAATAACTTTCTTTTTTGAAAATTAAGGTTTACAATTTGAATGGTTTCTTCTTTCAATTTCAAGTTGGTTTACAGGGGATGATAGAAAAGACTTTATTTTGTTCAAGCTTATGGAAATGATTTTGTTTACTTTCATGCAATTAAACTAGCTTTACTTGTTTCTTTTCCTTTCCTACAATTAGAATAGGGTTATTTGCTGTTCTTTACCTTTGTTTGAATAAAGTACATTTACTTTCTATTATTTTCTATAAATAAAGTAGGTTTATTGTTTGCCATTTATTTCTCTACAAAATTAGAGTACTTTTGCTTGTTTTTTTTCTAAAGTTTCTAAGTATTTTTTGTATTTTTGATATAAAGTGGGGTCACTGTACAACATAGTTTCCCTTGAGGTGCATGAGATCCACCAAAGGACAATATATTACGTGTTACATAAATAGGTTTGACCCTCTTATGTTTGTGTTTGTACAAACATGAAGCTAATAATTGAAGTCAATATAGTGAAGACAATTAACATTCTTATTCTAACACTAAGGAGCTTTGATATTATTAAAAAATAACTATAGATTGAATCTCATTAAAAATACTTATCACAATTTCTATTCAAAAGTTCAAAGATAAAATCATCAAGGTATAAAAAAATCTTTCTTTGAAAACGCTGAACACCCTCGTCCATTGATTATTCTTCAATATATGAATGATTGTTTTCCATTGATTATTCTTCAATATATGAATGATTGCTGCTTCTTGAAAATACAAATGGTAAATATATTTTCAAAAGTAAACTAAATCTGAGTTGATGGAATTTATGCCTCCTATCATAAGTTTGACTTGTTGGTCATAAAACTAGAAAATGGAAGCATCATGCAATATTTGTTGATGATGGAACAAAAAATAATACTACTTTTTGTTGTTGTAGAAAGAGGTAATATTTGTTTATGGTAAGTTTGACTTGTTTTTCATAAAACTAGAAAATGGAAGCATCATGCAATATTTGTTGATGATGGAACAAAAAATAATACTACTTTTTTTTTTTTGTAGCAAAACGTAATATTTATTTCACGATGGATGGAATGTCGATTACATTCATATTCATTACACAAACCTTTAAACATAAAATTTTTGAGCTAGATATGTGAGGTAAAAGATTCATAAATGCTACGTAGAAGATTTAGAAAGAAATTTAGGTTGGTTATTTGGAAACCATGATATTTTTTGAATAAAATTTCCATTAGATTACTTAATCCAGGTGGTAATGGAGGTGCTTTTGTATTTCTAATGAAAACACAATTAACAATCAAAAATGGTTTAACCTTTCTTAATGTATTTAGGTTTTGAAAACTTAACATTGATTCAATGTCTAGTGCATTTATTGAATTAAGTGGCATGGAATATTTTCTTAGTGATAACCATGTTGGAGTTTTACAGTTGCTCGATGTAATGGAGGTTCTTTTGTATTTCTAATGAAAACAAAATTAACAATTGAAAATGGTTTAACTTTTCTTAATGTATTTAGGTTTTTAAAACTTCAAACTAACTCAATGTCTCGTCCATTTATTGAGTTAAGTGCCGTGGAATAATTTCTTAGTGATAACTATGTTGGACTTTTGTAGTTGCTTGATGTAATGGAGGTGCTTGTGTATTTCTAATGAAAACATAATAAAAAATTGAAAATGGTTTAACTTTTCTTCATTTATTTAGGTTTTGAAAACTTCAAATTGATTCAATGTCTAGTGCATTTATTGAGTTAAGTGGCGTGGAATAATTTCTTAGTGATAACCATGTTAGACTTTTGAAATTGCTCGATTTGATCTAGCTATTACTTGATTTGACACAATTGCTTGAATTACAGAGGTAGTCAAGGAAATTGGCTTTAAAACAAATTATATTACTATTTTTGAGATTAATAAAGTAATATTGGGAGATAATAAGGGTTTTACGAAATTCCTCCCTTTATTAATTGCAGTGGTCACAAGTATATATTTAAACCCTATATCATAGGCAAACCTTAGCTTCAGAGTATGTGTACTTCATTCAAAATTTATTATCAGATTTTTAAAAAGTGAATTTTAGCAATAACGCTTTCTGATCTAGTTGGTGTCGTAAGTAATCTTAGTCAAAAAACATGCTCAATTTATATTTAAGTTTATTGACAATTTTTTGTTTTCCAATTTAATGAGCATATGTCATTCTTTGTTAGATGCACCTAATATGTCCTAATAAATGAGGAATAATATTGTTGACATTTAAACATCTAATTCCCAAACAATAACATTTTTCTATCTAATTATTGTCTTTGCACTGAGAAGAGAGAGGTTTTGTTATTGTCTTTGCATTTAGAAGAGATAGGTGTTGTTTTAGCTTAGGATGAAAGAGATATGTCAGCTACATCAAAGTTCACTTCAAAAGTCTAATGTAAAAAAAGTAATAATAATAAAGAATAAAACGTAACTTTTGTAATTTTAATTTATAGTAGTTGCATGTTTATTATTTCTCCTGAATTTTCTTTGAAACATTTTTTAATGGAAATTTAAAAATTTTACCTCAACCTCGAAGTTTGTTATGTTTACTATTTTTGTAATCATCAATTTTAATAGTGATATGAAATAAAAATTATAGTACCAATTGATAGTGCAAAAATTTATGCTAACTCTTTTCTCAGCTATCTCAAAATTGAATGAAAGATAAAAAAATATTCCATAAGTGAAAACTATAAACCTTAGTCACCCTTTAGTAAGCAATGTAAATCAAGATAGAATTCATAAAGATATGAATTTACAATATTTTAATTACACATTAGTGGTATTATTCATTCCATTCAATGAAACAATTTAGGAAGAGGAGCTATCGGAAGTACCTATATATATATTTCCATTGGAAGAAGATTTTTTAAAAAAGGATTTCTAGGTGTAGTCTTCTATTGTGATTATACTCTAGTTATTTAATCATCCATTTTGGGATTTGCATATATGGGGAATTTTCTATTTAATATACTAGATGAGAGGATTTTCGCATAATGATATTAGCTGGCACTTACCAATATATGCCTACAATTTGAATCCCCAAATTTATTTTCTCACCATAAAGTAGAACAAATTGCTAGTAGAATAATATATGGTGGGTTACTAGAAATGTATTCAATTAATAATGAGTTACTTTTATTTTCATAATTTATATCTATTTTTTGCTCACAAATACTAAGGATCAATGTTTAACACTATGTTTATTAAACTCATGCATTCTTAGTGTGGCCTAGGAAGTATGTTCTCAAAGCTTATGAAATTTTCATAATTTTCATGTAAACAATTATTCACTTAAATTTTTAATATGTTCTATTATCCTAGAATTTAGTTTAGATAACAAAGAAATATTCCACAATAATATTATCCATTGGGGTCAAGTTGCTTCATCAGATCTCACAATAAAATTAGTACATGCTTCCTTATAAACAAAAAATTCCTTATGCTTTATGATCCCTATTGAGATGTTCAGTATTAGCTTATGTTCTAACTAACCTAACTCTTATATGTTTTGTGCTAGCAAGGAGATGACGTGTTTTTTCCTCTCTTAATATATTTCATTAGTACTATACTTCAATAATGTGTATTTCTCATTCTTTAGTGATGTGCTTCACTAAAGTTTTTATGTTATTCCTAGGTCATACATTTACCATAATTGAGGATAGTAATATGATTAAAAAAATCAAGTAGGGCTTGAATTTCATAAGAAACAAGTATAACACGTCATATTACGAACTTTAAGGATGAAATCACCCCTATAAATAATAAGGTATGAAATCCATTTACATTACCTTTTCCTATTACCTTTATCATGACTATACTGCCACCATCCATTTACCATAATGGACCCGACCAGTCCAATCGATTGTCATAATATTACCTTCGATTGTGCTTACTTATGCACCTAGCTTCATCTAAAACTTACATTACCTTTCAGGTACAACACATCTCTCCTCGAGCTCCATTAAGTTTCCTCTTTGCCCAAACAATTCACAAGGCTCAAAACATAAAAGGCAAGACAAGAAACAGAGAAGAAGAAAACCATGAAAACCAATAACAAAACGACTTCGAAAAAAGTGGCATGATCATCCACTAGAGAAAACAAAATTGCAAGTCAAGCGTGAGAAAACAATAAAAGACAAAATTAACGAGACTAAAAACAAACACCATGACTCAATCCCCATGGTTCCTAAGGAAAGCTCAACCTAAACCTTCTTAAAGATTTCATGGAAATTTTCTTTTCCATGCAATCCCCTGCATCATACTGCCATTAACAGATAACTTCTAGTGCAAGAATAAGCATAAAAATACACCAGCTACCTCATATTGTTGTGCCAAGCATGTTACTTTTCGATTGAACACATCCATGCCATCTCTCAATGGACTCCAATTATCTCGACAAATCCGTCTGTAACTAGAGACTAGCTAATATACCTATTAATTACATGTTCATGAATCTAGTAGGTATCAATATAATGTGAAAGAAAATCAAGGTGAAGAAGACTCCCTATAGGTAAAGCACTTGTTCATTAGGAATTAGGGTTTCCAAAAATAGCCAAAGGAATTCTTACCTTATTCTTTTCTTATACCTTTACCCTATTGCAATTGAGTATTACTATATACTGTCACGTCACCCAATTGTTAGTTATATAAACACATAAACTATTACTTCATCACGCTAATACCAAGCATGTTTCTTGCAACTACTCAAACATTTCAAACACAAGTTCTAAATATCATGACAATCATAACTAGCAATTTGAAATCAACTTTCACAAACAATCATGTCATAATCCATGCTCAACTGATAGTCATTAGACATAATTCTACAACTATCACCTACTACACTCAAGCACCTACCAACTGTCTCAACACATATATGTTAGTACAATCATCTTAAAACAAAATAATTTGAACACATACTCATATTAAGCAATTCATCAATCTAGGTTAGGCTATCTTGTCTGCACAATCAATCTAGGTTAGCATGATACAAGTTCAAGACGTATCAACTCAAACATAAATCATGATATCCATAGCAGTAACGAACTAACATGTTCACATCATAAGCTTATAAGCATTTTTCGTCCATGCATAACAATCATATATGTACGTTCAGTCTAGATTAGTACCACACAATGCAACATAATATATTGACTCATACCTGAATATCACAACCATAATCATCTACACAGGTCAAACAAGGTTAGCATTATATTTATAACACTAAGATCTTCAATGTAATGAAAATAACCATCACGCATATGACCAATCCAAATTCCAACATCAATATTTCAATGAAATAACCCTAATCATTAATTTAATAGCATATAACAACAATCAGCTACATATCATGCTCATCAACAATGTATAATCCTAATCATCAAGTTATCTAACATAAAACAAAAATAGCAATGTCTACAACCACATGTTACTATCGTTCATGACTGTCTGACACATGTGAATATAACCACAGTAATCATCTAACATCTATCATGAATGAGACCATAACATAAAATACATGTTCATAAACCTAATTTATATAACCCTAATGTGTATCACAATCCATTAACTAACATACCTGCATGCCAAACATACAATACCTGTAGGACTATCTGTTCTTACCCCAAAGTCTAGTGTTGCATCCTTATTATGATGATCTACATCTCTTCTTCTATCTTAGCGAACACATTAGCATCATAAAAACCAATAACATCATGATGACCTAAATTGGATACAGTGACTTCACAAAGAATGTTTGACCTACTATTCATGCATAACTAAAAACAAGAGCATACATGCATAACAACTACATATATACATATAACACAGTAGTACCAAGCCATATACTCAACATTGTAGCTAGAATCTAGTTATCAATGCATGATGATACCAACTACACAAACGATGAACTCATGCATGAAAGCAACCATTACTCCACTATACGCATTTCCACATGCAACCATCAACATCCATAAGGAATGCATAATAAACTATACATACTCATAAACGCATGTAGTCGAGGATAGGCGATCAATTCTTGTAATAAACCTACAAGGATGTAATTATGTGACATAAAATCAACATGTACACAATATATAACCATATACAATGAGTCACTTACTCATGACATATTTATTCCACTAAATCAATATCAAATTCTCCATGATAACCATACTACAACCATAATCAATCATCAAGCAAGTGTAACAATCACATGAAATTCAAGTGTAAGAGATACACATGTAATTTACATGCATCCGTGACTAACACACGCCACCCAAGGAGAGAGAAACCACACTTTGATACCACTCTATAACACCCTCCTCCCATATCTATGCAAGCAACTAGCTAGCCAGGGTAAACATGTGACAAGTGGCCACTGTGGATAAGATTCAACCTCCTTGGTGACTTTAAGGAAATGGAATCAGTATGTAATCTACAGGTGTAGATAACATAATTAAGTGTAGGGATCTCATATGTATCTAAGAATCGCTATGAACCATTGTTCCCTCATGCCATTTACTACATTATCCTCCATTAAGTCATAGACACATTATCCATTGACATACAAGTAAAAACATGCTAAGAGCCATACATACCTGCTGTCATAAAATGTGCATATAACCAACATAATAGGAACAAAAATACAATAAACATATAAGCCATCAAATCCATAAATACATCAATACCTTTACACATGAAAATCAAGGGAATGGATTTCTCATTATTGAATGCAATGATCCAACCATAGATGAGACTACCATGTTCCACCCGACCGGAGAATGGTTGAGTCAAATCTTTCTTTAGCCTTTCACCCCCGTTCCATTCTCCAAGCATGAATGTGGGATCTCATAGAACACATCAATCAAGACCCATCGAGGGCTTCTAATGGCCATCCACCTCAACCCATCAAACAGTGATTCTACCTCATGGTCGGACATGTTAGCACTCTGTAATTTTCTAAGGTTGCAGAAGAAAATCCCAAAGGTAACCACAAACCAACTTTCGAAGTTGAGATCTAGCCCTTCCAACTTCATAGAGGGCTCTCTCTCTAAGATTTAGCTTTGTTGGAGTGAATATTATGCTAGCTATGAAGTTTAAGGTTTGATTTGTATTTGAATGGTTGGTTGATAACTAGATTAGCACTGGGCTATGGAGTCTATTACATAAAATATAGATTGATTGCAGTATCTACAGATAGATCTCACAAGGCAGGGTAGCCAAACTGAATGGATTCTTTAAGGTTTGTAAACAATGATGCTAGAAATGAAAACCACTTTTAGTGTTTGAAAATTCATTTCCACCTCCTCGGAAACTACATCTTAAAACATTGACTAAAAACAGGAAAGTTGGGGAAAATATACTTGCAAATATTCATCCAAATTTCCCAAACCATAATAGGTTCTTGAAAACTAAGACAGGTTTTTGTAAATGAGGATTTTCACAGAAAAAATATTTCAGTTTTTTAAAATTCGTAATCAGTGGTTTGTAAACCATGTTTTAAATTACTATGGTGTAGAGGAAAAAACATAGTTTAACTAACCATGAAACAAACATACGACATGGAGGCACGAGGTGACATGGAGGTTGGGGGTGATGTGGAGGCACATGGTTGCTGGAAAGGAAGTGGAGTCCGCAAGGGTGATGTGGAGATGAGTGCGGAAAGCAATCCAAGTGGCAAGCAGTGAGTGGTGCGGGAGTGACAATGAGGTTAAATATTGGAGGGAGGTGATAGGCAGAAGGAATGCCTGGTGTTAGGGGAATGGAAGTTGAGTGTAAGTGGGGGGTGATGTTAGTGGGAAGCGGGTTAGGACAAGAATAGCAGAAACCACTTTTGAAGGGGGGTCAGAGTTTTTTGTCCTATTAGAGGGGGGGGTCCAAAATCATGACGGGAAGACACATAGCGATGTTGAAACCACTTTTCGGATCCCCCTCGCCATTAAGGAGAATCATAGTGGGGGGTACAAAAACACACTGGATCTGTCTGATGAAAAAGGCATTGTGATCCAAAGCACGGAATATGTGTGCTATTTAACCACATACGACAAATCTCCATTTGCCAATTTCAACTCTACAATGCATTTAAGCACATTTAAATGATGTGATTAATTTAATTTAAACATACTTAATTATCCTCAAATGATGCATTTTGACATGCAAGCATATTTCTTTATTTTTCTTAATGTTTTGACATTGTTTTTGGAAATAATTTACAACATTTATTTACAACATTTCAAACATAATAATGATCAGTTATAATCAAATGATCCTATAAAAATTATAGGACCCTAACATAGGTTCCAGCTGGGGATGGAACTCTCCTTGTGAGGTGTCAAGAACACCATAGACTAGTAGCCTAATCCATTGGGTTGATCCCAAAACCTGCAACCTATTCTACCATAAAATCTCTGCTACTGAAAAACTCTCAAACTGAAATCAAAACCATTCTGCACACTGAAATATGAAATATACACTAAACTAAAAGTTGTACTACAAATTGAAACTGGATAGAATGCTTGAAAAAATGCTCAAAGCACTGAGCTTATTTTCACACTGCTACCTACCCTATACTGTTGAAAATTATGTTGAATCAAATAATGCAAAAATGCCAATGAAGCCAGTCAAGTAGCTGCTAAAACAAGTGAGCTGCTTGACTATTTGTTAGTACAATCAAAAGGATAGCTTGATTTTTTGTCCATAAAATCGAGGTTGTAGAATGTAATGGCAACTACTGTTGGATCTGATCATGGAAATATGTTTCAACTCTTGACCTAAAAAGAACCTCCATGTAGTTTGTTATAGGATTAGTAAAGGCATGATTAATTAGTTTACCTTGCAGGCCTTGATTGACCAATTGAGCATGTAATATTTCATTAGTTGTATTCTCAAGGTTAACCCCTGATTCCCACTATTTAGTTTTAGCCTTATGTTCGAAAACAAAACTCTCATCAATCTGAAAATCAAAAGGAAATATAATCTCCTTTTGTTCTATAGAAGGAAGATTTTCTAAGAACTGTTTAGGATCTTGGAAACTATATGGCTCAATCTAAAAATCCAAAATTTCAATACCCTTCTTAAATATTTCAGCAATTAACTCAAGAAAACAAATTTTACCTTTAGCAGAAATTTTCCTCATTTTCAAATTTGTTAACGTATCCCTAGATTCTTTTAAAACTAAAACATATCTAGGGTTTACTGCATACCTTGTCATGTTGCTTAGAAAGAAATCTGATCAATATGTAGTGGAGTTGCCATGTGTTTTCTGCAAATATGGATTCTTTAATAGTGGAGTCACCCTGAAAATTTTGAAGCTCTGGATGCTTGAACGTCGAGTCGCCAGGTGAATGATACAACCTTCTTGTGTCTAATCACTATCCACCATCAGTAATTAGATCTAGAACTTGATAAAATTTTCTAGGCGCATCCCCAGTATGATCGCCAAAATGTTAGCACTCAGTAATTTTCTCAGGTTGCAGAAGAAAATCACAAAGGTAACCACAAACCAACTTTTGAAGTTGGGATCTAGCCCTGTCAACTTCAGAGAGGGTTCTCTCTATAATATTTAACTTTTTTGGATTGAATATTAGGCTAGCTATGATGTTTAAGGTTTGATTTGTATTTGAATGGTTGGTTGATAACTAGATTACCATTGGGCTATGGAGTCTGTTACATAAAATAAAGATTGATTGTAGTATCTACAGATAGATCTCACAGGGCAGGGTAGCCAAACCGAATGGATTCTTTAAGGTCTGTGAAATGGAGAAGAAGAATAGATTTAAGGCTCACTTTAAATATAGAGCATTGTTACCTGAAATCTATATTTAAAGATCAGAAGAAAACATCGAAATTATTCGTAGCCGGGTGGAGAGTCTAGATTTAAACAAATTATTCCCTTTACTTATCTTTTGAATAATTCATATTTGAAAACAAATATGTGATAAACAGAGAAATATAAACACATAAGACGATATATGCACTTCACCAACAACTTGACACAAGAATCCTATGAAAGAGCTTCTGTATAACTGGTAAATCTATTGATGTTTCAGAAATATTCAATAGTGTTCTTGGTATAAAAACCAAACTTTCTTACTTCAAATGATGAAGTATTTATAAAAATTCTAAACTATAATATTTTGAAAAAAATATCAAGATTTGTTACAAATATCTCAAGCTGTATTTACACAAATAGAATTGGAATATAGGACATTCGAAACTAATGAATCTACTTGCAACTATCCTTGTGGATTGTTGGTGACAGATAAGAGTAATTAGAATTTGATATCAGCTCTTATCTGATGAGGTGGCATCCAGGTGACTAATTGTCTTTCACCTTTTTCCTCCCGAAATTCTGAACAATGGGGGTCGTGTAATCCCTTTGTATATCCCAAACCGTAATATATGTTATACAAGTAAGAGAGGTTTTTGTAAATGATGATTTTGGAAGAAAATACCACTTTCTGTTTTTGAAAATTCATTTCCACCTGTTCGGAAACTGCATTTGAAAACACTCTCTAAAAATAGGAAAATTTGGGAAAATATGCTTGCAAAGATTCATCCGAATTTCCAAAACCGTAACAAATCTTAGAAACATGAGAGAGGTTTTTATAAATGAGGATCTTATCGTAATAAAACTCTTTTAATTTTTTAAAATTCGTTCCGAGTGGTTTCTAAACCATGTTTTAAATTACTGTGTTGTATAGGAAAAAAACATAATTTAACTAACCATGAAACAAACATATGACATGGAGGCGGGAGGTGACATGGAGGTGCGGGATGATGTGGAGGCACATGGTTGGTGGAGAGGAAGTGGAGTCTGCAAGGGTGATGTGGAGAAATGACGTGGAGGTGAGTGGGGAAAACAGTCCAAGTGGCAAGCAGTGAGTGGTGCGAGAGTGACAACGAGTTTAAATGTTTGCGGGAGGCGATATGCAGAACATATACATGGAGGTAGGGGAATGTAGGTTTAGTGGACATGTTGGGTGACATTATAGGGAAGGTGGGTTACGGTAGGAATGGTGGAAACTGCTTTCGGATGGCGGTTGGAGCCGTTTGTGGTATTAGACGGGGGGGTTCTGAAATCATCAGAGGAAGGCACGTAGTGGCGGGGAAAATAATTTTTGGACACCCCCCACTATTAAAGAGAATCATAGCAGGAGGGGGGTTCTGAAAATATGCTAGATCCATCCGATGAAAAAGGAAATTTGATTGGGAGCGGGGAATATGTGAGTTATTTGACTACATATGGCAAATCTACATTTGTCATTTTCAACTCTACACTAAAATCAAAGGTATAGTACTAATTCCTTATTAAAATTCATTTAATCACATTTAAATGATGTGATTAATTTAACATAAACTTGCTCAATTATCCTATAATGTTGCATTTTGACTTGCAAGCATATTTTTTTTATTTTTCTTAAAGTTTTGACCTTTTTTTGAAAATAATTTACAACATGGAACATTATTTACAACATTTCAAACATAGTAATGATCAGTTATAATCAAAGGATCCTATAAAAATTATAAGACCTTAATAGGACATCACCAAGAAAACCATCATCAGGTTGGTCTCCATCCAAGCCTTCAAGGACTTCGAGAGCATTTGTCCAACCAAGTCTTCCAAAACTACTAACTCAACCCACAACTTATACAGGGCTTCCAAAGTGTTTTTCTATCCAAGGCTTCCAGGATTAGTAACTCAAGCCACCAAGGGCTTCCAGAGCATTTTTCTAACCAGGGCTTCTAGGACTAGTAACTCAACCGAAGCTGTTACAGGGCTTCCACATCATTTGTTCAACCAAGGCTTCTAGGACTAATAACTCAACCCAAGCTAAGGAAACATGAGAACCAAAAAAATCAAAACAATGAAAGTAAATCGACAATCACCATGGTTATCCAGAAAATTGCAAGGCTAGGCAATCCACTTTCGATCCAGGAAATCCTCCATGCCAATGACAGATCACAATCAAGAAACCACATGCATATGCCATGCATGCCCAAAACTAGTGAAGAAATCATACATGCAACTCAGTACCTACAAGAAAATATGATGTAGTTGTTGATGTCGATGCCTTCTTACGCTTTCCTACTCTTCCTTTGCCTTCTTGCTCCAAGAATCCAAGTATGCGACACCCTCCAACAGTGCTCCGTGAAAACTCTAAGTTTCCAAGAGTATGAGAGAGATCCAAAACTGCCAAGGCAATCTAACCAGCAGACACACTAAGGCCAGCCTAAACAGATGGTTTTGGTCGAGCAGTGTGTCGAAAGGGTTGGTTGTCTCTCTCGTCCACCATTCCCAGTAGAAAAAGGGAGTGTTTTTGACATGTTCTCTGTGACCGAGTGCCAGTCAGCGTCTTTCAGGCCTTACCAGTAGCTGTTTTTTTTTGGGTCCTACCTTGTGAGTAGTTAGCTTCGGTGATACTTTCCAACTGATCCTTAGAATCCTTTTTATGTATCAGGCCTCTATTTTCTTCATGTTTCATTACTTTCATCCATTTTCCTCCTCACATGCAGCCTGTGACCTTTCATCTCCTTTTGATCCTAATTTCCATTATTTTCCTTTATTTTCCTCCTCACATGCAACCTGTGACCCTTCAGCTACTTTTTCGACTATTTTCCATTATTTGCCATATATTTCACACCTAACCTATATGTTGTTAAAGGTCATGGCCTAAGTGCACCATTCTATAAGAAATTGTCAAGCCTACATCATTTATAACTTCCCTGGTATTTTGTACATTGTATCATCTATTATATAATTTCAAGAAAACAACAATTTTTCAATGTTGAGATGCAATTCAGTTTATCAAGCCCATGGAGTGATTGACTAGAATTTCTTATTTTTGTTATTATCATAAAATGTTACCTTATATACAAGAAAAATAACATTTTGTCAATATGAAAGGTATCTTGAAACCATGCAATGGTAAATATGGGTAATGTTTTTTTTTTTCAAATTTAAGTGGTTACCAATATTATAACTCCGCTAAAAGTCTTATAATATCATACATTGTTTATTGTTTCACAAATATATATATTAATATTTATTTACAATACTCAATTATTTCTAGGGATATTTATATATATGTGCTTTTTTCTTATATTATTTATTCATAGATTATTTTCACATCACTTTACACATTTTCTTCAAAAAAAAATTCCCTCTGTTTCTTCATAAACGAAAGAGATGGATCCGTGCTTTTACCGGATCCTCGAACAGAAGAGATGGACTAGTGCTCCATAAGCTTTTTGTATATATAGATTAAACATGTTGTATCTTAAAGCAAGAAAAACTATTGAACTTCGAGTTTGGTTAAAACGTCGGCATTTCGGCATTTGGATAATTTAGGAAAGACTGAAATATTAAAAAAAAACGTATTTTTGAATTGAAGTTGGCAATCTTACCGGTATGTGGTAACTAAATATATATATGGAAAATGATGGAAATTAGCTGCCTTTTTATTTTAATAATGGTTATCTAACTAAAATTATAATTGGTTTATTACTCAATCAAAAAAAATTAGTTTATATATATAAATTAAATAACTAATAAATACATGCACACGGGTAACGTAAAATTATAATTAGTTTATTATTCGAACAAAAAAATTAGTTTATATATGTAAATTAAATAACTAATATATATTAAATATGACAATATTTTTTTCATTTTATATTTCAAATTGCACATAAATAAATGATAAAAAATAACTTTATCTTAAATAATTATATTAATATTTTTTTAGTAACTGGAGAACCCACAGTAAAAACCATTTTGCTGTCAACGTTTCAAATCCCAACAGGGATCCATCATCAGGACTATTATTGAGTGTTGATAGAAGAAGAGCTTGATAGCGAGATATAAATAGTTATGAGGTAAGTTGTATTGGTTTAAGGAAAAAAGTTGAAGTTCCACTGTTTAATAACTAATATTATCAAAATATTTAATTTTTTTATTAAATTAGGTTTATTTTAATCTTAATCATATAATATTGATTTCTGATGATAAATAATATTACGAATAAAAGGTGAAATTAGTTAGTAAAATATTTTCTCACTTAATAATTAATAATTTTTCTTAATAAATAATAATTTTGTACATAATAATTTAATCTAATTTATTTTTGTATGTAATAATTTATAATAATAATTTCTCGTAGTTAAATTTATTAATCATCTAAAAATAATTGATAATAATAATTTATGATAATTAATAAAAATAATAAATAATAAGTATTATAATTGTTATAAATAATTATTGTTAATAGTTATTTGTAAATAAATAATAAATAATAGTAATAATTATTAAGTGTTATGTTATACTAAATATTAATAATAATGAGTTAATTTATTAAAATTAATGAGATTATTAATTAATTTGAATATTAATTAGATTATTTTAGGGTTAATTGGATTTATTCTTAATTTTATGAATTAATGATAATACTAATAGTTTATAATCTATAATAATAATCAGAGATAATTAATAATAATTTTTCATAAGTAGTAATTTATAATGAATAGTCATAATTAATAATAGTACAAATTATGAATTATCTACTACTTAATTATTATTAATAATTTAGTAGATTAATAATTATTATATTTGAATATTAATTATTAATGCCTTGAGTTTGATTAATTAAAAAAAGAAAAAAAAAGGAAATTACCTATTGAGGGCAAACCTAGGAAGCATTGGAGGTCATAATTTCTCTGATTAAGGGAAACCAGCTACTACTGATCTCGATGCCATTGTCCCTATTGAGATTATGCGGATGCTTCATAATCTCAAGAGCCTCTCTAATTTTTCGCCTATGATGATGTTCTTCTCTTGCGACAATTGAGGCGTTTTCCACATAGAGATGGTGCCTAGCTTTAAAGGAGTGCTCTGCTAGGGTCGAGCTACGAGATCTATCATTCCTAATATCTGCTACAAGTTCTTTCAGTCTTGTTTGCAAGGAACGACCTGTTTCACCAATGTAACTTTTCCGACATGAACAATCTATTTTATAAACTCCTTTAAGTTGGTGTCTATCAA
This sequence comes from Pinus tabuliformis, assembly GCA_031772625.1. Classification (NCBI taxonomy): domain Eukaryota; kingdom Viridiplantae; phylum Streptophyta; class Pinopsida; order Pinales; family Pinaceae; genus Pinus; species Pinus tabuliformis. Next base: position 194,984,201 of record CM062815.1, read on the forward strand.
TATTATCCTTGACAGACCTCATACTATGTCTAATAGTTCCGGGAGCTGAGAATTGAGTGATTATGTCCTTCTTTCTTAGGATTCTAGCAATTTTGTCTGTTACACCTTGAATATAAGGTAGAAATTCTTTCCCACCCTAAGGTTCATCTTGAGCTTTCAGCTTTGGAGAAAACACCCTTTTTTCAACCCTTTCTATAGCCATCCTAATTTCTTTTTCTTTGTAGCCTATACTTTTAAAAACTGATACTAGGTGCTTCTTTTCTTCGTATATATTAATATTGTATACATGAATTAACTAAATTAAAAAAAAAAAAACATGTAACAAGATTTTTAACCATATAACTTATTTCATATGACAACTGTTCATATCCTCTAGTAACCTAGGGTCATCTTGTAGTAGTCAATTAATTACATTGGAACACCTCCATATTTTCATCCAAATCATGTTTATCATTCCTTATCACAATACAGTGCATACCATACCCTAAATATGGAATCTAGAAGTTTGGAGACCCTTTAGAATCCTTAACCTGGTACTTGCAGCAAAACAACTTTCTTTTTTGCAAATTAAGGTTTACAATTTGAATGGTTTCTTCTTTCAATTTCAAGTTGGTTTATAGGGGATGATAGAACAAAAGATATTTTATTCAAGCTTATGGAAATGATTTTGTTTACATTCATGCAATTAAACTAGCTTTACTTGTTTCTTTTCCTTTCCTACAATTAGAATAGGGTTATTTGTTGTTCTTTACCTTTCTTTGAATAAAGTACATCTAATTTCTATTATTTTCTGTAAATAAAGTAGGTTTATTGTTTGCCATTTATTTTTCTACAAAATTAGATTATGTTTACTTGTTTTCTTTTCTAAAGTTTCTAATTATTTTTTGATATATTTTTGCATTCTTATTCTAACACTAAGGAGCCGTGATATTATTAAAAAATAACTATAGATTGAATCTCATTAAAAATATTTATTACAATTTCTATTCAAAAGTTCAAAGATAAAATCATGAAGGTATAAAAAAATATTTCTTTGAAAACACTGAACACCCTCGTCCATTGATTATTCTTCAATATATTAATGATTGTTGCTTCTTGAAAATACAAATGGTAAATATAGTTTCAGAAGTAAACTAAATCTGAGTTCATGGACTTTATGCCTCCTATCGTAATTTTGACTTGTTGGTCATAAAACTAGAAAATGGAAGCATCATGCAATATTTGTTGATGATGGAACAAAAAATAATACTACTTTTTGTTGTTGTAGAAAAACTTAATATTTGTTTATGGCAAGTTTGACTTGTTGGTCATAAAACTAGAAAATGGAAGCATCATCCAATATTTGTTAATGATGGAACAAAAAATGATACTACTTTTTTTTTGTTGTAAAAAAACGTAAAATTTATTTCATGATGGATGGAATTGTTGATTACATTCATATTCATTACACACACCTTTAAACATAAAAATTTTGAACTAGATATGTGAGGTAAAAGATTTAGAAATGTGAAGTAAAAGATATAGAAAAATTTTAGGTTGGTTATTTGGAAACCATGATATTTTTGGAATAAAATTGCCATTATATTACTTAATCTATGTGGTAATGGAGTTGCTTTTGTATTTCTAATGAAAACACAATTAACAATTGAAAATGGTTTAACTTTTCTTGATGTATTTAGGTTTTGAAAACTTCACATTCATTCAATGTCTAGTGCATTTATTGAATTAAGTGGTATGGAATAATTTATTAGTGATAACCATGTTGCAGTTTTACAGCTGCTCGATGTAATGGAGGTGCTTTTGTATTTCTAATGAAAATAAAATTAACAACTGAAAATGGTTTATCTTTTCTTGACGTATTTAGGTTTTGAAAACTTCAAACTGATTCAATGTCTCGTCCATTTATTGAGTTAACTGTCGTGGAATAATTTCTTAGTGATAACCATGTGGGAATTTTGCAGTTGCTTGATGTAATGGAGGTGCTTTTGTATTTCTAATGAAAAAGGAATTAACAATTGAAAATGGTTTAACTTCTCTTGATTTATTTAGGTTTTGAAAACTTCAAATTGATTCAATGTCTAGTGCACTTATGAGATAAGTGGTGTGGAATAATTTCTTATTGATAACCATGTTGGACTTTTGCAGTTGCTCGATTTGATCTAGCAATTACTTGATTTGACACAATTGCTTGAATTCCAGAATTAGTCAAGGAAGTTGGCTTTAAAACAAATTATATTACTATTTTTCAGATTAATAAAGAAATATTGGGAGATAATAAGGGTTTTACGGAATTCCTTCCTTTATTTAATTGCAGTAGTCGCAAGTATGTATGTAACCCCTATATAAAAGGAAACCCTTAGCTTTAGAGTATGTGTACTTCATTCAAAAAAAAAAATTAGATTTTTAAAAAGTGAATTTTAACAATAACGCTTTCTGATCTAGTTGGTGTCATAAGTAATCTTAGTCAAAAATCATGCTCAACTTATATTTAAGGTTATTGACAATTTTTTTGTTCTCCAATTTAATGAGAATATGCCATTCTTTGCTAAATGCACCTAATATGTCATAATAAATGAGGAATAATATTATTGACATTTAAACATCTCATTCCCAAACAATAACATTTTTCTATCTAATTATTGTCTTTGCACTGAGAAGAGAGAGGTGTTGTTATTGTCTTTTCATTTAGAAGAGTGTAAAATCTCTATACAGCTACAACTAGTCAATTTTTTGTTGCATGGTTTAATACATGGGTTGGTCATTACCGAGGGTAATTTTCGGGAAGGTGGCCTGCACAGTCTAAGGTTATTACTCTATGGCACCAATTAATTTTTTTTTTAACATATGATATGATTGTTCACTTGAGAGTCTAATGCTCAAAGTATTATCCATGATTTAGTGTTGCTGTTGGGAGTACGCTTAAAGACCACACGGCATCCAGCAAAGGAGGTGACCTCCTCCTCTCCCCAGGCCTTCACATGGTGACCTTATCCACAACTACTTGATATTTATTTCCCTGTCCGTCTCTATTTTGTATGTGGCCGGCGGAGAGTCCAGTTCCTTGGCTTGCGTGGCAGATCTCGTTCCATCCATGGCTGAGATCATTTCGCACCATCCTACAGTGGCCATTCCTCATGACTTCCCTGCTTAATCCTCCGATTGCATTGGTTGACGGCTCATTTGGTATGGCAGCTTCCCTTGGCTTGCTCTGGGTTTTGCTCGAGTACTCGGCTCCAGGGAGCCAAACCCTTGAACTTGGCTCGATTGTTTACAGTTTTTCCACCACCTTTAGGTAAATTCGTTGGTAACAAGTTTCCTACACACTACAGGTGAAAGGCTTTGGAGGCTTGCTCAGTTCCACGACAAGAGTCCTCATACAATGGAGGCAATTTTGCTTAATGGGTAAGTTTAATACTATGGAGAACCATTTCCTTAGTTATTTTCTGTCGTTCGCTTGCTTTCTAAAGTTATGTAATATGTATGGTTGGACGTTTCCATGTAAGTTGGGTGCTTGCTCCACGGACGGTGGCCCGGAATTGTTTAGGGATAATTCTCCCTCAGCATGGCAGAGGTCCAGGTATGAGAATAGCCTTCGGTCGTGGCTTGTCTGATGACCTGGAGAGTGGCCCTTCTAGTTTTTTTTAATGGTAATCTACTGGGTGTACTGGTTAACTATTGGGGCGGGGAATATTTACCTCCCCACTTTGCTCCAGGTTTATTTTATGGTAGACATATGCAATTTGATTTTTGGACTCGGGTAGTCGAGCGACAGCTCCCATTGTTGGGACATTGTGACTGTAATAGTTGAAATATGTACTGTGCCATTGTTTTCGGCATTAAAATACTCTTATTCCACTAGACTATAATTCACTATTTTGAACAGCTGTTTTCATTTGCACACATGGGTTCCTTGTATTATTTTGCTTCTAAGGAAAAGTCGTGCCACGGCTGGACTATACAGAATGTAGTTTCTTTTGTTCTAAATTCATAGTCGTAATGTTATCAAGTATTTTTGGTTATATTGCACTAAAAGGCATAGTTCTATGATGTTCTCTATTTTCTTGAATTTATAATTCAACTGTTTTCATGAGCGTACACCTTTACAGTGAAAGGGTCCCAACTCCAATTCCCTCTACACCCCGAGCTTCCCTCCCCGAGCTCCTCTGCTGCTAGGTCACTGCTTGTCATTTGGTGGTGTTCTTCGTTGATGGGTTGTAACCCTACCCCAAACTACTGACCATTCTTGCTGAGGTTCTGGGTTCATCTGGTTCTTTCACGTTTAAGAAAATACTCATGGAGTCGGGCTTTAGCCGCACCCATGCCATATCAGCTCATTCCCCTTCACAATGATACTCTTCGTGTGTCACCTAAAACCCGCTCTGGTCTTGGTTTCATGTTTAACAATATTTTCTGGTTGTTGCACGTTCGCTGAAATGCGAACAATGGCGCTATCATTTATAACTTTTATCTTGGAACAAGATTAACCTTACAACTGCTTTCGGCTAGAATAAAACTCTGAGCATTGTAACCGGCAGCTATACATGCTTTTACTCGGGTCTGTTCACACGTTGCACAACATTGTTCAATTTTAATGTTAATGCTTCTTAGGGCTGCCAGCCTACTTCCTATGTTTTCTAAGGGTCTTTCTTTGCTCTCTTTAACTATTGCATGGAACTATATGTGATAATTGTTATTGTATTTTTCTGTGGTTGCATTATGGTCACTCTATCAGTTGTTGTTTTATCTAGAAAACCAGACTAGTTCCTAAGCTTTTGTCTGAGAATAATTTATTTGGTAGAGACACTTACCTAAAGTTCTCTAACCAAATTCGACTGTTTTGCCGAAAGTTTAAATGTATTGCTATTCCAAAACAGTTCATCGACTGGTTACCCGTCCCATCGTTTTCGTGTCTATTGAGTATTTTTACAGAGAACCTAAAAATAACTGTGACCCAAAAGAAATGAATAATTGCTAGTTTCAGGTCAGTAACGCATACTTGTAACACCTCCTGCAGGTGTGCCTCATTTTTTTGTGCTGAGATACGGTCACCTTCTGCTCTCCACAGCTAGTCAACCACCCGACCATGAGACTGTCTTTCGAGACTAGTCTCCCCCCTAGCTTGCTCAAAGACTACAGTCTTTGCGAGTTGCATGCGCTCTGCGCTCTTACCATCTGATCATCACCAGACATGGTAAGCCACCCCTTTTGCTCACTGCCTATCCTCTACAGCACAGTGTTTCGTTTTTCCCCTTTCTCCCTTTTTCCTGTAATCCATTCCATGGTTAGGGAGGGGAAAAGTGGTTGGGGTTTTTTTGCAACCGTTTCTCTTTTATATTTTTTAATTATATTAACTTCTCTCCTCAGAAGTTACATAATGTTCATGTCACTAGGAAATCATTCCTCAATTCCATTTTCTGAAAAAAATAAATATTAATTAATTCATGCAACAGATAATAATCATCATCGCTTTATTTGTGTCCTTTTTAACTGAGGTAAATAAAAATATTTACAATAGTTTGGGGACATGACATCTCCCCCTCCTGAAATTAGACATTGTCTCGATGTCGTTTGGTACTAAACAACCCTAGGTAAGCCTGTTTCATAAGTTCTTCATCCTCCCAAGTGGCCTCATGAGGCCCAAAGTGCTGCCACTACACTTTAACATGGGTAATATCTCGCTTTCGCAACGTGACATCTCTCCGGTCGAGAATGCTCAGCGTTCGACCCAAATTTCTCCTTCTGGTTCTACCTGCAACAAGCAACATCCTGAGTTAGTTTTCTTTTAAGAGAAAACATTTAGATTGATTTATCATAGATAATTCTCACCTGAATCTCCTACCAATTAATCACATGTTTAGGATCATATACATATTTTTTTAACATTGAGACATGAAAGACGTTGTGGAATCATATGTGACTAGGCAAAGCGAGCTGGTAAGCCATCGGTCCAATTCTGGCTAAGATCTAAAATGGTCCATAGTATTGAGGTGTCATCTTAACACACCTGCTCCACTGTAATGTGCTCTTTTTTGCTCAAATTTGCACATACACATGATCACCGACTTGGTACTCCTTAAACCTCCTTTTCTGTTCAACGAAATTCTTTTACCTGTCCTGAGCTGCCTTCAGATTAGATCAAACCTTTTTAAACAGTTCTTCCATTTCCTTAAGCATTTATGGACCTAACATCAATCTACCTTCAGGTCCACTCCAACTTGAGGGGGTGTGGCACCTCCTTCTGTACAATACCTCAAAAGAGCTCATCTGCAATGATGTGTGGTAGCCATTATTTTATGCGAACTCGACCAAGTGTAGATAATCCTCCCACTTGGTTGGTTGCTGCATCACATATGCCCATAACATATCTTCCACCACCTGATTCACCTGTTCGATTTGCCCGTTAGTCTGAGGGTGATAAGCTGTGCTAAAGTTCAGCTGAGTCCCCAATTCCTCAAACAATGCTTTCCATAATACTGATGTGAATTTTACATTGCGATCTGAAATTATCATTTTTGGTAACCCATGCAGCTTAAATATATTTTGCATGAATATGTGAGCGATCTGCCCAGCTCTGTATGTAGATTGCACCCGTATAAAATGTGCTGACTTACCTAGCTTGTCCACCACCACCATGATGGAGTCATTATTTTTCTTTGAATTGGGCAAACCTGTGATAAAGTCCATGGAGATGGTTTCCCACTTCCATTCCGGGATGGGTAATGGTTGTAGTAAACCTGCAGGATGTTGGTGTTCTGATTTAATTTTTTGACATTCTAGATGTCGAGCCAGGTAACCAGCCACATATTTCTTCATACCTAACCAATAATATTCCTTTTGGAGTGCAGTGATTATCTTTTGATAGCCCAGGTGTCCAGCATAATGGCTCTTATGATACTCATCCATTATCAGATTTTTAATGTTATCCTAATTGGGCACAAATAGCCTTCCTTTATAATATAACCTTCCAACAGCATCCAAAGCATAATCCAGTTGTTTTTCTTTGCTGGATGGTTACTGTACTTGTTGTTTTATTTGCTGATAATTAACATCTAGTTCGGCTGCCTTATTAATCATTTCCCCAAAAGGGCTTTTCCCTTCACTGCCAGAAATCTCGTATAAGCATTACAATTTTTGACTCAAAGCTTCCGCCACCTGATTCTCTTTTCCCTTTAAATGTTTGATCTCAAAATCAAATCCGCTTAGGAAATCCACCCACCGTGCTTGCCTTGCATTTAGAGTGGGCTGGCTAAAATAATTGGTCAGACTGTGGTGGTCTGTCAATAACAGAAATTTCCTCCCCATAAGATAATGTCGCCACATTTTCAGGGCGTGAATTACAGCTGCCAATTCTAAATCGTAAGCAGAATATTTCTGCTCATGCTCTTTTAATTTCCTTGATTCGTATGCTATCACTTTTCCTTCCTTTGTTAACACACCTCCTATCCCTTCCTTACTTGCATCCGTGCACACCACATATTCCTTACTGGGATCGGCTATACTTAGAATAGGTGCCGTGGTGAGTAAATGTTTGAGTTGTTCAAAACTTCTTTGGCACTCAGGGGTCCACCTGAAAGTTCTTCCCTTTTTCTGCAAGGAGGTAATTGGATAAGCTACTCTTGAAAATCCCTCTACAAACTGTCTGTAATAGCCTGCCAATCCCATCAAAGATTGGATGTCCACCACATCCTTGGGTACCGACCATTCCATAATGGTTCTTATCTTTTCGAGATCCACGGCGACCCCATGTTTAGTGATGATGTGGCCCAAATATTGTATCTTCTCCTTAAAGAATTCACATTTACTGAACTTAGCGTATAATTGTTGTTCTTGGAAGGTTTGCAATACTATCCTGAGGTGCTCCTGATGCTCCTCCATAGTCCGAGAGTAGATCAATATATCGTCAATAAATATCAGTACAAATTTGTCCAAATATCGATCAACACACTGTTCATAAGACATATAAAGGTGGTAGGGGCATTGGTTAACCCGAAGGGTAACACCACAAACTCACAGTGGCCATACCGAGTTCTAAAATCTGTCATAGCTATGTCCTCCTCTCTAATCTGGATTTGATGATACCCCGATCGCAAATTCATCTTTGAGAAAACTATTGCTCCCCTTACCTGGTCAAACAGTTCATCTATGTGAGGTAGGGGGTACTTGTTTTTAATTGTCAATTTATTCAATTGGTGGTAGTCCATACACATACAGAGGGTTTCGTCCTTTTTCTTAACAAATAGTACCGGGGCTCCCCAAGGAGACACACTGGGGCGAATGTACTTTTTGTCCAACAACTCCTGTAATTGCATCTTCAACTCTGTCAATTCTGGTACGCTCATTCTGTAGGGTGCCTACGAGACTGTGGCTGCTCCTGGGACTAGTTTGATGGTAAAATCTATGTCCCTTTTGGGTGGCAATACGAGAATCTCTTTCAGAAACACATTGGCAAATTCTTGTATCACAGGAATATTCTCCAATGTGGCTATTTTATCTTTTGAATTGGCATACCCTACTTGGATGGCATAAATCTGACACCCTTTTTTGATGCATTTGGCTAACTGTGAGTTGGTTATGGGCCGAATCTGCACTAACTGCTTAATCCCCTGCATCTCTTGTTTTATTCGAACTTCATCCTTATAACAAATAGTCTTGGTTTTACAATTAATTATGGACCAGTGTTTTTCTAACCAGTCCATATCAATTAATACATCATACAAGCCAAGGGGAAGCACATTTAAATCTGTTGTAATGGACCGTCCTGCTATCTTTAAAGGGCAGTTTTTCACCTTAGCCATTACTCTTCTTTTTGCTCCCATTTCCAACTGAACTAGCCAAGGGTCCCTAAACTTAATTTGTTGCAACTTGCATTGCTCCAGGATTCTAGGATTAATATAACTTAAGGTTGCACCAGGGTCAATTAAAATAGTTATAGCAAAGTCTAAGAGTTTACCTTCAAATTCCTCCATGGTTGGCTGGTACTCCGCCTGGCGGTCTTGCAACACGGCATTAGTCTTTGGCAGACTTTGTCCTACATCATCGACTGTAGAGGCTTCATAAACCTAGGAAACCTGTTCTACTCTTTTTCGTTGGGGATAGTTTTTCACATAATGGGGTCCACCACAACCCCAACATTGCACTGGGGGCCTTGTTGTCCCTTCGTTGTCTACCCTCCCGGGTTGTTCATTGATTCTGGACTCATTGGGGGGCTTTAACCAGAGTGTATTCTTTTGTGAGTTTTTGTTGTTTTTCCCTTTGGAAAATCCTTTGTTACCTCCATTGTGATTACCTTTAGTACTTCCAGCCAGCTTGCTTCTCCTCTTATTGACCCATTTCTTACCCAGAGTATCCCCCTTTTGCTTACTTTGCTGGTAGCAAATTCAGGCTTTGCGTATAGCCTCATCCATCGTCTTTGGGTTGTCAAATTCGATTCTCTCCCTCATACTTGCAGGTAGACTACTGAAAAATCTCTGTACTTTTTCTTTCTCTTCTCGTATATAGGGCACGTAACGGAGTAAGGAAGTAAAACGAGTAATAAATTCGTCCATAGTTTGCTGCCCCAAACGCAGGTCATGGAATTCTCTTGCCTTCTCGTCGTAGAAGCGCTCGGTCAGGTACCTTTCCTTAAAATATCTTTGAAATTTCTCCCAGGTGATATTCTGTTCGCTTACTCCTTTTACCATCTTAACCTCCTCCCACCACAAGGTGGCCTTTTCCTATAATTGGAAAATGGCCAACCGTGCCTTGAGGTTGTGATCGTACTCATACAGCTGGAAGTATTTGTTCATATTGATCAACCAGGCCTCCGCTACTTCCTCCTGTTCTCTGTCAAAGTGCGGTGGCTTGATTTTACAGAATTCCCCTTGCAACTCTATCCATTGCCTTTTGGACGTCTGCTGCTCGGAGGCATTATCCGAGTGCTCCTCCTCCCTTCCTTCTGATTCTTCAGGCTCTGTGTGGGGATTCTGTTCTCCTGACATTCTTTGCTGCTCAGCACTGGGATTTGGTGGCTGCTGATTCTGTCTATCGGATAAGCTTTTTATGATCCTTTCCTGCTCCATAGTTAACCTTGCATTATCTTCCCGTAACCGGGCCATTTCATTTTTCAGCTCTTGTACTATCTCCAAAATCGCCTGATTGGTATTGCGCGCCTCCTCACCCAGCTGTACCAATAATTTGGGACTGCTTCCAAGTCTTGTTGCAGGTCCCTGACCTGCCACGAACCTGTGTGACATACTGTCTGTTCTTCTCATATTGTCGATCCTTTATTTCCTGTACTTACACAAAACAATTAACAGCGGAAGGGTTATCACATTATTCTGTTCCTTTAACTTCTCATTAAAGATACTATAAGTTGTATATACACAATTCTGTTGACAGTTTTCAATTTTCAGTTTTCAGTTCCCAGAGGCCACAGTTTTTGTAACGTGGCTCTGATACCACTTGTAACATCTCCATACAGCTACAGCTAATAAATTTTTTTTTTGCATGGTTTAATACATGGGTTGGTCGTTACCGAGGGTAATTTTTGGGAAGGTGGCCCGCACAGTCTAAGGTTATTACTCTATGGCACCAATTAATTTTTTGTTTAACATACGACATGATTGTTCCCTTAAGATTCTAATGCTCAAAGTCTTATCCGTGATTTACTGCTACTGTTTGGAGTACCCTTGAAGACCACGCGACATCCAGCAATTGGGGTGACCTCCTCCTCTCCCTAGGCCTTCCCATGGCGACCTTATCCGCAACTTCTTGAAATTTATTTCCCTGTCTGGCTCCATTCTGTATGTGGCCAGTGGAGAGTCTAGTTCCTCGGCTTGCATGGCAGATCTTGTTCCAAGCTGAGATCATTCTGCACCATCCTACGGTGGCCATCCCTCACGACTTCTCTACCTACTCCTTCGCTTGTGTTGGTTGATGGCTCATTTGGTATGGCAACTTCCCTTGGCTTGCTCTGGGTTCTGCTCGAGTACTCGGCTCCAGGGAGCCAAACCCTTGAACCTGGCTCGATTGTTTACAGTTTTGCCACCACCTTCAGGTAAATTTGTTGGTACACGGTTCTATTTTGTTCTGCTTTCACTTGGTATGCGTTTTTCGAATTGCAGAGGGACTACTCACCTTAACAGGTTTCCTACACACTGCAGGTGAAAGGCTTTGGAGGCTTCCTCAGTTCCACGACAAGAGTCCTCATACGATGGAGGAAATTTTCCTTAATGGGTAAGTTTAATACAGTGGAGAACCATTTCTCTAATTATCTTCTGTCGTTCGCTTGTTTTCTACAGTTATGTAATATGTATGCCTGGACGTTTCCATGTAGGTTGGGCGCTTGCTCCACAGGCGGTGGCCCAGACTTGTTTATGGATAATCCTCCCTCAGCATGGAAGAGGTCCAGGTATGAGAATAGCCTTCGGTCGTGGCTTGTCTGATGACTCGGAGAGTGGCCCTTCCAGTTTTTTTTTTAATGATAATCTACTGGGTGTACTGGTTAACTATTGGGGCGGGGAATATTTACCTCCCCACCTTGCTCCAGGTTTCTTTTATGGTAGACATATGTAATTTGATTTCTGGACTCGGGTGGTCCGACGACAGCTCCCATTGCTGGGACATTGTGACTGTAATAGTTGAAATATGTACTGTGCCCTTGTTTTCGGCATTAAGATACTCTTATTCCACTGGACTATAGTTCACTCTTTTGAATAGTTGTTTTCATTTACACACATGGGTTCCTTGTATTATTCTGCTTCTAAGGAAAAGCCATGCCACGGATGGATTGTAGAGAATGTAGTTTCTTTTGTTCTAAATTCATAGTCATAATGTTATCAAGTATTTTGGTTATATTGCACTGAAAGGCATAGTTCTGTGATGTTCTCTATTTTCTTGAATTTATAATTCAACTGTTCTCATCAGCATATACCTTTACAGTGGAAGGGTCCTAGCTCTAATTCCCTCTACACCCTGAGATTCCCTCCCCGATCTCCTCTGCTGCTAGGTCACTGCTTGTCATTTGGTGGTGTTCTTCATTGATGGGCTGTAACCCTACCCCAAACTACTCACCGTTCTTGCCGAGGTTCTGGGTTCATCCAGTTCTTTCATGTTTAAGCAAATACTCGTGGAGCAGGCCTTCAGCCGCACCCACGCCGTATCAGCTCCTACCCCTTCACAATGATACTCTTCGTGTGTCACCCAAAACCCGCTCTGGTCTTGGTTTCCTGTTTAATGGTATTTTCTGACTGTTGCACGTTCGCTGAAATGCGAACAATGGCGCTATCATTTATAACTTTTATCTTGGAACAAGATTAACCTTACAACTGCTTTAAGCTAGAATAAAACTCTAAGCATTGTAACAGGCAGCTAAACATGCTTTTACTCAGGTCTATGCACACGTTGCACAACATTGTTCAATTTTAATGTTAATATTTCTTAGGGTCGCCAGCCTACTCCCTATGTTTTCTAAGGGTCTTTCTTTGCTCTCTTTAACTGTTGCATGGAACTAAATGTGATAATTAGTATTGTATTTTTTTGTGGTTGCATTCTGGTCACTCTATCAATTGTTGTTACATCTGGAAAACCAGACTAGTTCCTAGGCTTCTGTCTGAGAATAATTTATTTGGTAGAGATGTTTACCTGAAGTTCTCTAACCGAATTCGAATATTTTTCCAAAAGTTTAAATGTATTGTTATCCCAAAACAGCTCATCAACAGGCTACCCGTCCCATCATTTTCTTGTCTATTGAGTATTTTTACAGAGAACCTAAAAATAACTGTGACCCATAGGAAATGAATAATTGCTAGTTTCAGGTCAGTAACGCATACCTGTAATGCCTCCTGTAGGTGTGCCTCTTTTTTTTTGTGCTGAGATACGGTCACCTTTTGCTCTCCATAGCTAGTCAATCACCCGACCATGAGACTGTCTTTCGAGACCAGTCTCCCCCCTAGCTTGCTCAAAGACTTCATTCTTTGCGAGTTTCATGCACTCTGCGCTCTTACCATCTGATCATCACCAAACATGGTAAGCCACCCCTTTTCCTCACTGCTTGTCCTCTACAACACAGTGTTCTATTTTTTCCCCTTCCTCCCCTTTTTCCTGGAATCCATTCCACGGTTAGGGAGGGGAAAAGTGGTTAGGGTTTTGCAACCGTTTCTTTATTATATTTTTTAATTATATTAACTTCTCTCCTTAGAAGTTACATAACATTCCTGTTACTAGGAAATCATTCCTCAATTCCATTTTCTGAAAAAAAAAAAATATTAATTAATTCATGCAACAGATAATAATCATCATCCCTTTATTTGTGTCCTTTTTAACTGAGGTAAATAAAAATATTTACAATAGTCTGGGGACATGACAAAGAGAGAGGTGTTGTTTTAGCTTAGGATGAAAAAGATATGTCACCTACATCAAAGTTCACTTCAAAAGTATAATGTAAAAAAAAATAATAATAAAAAATAATAAAATGTAACTTTTTGTAACTTTAGTTTATGGTAGTTGCATGTTTATTATTGTTTAATATTTTTGTAATCACCAAATTTAACAGTGATATGAAATACAAATTATGGTACCAATTGGTCGTGCAAAAATTTATGCTAACTCCTTTCTCAACTATCTCAAAATTGAATGAAAGATTAAAAAAAATCCTCCATAAGTGAAGACTATAAACCTTAGTCACCCTTTAGTAAGCAATGTAAATCAAGATATGATTCATAAAGATGTGAATTTACAATATTGGAATTACACATTAGTGGTATTATTCAATGCATTTGATAAAACAAATTAGAAAAGAGAGCTATCAGAAGTACATATATATATATATTTCCATTAGAAGAAGATTTTTTAACAAAGGATTTCTAGGTGTAGTCTTGTATTGTGATTATACTCTAGTTATTTAGTCATCCATTTTAGCCTTTGCATATATGAGGAATTTTCTATTTAATATACTATATGAGAGGATTTTCACATAATGATATTAGGTAGCACTTACCAATAAATGCCTCCAATTTGAATCCCCAAATTCATTTTCTCACCATAAAGTAGAACAAATGGCCAGTACAAGAATATGTGGTGGGTTACTAGAAATGTGTTCAATTAATAAGGAGTTACTTTTATTTTCATAATTTATATCTATTTTTTGCTCAAAAATACTAAGGATCAATCTTTAGCACTATGTTTATTAAACTCATGCATTCTTAGTGTGGCCTAGGAAGTATGTTCTCAAAGCTTATGAAATTTTCATAATTTTCATGCAAACAATTATTCACTTAACTTTTAATATGTTTTATTATCCTAGAATTTAGTTTAGATAAAAAGAAATATTACACAATAATATTATCCATTGGGGTCAAGCTGCTTCATCAGATCTCACAATAAAATTAGTACTTGCTTCCTTATAAACAAAAAATTCCTTGTGCTTTATGATCCCTAATGGGATGTTAAATATTAGCTTATGTTCTAACTAAAATAACTTTTATATGTTTTCCAGTAGCAAGGAGATGATGTTTTTTTTCCTCTCTTAATATATTTCATTATTACTATACTTCAATAATGTGTACTTCTCGTTCTTTAGTGATGTGCTCCATTGAAGTTTTTATGTTATTCCTAGGTCATACATTCACCATTATTGAGGATAGTAATATGATAAAAAAATTCAAGTACGGATTTAATTTCGTAAGAAACAAGTATAAAATGTCATATTATGAAATTTGAGGATGAAATCACCCCTATAAATAATAAGGTATGAAATCCATTTACATTACCTTTTCCTATTACCTTTATCATGACTATACTACCACCATTCATTTACCATAATGGACCTGGCCAATCCAATCGACTGTCATAATCTTACCTTCGGTTGTGCTTACTCATGCACCTAGTTTCATCTAAATCTTACATTACCTTTCAGGTACAACACATCTCTCCTTGAGCTCCATTAATTTTCCTCTTTGCCCAAACAATTCCCAAGGCTCAAAACATAAAAGGCAAGACAAGAAACAAACAAGAAGAAAACCATGAAAACTAATAACAACACGACTTCAAAAAAAAAGTGGCATGATCATCCACTAGACACAATAAAATTGCAAATCAAGTGTGAGAAAACAATAAAAGAAAAAATTCACAAGGCTAAAAACAAACGCCATGACCCAATCCCCATGGTTCCTAAGGAAAGCTCAACCTCAACCTTCTTGAAGATTTCATGGAAATTTTCTTTTCCATGCAATCCCCTAAATCATAGTGCCATTAACACATAACTTTTAGTGCAATCATAAACATAAAAATACACCAACTACCTCATCTTTTGTGCCATTCACGTTAGGTCCCTATACTACTAGTGTAACCCCTTATTGTTATTGGTACAACCCCCTTATTATATCGTTGTGCACACGTAGTCCCCGTATTTTTATTATTGTGCCCCATAGGAGCCCAATATTGTTATTATTGTGCCCTTACATTATTATTGTTATGTCAGATCTGATTATATTATGACCTCTCACACTCCTATATATAGAAAGGAAGTCTTTTCATTTGTATCATCGAAGAATTGTTCATTTGTGTAATGTAAACGAGGTTGCCCCTCGAAGAGGCTGAATTCTAAGGTGTTTATCTATCTTTTCTATTTTTTTATGAGCTGGTTTCCTAACATTTGGTATCAGAGCTTTGGATTCTAGGGTTTCACTACCCCAAATAGGTCATCATGGCATTTGTGCTATAATTTTTCCGCTACAAAGTTTCAAAATCGACAAAAACCCATTGAGTAGAAATTGTTCTGAACCTCACATCCAAACTTCAGATCTTTTTTCACTATAGTTTCGAAGATATGATATGAGGAAGTTAGGGTTTTGGAAAGCTCCAAAATTTCATCTAAAACAGGCCATTGTGGAATTTTCGCTATAAATCTTTCACTACGAAGTTTTAGAAGCTAGAAAAAACCGATTTGATATGAAATCGGTCTGAACCTCAGCTCTGAATTTTTGATCTTGTCTCACTATATTTTTGGAGATATAGTCTAAGGAAGTTAGGGTTTGTTCAGACCCCCGAATTACATTCCAAACAGGTCACCTTGGGAAAATCGTCCTAACTTTTGTTATGAGCATCAAATTGAAATTTCATAAGAAGTTTCAAAAACAGGACTGCCTGTAGTTTTATGTATATCATTTTCAGGTACTAAGGTCGAAATAGTGAGATGTGACATGTTGTACAAGTTCTATCTACTGAGCTATTCTATAATCAGATCACCATGGGAGATTTACCATAACTCTTTCTTGGATAATCAAATTCTAATCAGACTTGCAGGGTTATAAAGAGAAATTAGAGAGCTACAACAGGAAGAAATTTTAGAACTTGGAGATCCGAAATTACAGAGTTATATTCGTTTCAAGATCGAGCTCCTAAAATCAAGAAAAATCAAGATGAGGAAGTTTGATGGCAAGGATCTGGTAAATTGGATACTATAGATGGAGAAATATTTTGATCTACATGGTGTACCACTATTACAAAAGGTATGTATTGCATCTTTATATTTAGAACAAGATCAATTTTTATGGTATAGTGGGCTTTTTTCTCATAATCCACTTGTTACATGGTCAATTTTCATGGAGGAAATTATAGCACATTATGAGGATACAAAGAGCAACACCTTCTTTAGAGAAATGCCAGAACAATTGGAAGAAAAAATAGAAAAAGGGGTTTGTTACAAAGTGGAAAGAAAAATTATGGCAACAATGGATTCTACCCTTTAAAACTATAAAGATGGAAGTGTTGTTTCTCCTAGCCTTCCACAACCTACAAGGGTTACACCACAACAATTGGAAGAAAAAAGAGAAAAACAGATTTGTTACAATTGTGATAAAGAATATGTTAAAGGTCATAAGTGTGCTGAGAAGAAATTATTTTACAATGATTGTGGAGAGGAGGAAGAAAAGGATCAAGAAACATCAAAACAAGAGTATATACACCAGGAACCAACCTCAGAGAAAGAAGAAATGAATCCAACCACATCTTGTAAATCATTGGAAATAATTACTACTCAAACTCTTAAGATAGAAGGACATATCAAGAAGAAAAGGTTCAAGAAGTGAAAGACCACATCAAGAAAGAAGAAATGAATCAGACCATATCTTGTAATGCAATGGCCGGAATTACCACTCCTCCAACTATCAAGATAGAAGGACATATCAAGAAGAAAAATGTTCAAGAAGTGAAAGATCACATAGAGCATCAAGAAATGAATCCAACCATATCTTGTAATGCACTACAAGAAATTACCACTCCTCAAATGCTAAATATAGAAGGATATTTCAAGAAGAAAAAGATTCAAGTAGTGAAATATCACATTGAGCATCAACAACAAGTTCTCCAACTTTTAAAGGATAACACCACTTTGGTGCAAAATCGATTGAAACAACAGGCAAATCAACATCACAATGAAAGAAATTTTGATGTAGGTGATTGGGTACTTTTATAGTTACATACATGCAAACAAATTTCCCTGAAGAAATCTATTTATGAGAAGGAAATGTTGGCAATACTACACGCACTTAAGAAATAGCAACCTTACCTAATGGGAAGACACTTCAACGTAAAAACGGATCATGATAGTATTAAATACTTTTTAGAACAAAGATTATCCTCTGAAGAGCAACAAAAATGGGTCACAAAGATGTTGGGTTATGACTTTTAAATCATCTACAAAAAAGGGAAGCAAAATGTTGTGGCAAATACACTCTCAAGAAAGGATGAGGATGTGGAAACATTGTTATGTGCCATTTCTAATATCCAATCAGATTAAATAAACGAAACAAGGTATGAATGGAAGAAGGATGAAGAAGCGTGGCCACTCATTCAAAAATGGTAGAAGATCCCAGTTCAAATGATATTTACAGAACTTGTCGAGGAAGGAAAAATCATATTGGAGCCTGGAGCAGTCACAGAAACAAGAACCTGACAGCTACGAAATCAATCAATTTCAAAGTATCTCATCAAGTGGAAGAACTTACCAACCAAAGATTCCACATGTGAGGACAAGCATTTTATACAGGAACATCAAGAACTACTCAAGCATTGAGTACAACACTTTTTGAAGGAGAGGGGCATGTTAGGTCCCTATACTACTAGTGTAACACCTTAGTGTTATTTGTACAACCCCCTTATTATATTGTTGTATGCATGTTGTGCCCATATTGTTATTATTGTGCCCCATAGAAGCCCACTATTGTTATTATTGTGCCCTTACATTATTATTGTTATGTTGGCTCGGATTATATTATGTCCCCTTAGACTCCAATATATAGAAAGGAAGTATTTTCATTTTTATCATCAAAGAATTGCTTATTTGTGTAATGTAAAGTACGTTGCCCCCACGAAGAGGCTGAATTGTAAGGTGTTTATCTATCTTTTCTATCTTTTTGTGAGCTGGTTTCATAACAAAGCATGTTACCTTGTGACTGAACACATCCATGCCATCTCTCAAGGGACTCCAATTATCTTGACAAATCCATCTGTAACTAGAGGCTAGCTAAGATACCTATCAATTAGATGTTCATGAATCTAGCAAGTATCCACATAATGTCAAACAAATTCAAGGTTAAGAAGACTCCCTATATGTAAAGCACTCGTTCAATGGGAATTAGGGTTTCCAAACATAGCCAAAGGAATTCTTACCCGGTTCTTTTCTTTTACCTTTACGCTACTACAACTGAATCTTACTATATATTGTCACGTCACCCAATTGTTAGTTATATAAACACATAAACTATTACCTCATCAAGTTAATACCAAGCATGTTTCCAGCAACTGCTCACGCATGTCAAACACATGTTCCAAATATCATGACAATCATAACTATCAATTTGAAATCAAATTTCATGAATAGTCATGTCATAATCCATAGTCAACTCATAGTCATTAGACATAATTCTACAACTATTACCTAATACACTAAAGTACCTACCAAATATCTCAACACATATATGTTAGTACAATCATCTTAAAACAAAAGCATTTGAACACATACTCATATTAAGCAATTCATCAATCATTCAACCACTTGCAAAAATACCATGTTAACTAAATTAACTAGACGACATAATAGAGACCAACATTAAACATCAATAAACAACATAATCAAGAATGAAGCACCAAGTATACTATATAAGCAACCTCATACCTTAGTGTACCTCAGGAGAGGCTATCCTGTCTACACAATCAATCTAGGTTAGCACGATACAACTTCACAATTTATCAACTCAAACATAAATCATGATATCCGTAGTATTAACTAAATAACATGTTCACATCATAAGCTTATAAGCATTTTTCGTTCATGCATAACAATCACATATGTACAATTAGTCTAGATTAGTACCACACAATGCAACATAATAAATCGACTCATACATGAATATCGCAACCATAATCATATGCACAAGTCAAACTAGGCTAACATAATATATATAAAATTAAGATCTTTAATGCAATGAACATAACCATCACGCATATGACCAATCCAAATTACAACATCATTATCTCAATGAAATAACCCTAATCATCAAGTTAATAGCATATAAAAACAATAAGCTACATATCATGCTGATCAACAACATATAATCCTAATCACCAAGTTATCTAACATAAAACAACAATAGCAATGTGTACAACCACATGTTACTATCATTCATAACTATCCAACACATGTGCATATAACCACACTAATAATCTAACATCTATCATGAACGGGACCATAACATAAAATACCTATTCATAAACCTAATTTATATAACCCTAATGTATATCACAATCCATTAACTAACATACCTGCATGTCGAATAAATAATACCTATAGGACTATCTGTTCTTACCCCAAAGTCTAGTGTTGCATCCTCATTATGATGATATACATCTCTTGTTCTATCTCAGCCAACACATTAGCATCATAAAAACCAATAACATCATGATGACATAAATTGCATACAATGACTTCACAAGGAATATTTGACCTACTATTCATGCATAGCTATAACCAAGACCATACATGCATAACAACTACATATATACATATAAAACATGAGTACGAAGCCATATACTCATCATTATAGCTAGAATCTAGTTATCAATTCATGACAGTACCAACTACACAAACGATGACCTCATGCATGAAAACAACCATTACTCCACTATACGCATTTCCACATGCAACCATCAACATGCATAAGGAATGCATAATAAACTATACATACTCATAAATGCATGTAGTCGAGCATAGGTGATCAATTCTTGTAATCAACCTACAAGACTGATACATGTAACCTAACCTACAAGGATGTAATTATGTGACATAAAATCAACATGTAAGCAATATATAACCATATACAATGAGTCACTTACTCATGACATATTCATTCCACTAAATCAATATCAAATTCTCCATGATAACCATACTACAGCCATAATCAATCATCAAGCAAGTGCAACAAGCACATGAAATGCAAGTGTAAGAGATACACATGTAATTGACATGCATGCATGACCGACACATGCCACCCAAGGAGAGCACAACCACACTCTGATACCACTTTGTAATGCCCTCCTCCCATATCTACCCAAGCAACTAGCCAGCCAGGGTAAACATGTGACAAGAGGCCACTATGGATAAGATTCAACCTCCTTGGTGACTTTAAGGAAATGGTATTGATATGTAATGTACAAGTGTAAATAACATAATTAAGTGTATGGATCTCATATGTATATGAGAATCGCTATGAAGCATTGTTCCCTCATGCCATTTACTGCATTATCCTCCATTAAGTCATAGACACATTATCCTTTGACATACAAGTAAAAACATGCTAAGAGCCATACATACCTGCTGTCATAAAATGTGCATATAAAAAACATAATAGGAACAATAATACAATAAACATGTAAGCCATCAAATCATAAATACATCAATACCTTTACACAGGAAAATCAATGGAATGGATTTCTCATTAATGAATGCAATGAACGAACCAGATATGGGACTACCACATTCCAACTGACCATAGAATGGCCGAGTCAAACCTCTCTTCAGTCATTCAACCTCGTGCCATACTCCAAGCATGAATGTGGGATCTCATAGAACACAACAATCAAGACTCATCCAGGGCTTCCAGAGGGCATCCACCTCAACCCATCAAACAATGATTCCACCTCATGGTGGGACATGTTATCACTCTGTAATTTTCTAAGGTTATAGAAGAAAATCACAAAGGTAGCCACAAACCAACTTTCAAAGCTGAGATCTAGCCTTTCCAACTTCAGAGAGGGCTCTCTCTCTAAGATTTAACTTTGTTGGAGTGAATATTAGGCTAGCTATAAAGTTTAAGGTTTGATTTGTATTTGAATGGTTGGTTGATAACTAGATTACCATTGGGCTATCGAGTTTGTTACATAAAATACAGATTGACTGTAGTATCTACAGATAGATCTCCCAGGGCAAGGTAGCCAAACCGAATGGATTCTTTAAGGTTTGTAAACCATGTTTTAAATTACTATGGTGTATAGGAAAGAACGTAGCTTAACTTACCATGAACCAAACATATGACATGGAGGCACGAGGTGACATGGAGGTGGGGGATGATATGGAGGCACACCATTGGTGGAAAGTAAGTGGAGTCCGCAAGGGTGATATGGAGAAATCACTTGGATATGAGTGCGAAAAAAAATCCAAGTGGCAGGCAGTGAGTGGTGCGGGAGTGTCAGTGAGGTTAAATATTGGTGAGAGGTGATAGGAGGAAAGGATACGTGGTGGTAGGGGAATGGAGGTTGAGTGGAAGTCGGGGGTGATGTTAGTGGGAAGGCAGGTTATGACAGGAATAGCAAAAACCACTTTCGGAGGGGGGTCAGAGTTTTTTGTGGTATTAGAGGGGGGGTCTGAAATCATGAGGGGAAGACACGTAGTAGTGGGGAAACCCTTTTTTAGATCCCCATCGCCATTAAGGTGAATCATAGTAGGGGATACAAAAAGACGTTGGATATGTCCAATGAAAAAGGTGATGTGATTCGGAGTGAGGAATATGTGCATTATTTAACCACATACGATAAATCTCCATTTGTTGTTTTCAACTCTACACTAAAATCAAATTTATAGTACCAAGGCCTTACTACAATGCATTTAAGCACATTTAAATGATGTGATTAATTTAATCTAAACATACTTAATTATCCTCAAATGCTGCATTTTGACTTGCAAGCATATTTTTTTATTTTTCTTAAGGTTTTGAATTTTTTTTGGAAATAATTTACAACATTTCAAACATAATAATGATCAGGTATAATCAAATGATCCTATAAAAATTATAGGAACCTAACATAGGTTCCACCTGAGGATGGAACTCTCCTTATGAGGTGTCAAGAACACCATAGACTACTAGCCTAATCCATTGTGTTCATCCCAAAACCTGCAACCTATTCTACCATAAAATCCCTGCTACTAAAAAACTTTCAAACTAAAATCAAAACCATTATGTACACTGAAATTTGAAATAGACACTAAACTAAAAGTTGTACTGCAAACTGAAACTCGATAGAATGCTTGAAAAAATCCTTAATTTCTTGCATGTTATCTAAATTGAATGAGATAAATAGAATATTATTACAGAATTTGTTTAAGTACACTGTGTCTTGAATAATTATTCATTTTAATGTTTCCTTTCGATATCCAGAGTAGGGAATCCTTCATTTCTCTCTAGTTTCTATTGATCTCTACCATTTCCCTCATTATCCAGTTTGAGGCATCCTTAAAAGCTCCTTGACCCCAATTGAAAACCACTTCACCATCGAACCTAAAAGATCTAAATTTACTCAACTACCTTGCGCTGTGAACACTATCTTTAGAACTTGATTCATTCCTATTTTCTTGACACTTGACCCCATAGCCCAACGGTAAAATACATCCCTCTATCTATCTAAGTTATTGATTCCACCACGAAATCAAAATCAAAACCCAATTAAGATTAAATAATTAGCCTAAAATCAATTAACTCAACAAAGTTAAATCATAAAGAGAGAGCCTCCTCTAAGCATTAGGAAGGCTAGATCCTGATCTCAAAAGTAGGTTTGTTGTTACCTATAATAATTTTTTTGACACAAGATAGCAACCCTAGGGAAATTATTAGAGTGATAACATAGTGGCAACCATACTAGGGACTAGTCCTCAGTCTAATAAACTTTAAAGGAAATCTTAAAATCTAATCTCTTCATCTTAAGTTCATTTTAGGATTTTTAAAAAGTTTCATTTGAAAAATAAAAAATTAAAATTATGGCTTCCCAAAGAACACACTATACCAAGGCACATCCAGATCCAAACCCTGCTATGATAGTTGATGATCTTGACAAAATTTGAAGAAAATAAAAAAAGGTAGAAACTCAAGGAAGTAGTAGTGAGTTAATTAAATCAAATTCACTGCCTAAAGAGTTATCAAGTTTAGAGGATATTCAATTTGATATGCCATTTGAGCTTTCTTTGTTTCATACCAAATATGAAAATTCAATTCATGATACTATAATAGACCCCAATTTTATTCAATTTATTGAATCAAGGAAGGCTCCTATACATCCTGATTTAGATCAACATGTTTTGGATACTTTTGACAAACTAGAAGCTTTAGCCTCAGCTTTGATAATGTATATAGACGAAGCCCATCTTCAAACAATTAGTTGAATTGGATTCCCTAACTACTGCTACCCCTGAAATTTCTATGGAGTCTTCAGAAACTATAAATACAGCTTCATTTACTACCACCTCACCTATAATATCCACCATAGTTCATTCCCGAAAACCATTCATACTTCAACTTCCTCTCCAACTAAACATCTCAAGTTTATCTAGTTCATATACACCCATTTCAAGTGCTTCTTCAAGCACCACTACTTTACCCCCCAGTCAAAACAAAGCCTTAGCCATGGAAGACAAATATGCACCTTTGGTCTTACCAGCTCAACTACATGCCATGCCCCAAGACTACCAGAGTAAAATCTTTCTGTTTGATGCTACTGGTCAGTATACTTCCCAACAACATGTGAATAAAATGACTGATTATTTTG
Source organism: Pinus tabuliformis (assembly GCA_031772625.1). Taxonomy (NCBI): domain Eukaryota; kingdom Viridiplantae; phylum Streptophyta; class Pinopsida; order Pinales; family Pinaceae; genus Pinus; species Pinus tabuliformis. The sequence goes on from CM062815.1 coordinate 195,008,270, forward strand.
AGTTACATAAGATTGACGACTCTGATGTGCAAATGAGATTATTTTCCCAAACACTAGTAGGATATGTCAAAAAATGGTTTAAAGGTTTACCTATAAATCATATTGTTGATTTAGCTGCTTTCCATAGATTGTTTATCAATAGATGGGAAGGAATGAAAAACCATTTACAAATATTGTCTGAATATGAAAACATTAGAAGAGTCCCAAATGAATCTGTTTAGGACTATTGTACTAGGTTCAACATTATCTATAATGCAATCCTTGGAAATATCAAACCTCCACCAGACTTGACACTAATCAAGTTTTTTGATGTTCTTGACATTGATATGTCTTACCAATTAAGAGAAAGAAACCTTGAAACATTGGAACAGATGCAAAGTAATGTTGTTAGTGTAGAAGCCAATTTATTAGCTAAGAGATCTAGGATGAGAAATGAGAAAAGAGTTACCATTAAAGAGGAACCATCCAATTTAGATGGTAAGATAGAAAGTTTAGCTAAAAGTGTGGAAAGGATAATGGATATATTAGAAAATGTTGAAAGAAAATCTCAGTGGGAAAATCAACAAGGACCCCCAGTTTAGGAAAAATCCTCATACTAGAAAAACAAGAGATGTTATACCTTATCAACAGATTAGATCACCTTTTTAGGAAAATTATGTTGAAGGTTTGAAAAACCATGAAGAAGAGGAGGACACCCAGATAAACCTATTGGGGATTAAAAATGAAGATGTTGTTTTTCTAACTTATGAAGAACATGAAGTGTACATGTTACAAAAATTAAAATTAGAATCTGGAGAGTCCTTTAACTAAAAACAAGGCTATGAATATGCCATTTATGAAGTTCACAAATAGCATAGCCTTAGAAGCAAAGAGAATACAGAAGTTCCCACTAGGAAATCAGTCCAAACCCAGACTAAAAAAAGAGCAGAAGCTCCTGTGACCAAAGTTCTACAAATTCTCCCTAGAGGAACTCAGGAGACTTCCACCCCAAAAATTGTAGACATAACTTCAGCTAAAGCTCAAACTTCAACTGTTACTCAAGCTATTCCAAATAAGAAAATTCAAAACAAAACTGTTGGTACACAAACTAAGTTACCAAGTGTTGATAAAGAAAATAAAAGTACATAGACCACAATTGCTAAGGAAGAACTCATTCAATTAAGAAAAACTCAATTTCCATTCAACATTAAGACTGAGATAGCCAAATTGAAAATATCAGTTTCTTTGGCAGAGCTAGTGAAAAATGAATCATAAAAAGCACAAATCACTGAAACACTAAACATAGGTGCAGGCGAAGATGTTGTAAGCCTTAATGATGATCAACCTAAGTTATTATTTGGTCCAAAAGTAAATAGAAAACATCAACAAGGTGGTATCCCTCCATTGTACATTAGCTTAAATGTTCATGATAAAATCTTACATAATGCTATGCTAGATTCAGGGGCATCCCATAACCTAATGCCTAAAGAAATCATGGAAAGATTAAACTTATATATCACTAGACCATACAAGGGCCTATTTTCTTTTGATTCTAGTCAAGTCAAATTTCTTGACCTAATTAAATATTTGTGTGTAACTCTAGTCCAGTGCCCGGCAAAGAGTATGTTATGAACATAGTAGTTGTTGATATCCCACCCAAGTATGGAATGCTATTAACTCGCTCAAGGGAGAAAAATTGCAGGGATAGCTATAGTTAGACATGCCATATGCTACCATCTCTGTATTTGGTCAGCAAATAAAGCTTTACAGAGAAACCTTGATGAAATACATGGTAAGTAGCTCAAAAAAGCCACATAATTACCCTATATACTCCATGCATTCTGATATGGACTCATTTATCTTGTATAATTTAGACAATGGCAAAAATGAAATCACAACTGTAGAAGAAAAATACAAAGCACCTGATAGTGAAAACATAACACATGAGTCTCTATGGAATTTAGATTTTGAAGGCTCTATAAATAGGTTAGGAGCAGGTGCAGGAGTTTGGATTCATAACATGAAAAATAATCATTCTGAAGGTCATGCCTTTAGATTAAACTTTAAATGCACAAATACCATGGCAGATTATGAAGCTTTAATCTTAGGACTACAAATTGTAAGAAAACTTGGAGCCAAGAGAGTTTCTATCATGGGAGACTCAGAATTTATCATAAAAAAAATTAAAGGAGAGTATTCTGTGAATAATCCTAGATTTAGCCAATACAGAGAAATTGTTCTAGATCTAATTAAGGAACTTCTTGAAACTGATTTTGTTGGTATTCCTAGGAAACAGAACATGCAAGCTTACATTTTGGCTACTTTTGCTAGCACTTGCAGATTACCTTTTCAGCCCAACCACCAGTACACTGCAGAAGTGAGACACAGACCTGTTATACCTGATAATCTGAAATATTGGCATATTTCCTCACAAGACTCTCAAATCTATGATTTCATAAATGCTGAGGGAGAATTCCAAAACTATAACATAGATACTGATTGTACAGTAGACAACATAATAAATAGTGAGATATATATGAATTCTCTAGATGTAAATAAACCCACTAAATTCACTAAAGTAGAAATATATACCTTAGAAAAAGTAGAAATAAAATAAATAATCAATGATGATTCTGAGATTTTAAACCTTAAAGATATCTTTTTGCCTAAGGGATTAGTCCCATTAGAAGATTTGTTTGATTCAAATGATGTAGCTAGAAAACAAAAAATGGAGCCTTTAAGATCAGACATAGAAGAATGTAATATAGGAACAGAAGAAAAACCTAAGCTTATTAAAATATCCAAACCATTACCTCCAGATCAAAAGTTGAAATACATAAGTCTATTTAAATAATTTCAAGATGTCCTTGCCTGGAGTTATGAAGACCTCAAATTTTATGACACCAGCATTATCCAACATAAAATACCTATTAAAGAAGATCAAAAACCCTTCAAACAAAAGCTTAGGAGAATTAATCTAGATCTTATGCCATTAATTGAAAAAGGAGTAAAAAGGATGTATGATGCACAAATCATAGCACCAATTAGATATTTAGATTGGGTCTCTAATTTAGTCACCACATGAAAGAAAACAAGAGAAATCAGACTTTGTGTTGATTTCATAAACTTGAACAAAGTATCACTAAAGGATAATTATCCCCTCCCTAAAATGGACCATATTCTATAGAGGGTGGTAGGATCATCTAGAATCTCATTACCTGATGAGTTTTTTGGATACAACCAAGTTTTAGTTCAACCAGAGGATCAAGCAAGGACTGCATTTACCACTCCTTGGGGAACTTTCATGTATTTGAAAATCCCTTTTCGATTGATGAGTGAGGGGGCTACCTTTCAAAGAGCTATGGATAGAGCTTTTACAAAAGAAATACATGGCTTTTTAGTTGTTTACCAAGACAATATCACAGTGTTTTCCAAATCAAATAATGAACATCTAGATCATTTGAGAAGAGTTCTTATTAAGTGTAGAAAAATTGGCATATCCTTAAATCCTAAAAAATGACTTTTTGGATTGGAAGAAGGTAAACCCCTAGGACAAATAATATCAAAATATGGAATTAGAATAGATCTAGCTAGAATAGAGGCAATCCTAAACATCAGCCACCAAAGAAACATTAAAGAACTACAATCATTCTTAGGTAAAATAAATTTTCTTAGAAGATTCATTTCTAACTTAGCAGAAATAATCAAAGAATTATGTTAAAGAAAGATAAGTGGACAGTAGAGGCTAAGCAGTCTTTTGAGGAAATCAAAGAAGCCCTTAGTAAAACACCTGTCCTCATAAGTCCTGATTTCAAAAATGATTTTATAATTTTTTCTTTTGCTTCAGAACATACTATTGCAGCAGTCTTGTTGCAAAAGAATGATCAAGGTTATGAGCAGCCTATTGCATTCTTCAGAAAATATTTGAGAGATGCTACACTAAAGTATGATACAATGGAAAAGCAAGAACTTGCTTTAGTGAAAGCTATTAACGATTTCAGAGTGTACATCTCATACTCACACATCATTTAATATGTTCCAAATTCAGTAAAAAAGGACATTCTAACACAGATTGGGCCTGAAGGGAAGAGAGGAAAATGGATTGCCATTATTTTGGAATATGACATTGAAATAAATCCTACAAAATGTTTCAAAGGCCAAGGTTTAGCTAAACGCATGGTTGAATCAAACTGTCAAGACTTAGATATAAATTTCATTGGTGCCCTCAATGATCAAGAAGAGATGGTGACTCCACAAATCATTGAAGCTTTCATAGATTCACCCTGGTATGCAGATATCATATTTGTTTTACTAAATTTACAAGCTCCTCCTAGTTTATGTAGAGCTAAAGGTAGATTCTTGAAAATTAAACCAATGAAGTATTGTATCATAAACAATGCTTTATTTTGGAAAGATAATGGTGGCATTTTGTTGAATTGTTTATTAAAAGATGAAGCTGAAAAAGTTATGCAAGAATTTCATGCATGAGATTGTGGAGGACACCTATACTAGAAAACAACTGCTGATAAGATTTTAAGGGTAGGTTTTTACTAGCCCACCCTTTTTCCAGATGTCAAGAAATATGTGAATTCCTGTCACAAGTGCCAAATATTTGAAGGAAAAGAGAAACTCTTACCATTACCTTTCAAACCCATCTCCACATGAATGCCTTTTCAACAATGGGATTTGGACTTCATTGGGGAAATTCACCCGTCCTCCTGAGCCCAGCATAAATGGATTTTGACAGCCACTAACTACTTTACTAAATGGATAGAAGCCATCCCTTCTAGACAAGCCATAGACTCTGTCATCATTTCATTCCTTGAGAACAACATCCTTTCTAGGTTTGGATGCCCACAAAAGATCATTACTAATAATGTAGTTGCTTTCAAATCCAAGAAAATGGTAGACTTTTGTAATAGATATCACATTACCCTTGGCCATTCCACTTCCTATTATCCTCAAGGTAATGGACTTGCAGAAACCTCAAAAAAAATTCTTGTGAATATCATCAAGAAACTTTTAGAAGACAATAAGAAGACCACAAACAAAAATTTGGTTAATGCCTTATGGGCATATAGACTAACTAACAAAAATTACATTGGTACATCTCCTTATAACCTAGTATATGGAATAGATGTTGTTTTTCCATCCTCTTTAGGAGTACCAGTGATGAAAATGATTCAAGAGTTGCAAGTAGAAACAAATGATATCTAAAGGAGGATAAATCAAACAATACATTTGCAACAAACCAGGAAAGAAGTCTATGTAAAATCCTAGGTGATCTAAGGTAAAATAAAAAAGATTTTTGATAAGAAAACCAAAAATGATTATTTTTACATAGGTGACAAAGTACTCAAATGGAGTTCCAAAAGAAAAGAAACCGGTAAACATGGTAAATTTTATTTCCTATGGAAAGGCCCTTATATCATCTATGGTTACAAAGGTAACAATGCATTTTTCTTGAGGCAACTAGATGAAGCAGATCTACCAGGTGGACTAATCAATGGTAGAATGTCGAAGCATTCCTTGTCCCCATATTAACATTAGTTCATTTGTTTACTTTACTCATTGTACATAACATTGCGAAGTTTAGATTGGATTGGATGATTATTTTTTGAGGTTGAAGCCTAAAGAGAAGGCCCTAAGCTTTAAAAGGTGTAGCATCATATGTATGGATAAATCAGATCACAAAGAAGCAGTTCCAAGGCAACCATAGTCAAAGTTTCAAAGGCTAGTACTCTTAAAGTTCTTGACATTTCACCAGGAAATGCCATCCCCATGTGGAACCACTGTTAGGGTACTATAATAATATGATTCATAATTTTGAATTGACTATGATTAGTCTTGTAATATTATACATACCTTTTCTTTCTGAAAAATGTTTTCCCATATTAAAAATAAAAACTGTAAAGAGGGTGAAGTCCTAAAAGAATAATCAAAGGACCAAAAGAAAGAAAAGATCAAAAATATATAAAATATGAACCCCAAAAAGAGATAAGAATAGATCATGAAAGCGTGGAAATTCAAATGCTACTCCTTTTTACTTTACTTTGCAAAATAATATTGTGTGCAATTTGTCAAAAAAATGCCACAATACATGATGGTCAAACAGTTTAATCTTGATTCATTCATGCTTTAATTTCATGTTGATAGATAGAGAATAAATATCTAGTGAAACTGTTTAATCTTGGTAGATCAGTAATTAGGTAGAGAATAATAATGAGCTCTTTAGTTTAATCAAAGCCATTGGAAGTTATAAGGTTAGAATTAGATAGTTTTCTTGTCAAATAAAAAGGAATAAAGGGTCATCAATCTCAAATTCACACAATGAATGAAGAGAAAATGCTAGGGTAAATAAAGGGTAGGCAGAACAAGTTTTTGAAATATACCAGGTTTCTAGCTCAAATGCACCTTCATCATGCTTAATCCTATGTTTTATGTGCAGGAGGAATTATCAAAGGCAAAGGACATTCACTAAAGCTTGTTCACTAATTTCCCCTCATTTCACTAAACTCTTTATTAATATTCCCCTTCTTCATTATCCCCTCATTACCTTTATTTCCCTAATCCTTCTTCCCCTTCTTCATTTCTAAGCATCGATTCCTTTCATTTCCCCTTGTAAAATATCCCCTCCACTTCATTTGACTTTCCCCGTTATTTCATCCCATTTCCACTTCCCAAAACCTCTTTTCCCTAGTGTGAAAACCATTCCCATCACAAATAATACCCTCCCCTTTATTAATTTCCCTTTTTCCTTAAAAACCCACTAAAACCCATTTATACTAAGCTATTCCCTAATCTATAGTCCCGCTTTATCTATTTAACCCCCCATGTTATAATTCCCGGACCCTCACTAAACCTTTGAATGTATTAAACCCGACACATTATTTATCCCTGGTCCCCGCCAACCACATCCCAACGTCACCCTTGCAACTCCATCGTGAGATAGCCCTCTGATCAAACACTCATAGATCAGACAACCCATATCCATATCGTGCGCTCCCATCGCCCAACAGTTAAAATCCCGAAAGCACATGAGGTTCGCAGTTTTTTCTGATTACTGTTTCGCTATGTTGCAGCACCAAGTTGTATCACATGCTCTCATAAAATACTGCCCTCCACCCAAAAGTACTGCCATATTGCATAAAACCACCTCCACACATAAAATGAAACCACCAACTATTCGTTTATTAATCTCGCACCCAATTGTAACCACTGTTGGTTAAAAACCAAAAAAGCCCCTTTTCACTCTTTACACTGATTTTCATTGTAAAAATCTCTGTCAACTAGTTCTAACACCTGGGAACTCTATTCAACCATTTTCTACCCATTTGCAACCTGAAAACGTTGCGGAGTCCAAATTGAAGCAGCACACAGACAATTCAATCTTCAAAAACCTCTGTTGCTACCATAGAACCCTGTCTACAGACGTAATCATCATTTTTCCAGGTATTCTTGAAAGAACCAGAATGGCCCTGTAATTAAGCTCTGCACATTATTTATATAAGGTTAATTAACTGAATTAAAGAAAAAATAAATAAATAAATAAATAACCTTGCCAAATTAAAGAAACCCACTGTGCATCCGAATAAACCCTTTCCTGCAGAGTATATTAGCCCTTCTCACTATTCTAGAGCTTTTAACCCTATGCCTACAACTAGAGAAAGAGTAATTCAGATAGAAACAAAACTAATTATGGCTTCCAAGAGTATTCTAAATGAGAAAAGGCTGCAAACTCCTCACCTTGACATTGCCCTCCTCCCATTGGCCAACAAAGGTTTCCAAATTAAAGACACATCCACTTCTAGTGATCTATTAGAACTCCATTGTTTGTGTAAAGATAAATTCCTTAACTAGAATGATGACATTCACCTATGGGAATCAAATTTTCTCAAATACTTGTTCCTATAGGTATACCTATCCCCAAAAATCATCCATTTCTGCCAAGTTGCTATAGCCCAAGTCAAAGAGCCATAGTCTCTCCTGACCAATATAGCTTATTCACCATTACTGTAGAGTCAAAAAATCAAATGCTGTAGGTCCAACAAAGCCCAAATGAAACCCCATTTTTCAATGAAAACCAACATGAATTTTACATAAAGCTGGACCTTCCCAAGAGGGCTCAAATCTTTCAGACTTTCATCCTGGAAGATTCTCATACTCCTATAGACAATCCTCCATACTTTGCCACCATTTTCTCTGAGAGGGAAAGAAAAATTGTAACCATGTTTTCTTGTATACTTGGGTATACTACTGATGAATTTGTAGATGGACCTATACTTGCTTTCCTCTCTATTTTTTTCCCAGGCAAGCTTCCAGCTGCAATTTCAATTTTGTCTAGTTCTTGGTAGACAAAATCCATGTTCAACTGATCAGACCTCCAAATGAAAGAGTATTCAACTACTCTTCAGTATTGTTCCACGTGTTCATATATTTCTAGTCAGACAATTTTCCATTCAGCATCCAAAAATTGGAGACTAAGGGCTAACCAAAACCTGTCATATTTTGGACACCATTAATCCAAAATTATTCCACTGTTTTTAGTTATAAGGAGTTCATTGATTCCTTTGTTCATACAGTTGTAAATATGCTAACCAGTAGAAATCAACCAAGAATTAGTGATGAGATAAAAAGAGTTTTGCAGTTGTCTAAAAAGAGTAGAGTAGGAGACTAGTATATGTACCTAGACCACACTGAAATTATGATATATGGATGCCAGCTCACTCCCTACAAGCTGCCTAGATATCTCCCCATGAGAATATTTGCATTACAATATTTCATGCAAATCATAAACTCAGATGATGTCAATTTTCTATCAGCTAGGAAGAAAACACATTTCAAGGTAAAAAACAAGCTGGGCCCTTTTATTTGTAATAATAGGGAACCTAGACAAGAAACTGAGAAACCTTTACAACAAATAAACTTCAGTAGCAGTTTCGTGTGGCGGTATCACCCTAATCGTTTCATAAAAAAATTAAGGCTCAAATTCAAAATAAGCCTTTTTATGCATGAGTCCAGGACAAACATTGAAAAATATGCCAACTAGTCAGAGTGGTTGGAAAGTACCTTTATAGATGTGGAAAACAAGATAGATACTAGTTCCTTTTTGCAGATTCCAACCCTACATGAACAAATGGGTATTAGTCCCATTCTATAGACTCTAGGCATGCAGGACATAAATGTAAAAATAACTAGGGAAGAAGGTTCTATCTCTAAAATGGATACTACAAATGATAGGTTTGAAATCATGTATAGGAAGAAGCCCAAGCTTAATCTTGTAAATGAGAAAGAAGAGACCATTGAGATAGTTGAAATCATTGATATTGACACAATGGTTAAAAAAATAACAACTCCAGCAGTTTCAAAGGAAACTCATCAACCTTCCACCTCAAATACCCAGATTATTGAAAAACAACTTAGTACTAAAACCATTATATTTTTGGAATAAAATTGCCATTAGATTACTTAATCCAAGTGGTAATTGAGGTGATTTTGTATTTCTAATGAAAACACAACTAACAATTAAAAATGGTTTAACTTTTCTTTATGTATTTAGGTTTTGAAAACTTCACATTGATCCAATGTCTAATGCATTTATTGAATTAAGTGGTGTTGAATAATTTCTTAGTGATAACCATGTTGGAGTTTTATAGTTGCTCGATGTAATGGAGGTGCTTTTGTATTTCTAATGAAAACAAAATTAACAATTGAAAATGGTTTAACTCTTCTTGATGTATTTAGGTTTTGAAAACTTCAAACTGATTCAATGTCTCATCCATTCTTTGAGTTAAGTGTCATGGAATAATTTCTTAGTGATAACCATGTTGGACTTTTGCATTTGCTTGATGTAATGGAGGTTCTTTTGTATTTCTAATGAAAACATAATTAACAATGGAAAATGGTTTAACTTTTCTTGATTTATTTATGTTTTGAAAACTTCAAATTGATTCAATGTCTAGTGTAGTTATTGAGTTAAGTGGCGTGGAATAATTTCTTAGTGATAAACATGTTGGACTTTGCAGTTCCTCGATTTGATCTAGCTATTACTTGATTTGACACAATTTTTTGACCTCTAGAAGTAGTCAAGGAAATTGGTTTTAAAAAAAATTATATTACTATTTTTGAGACTAATAATCTAATATTGGGAGATAATAAGGGTTTTACATAATTCCTACCTTTATTTAATTGCAGTAGTCACAAGTATATATTTAAACCCCTATATAATAGGCAGCCCTTAGCTTCAGAGTATGTGTACTTCATTTAAAATTTATTATTAGATTTTTAAAAAGTGAATTTTAACAATAGCGCTCTCTGATCTAGTTGGTGTCATAAGTAATCTTAGTAAAAAATCATGCTCAATTTATATTTAAGGTTATTGACAATTTTTTGGTTTTCCAATTTAATGAGCATATGTCATTCTTTGTTAAATGCACCTAATATGTCATAATAAATGAGGAATTATATTATTGACATTTAAACATCTAATTCGCAAATAATAACATTTTTTTATCTAATTATTGTCTTTGCACTGAGAAGAGAGAGGTGTTGTTATTGTCTTTGCATTTAGGAGAGAGAGGTGTTCTTTTAGCTTAGGATGAAAGAGATATGTCACCTACATCAAAGTTCACTTCAAAAGTCTAATGTAAAAAAAGTAATAATAATAAAGAATAAAACGTAACTTTTTGTAATTTTAATTTATGCTAGTTTCATGTTTATTATTGCTACCGAAATTTCTTTGAAACAATTTTTAATGGGAATTTAAAAATTCCACCTCAACGTCGAATTTTGTTATGTTTAATATTTTTGTAATCATCAACTTTAATAGTGATATGAAATACAAATTATAGTACCAATTGGTAGTGAAAAAAATTATGCTAACTCTTTTCTCAAATATCTCAAAATTGAATGAAATATAAAAAAAATCTTCCATAAGTGAAAACTATAAACCTTAGTCACCTTTTAGTAAGCAATGTAAATCAAGATAGAATTCATAAAGATATGAATTTACAATATTGTAATTACACATTAGTGGTATTATTCATTCCATTCAATGAAACAAATTAGAAAAAAGAGCTACCAGAAGTACCTATATATATATTTCCATTGGAAGAAGATTTTTAACAAAGGATTTCTAGGTGTAGTCGTGTATTGTAAGTATACTCTAGTTATTTAGTCATCCATTTTGGGCTTTGCATATATGGGGAATTTTATTTTTAATATAGTATATGAGAGGATTTTCGCATAATGGTATTAGGTAGCACTTACCAATATATGCCTACAATTTGAACTCCCAAATTCATTTTCTTACTATAAAGTAGAACAAATTGCTAGTACAAGAATATGTGGTGGGTTACTAGAAATGTGTTCAATTAATAAGGAGTTACTTTTATTTTCATAATTTATATCTATTTTTTGCTCACAAATACTAAGGATAAATCTTTAGCACTATGTTTATTAAACTCATGCATTCTTAGTGTGGCCTAGGAAGTATGTTCTCAAAGCTTATTCACATAAATTTTTAATATGTTTTATTATCCTAGAATTTAGTTTAGATAACAAATAAATATTCCACAATAATATTATCCATTGAGGTCAAGTTTCTTCATCAGATCCCACAATAAAATTAGTACATGCTTCGTTATAAACAAAAAATTCCTTGTGCTTTATGATCCCTAATGGGATGTTCAGTATTAGCTTATGTTCTAACTAACCTAACTTTTATATGTTTTGTGGTATCAAGGAGAAGATGTGTTTTTTCCTCTCTTAATATATTTCATTCATACTATACTTCAATAACATGTATCTCTCATTCTTTAGTGATGTGCTCCATTGAATTTTTTATGTTATTCCTAGGTCATACATTCACCATTATTGAGGATAGTAATATGATTAAAAAAATCAAGTAGATCTTGAATTTCATAAGCAGCAAGTATAACACGTCATATTAAGAACTTTAAGGATGAAATCACCCCTAGAAATAATAAGGTATGAAATCCATTTACATTACCTTTTCCTATTACCTTTATCATGACTATACTGCCACCATCCATTTACCATAATGGACCCAGCCAGTCCAATCGAATGTCATAATCTTACCTTCGGTTGTGCTTACTCATGCACCCAGCTTCATCTAAATCTTACATTACCTTTTGGGTACAGCACATCTCTCCTCTAGCTCCATTAAGTTTCCTCTTTGCCCAAACAATTCCCAAGGCTCAAAACATAAAAGGCAAGACAAGAAACAAACAAGAAGAAAACCATGAAAACCAATAACAACACGACTTCGAAAAAAAGTGGCATGATCATCCACTAAACAAAACAAAATTGCAAATAAAGCATGATAGAACAATAAAAGACAAAATTCAGAAGACTAAAAACAAACACCATGACTCAATCCCCATTGTTCCTAAGGAAAGCACTTCCAACTGCATCAACAACTACATCAACAATAGGTTCAACAACAACAGCATGTCATCCATGTGAAGAAGCAAGTAAACGGGTCAAAGTTGTGGAGGACATGTTCATTTAGACCAATGAAATAAATAGACTCAAAGAACAAATAAAAATTCTAGAGGATGAGAAGAAACTAGCTCAAATCATGCATAAAAATGAAGTACAGAAGTCAAACAAGTTGATTAAGAGGATAAAGAACTTAGAAAAGGAATTAACATTGAAGGAGCCGCTTGCCCAAGAAAAATAGAATCTATGGGCCAATATCATTGACTCTATCAATGATATTTGGCCATCTATACAATTCATCTTTGAACAAAATGGTTTAGTCAAAGAGGCTGGTGAAGCAATTTGAAGGGTTAAGGTTAAACATGGAAATATGCCAGAAGAAGCTTCAAGAATAATCTAATTCCTTAACTCAAAGAATAAATATGAATTGCAGGAGCTTGGCATAGCTGACAGAACTAGTACTATACTAGACGTGATAAAGGTAATCACCAAGAGGAACTTGATGATGCAGCTTGAGGACAAATGCCCAACAATGGAGTTAGCTATAGTCAGGTTCATGGTCAAATTTGATGCTTTCAGGCAAAAAGGTATGCCTAATTCATTATTAATAAATGATGGGTTAATGCCACATGAAGACTATAACAAGAGAATCAGAGAAGTGGCAAAGGAGTAAGCCAATATTTCATCTATGAGAGGGATGCCTATAGGAAATTTTCTATGCTAGACTTTTGAGAAACTCTTTTACATACAGCATGAGGTAAAACATATTTTTGTAAACAAGCCCACCTTTGCAAAATACATAGAAGATAATGAAGTCTACACAAGAATGGTAAATATTAAATTACCAGATATAGAGACTTGGGAAAAATTAAATGATTTACTGTGAAAATGCAAGGTAAACAGTGGATACAGAGCAGTGAAAGAAAAGTAGCAGATCAGATAAGTCAAATAGTATCAGGTGAAAGAGTATTAGTCAAAATGAAAAGTAAAAGAATAGTCACCATGGAAGACAAACAATAAAAGAGAAAAAGCAGCATAATATCAAAGAGGAGCCAACAACAAAAATAATAAAAGAGGGACAACTTGCATCAGTTACATATCTGCCTCTATCTTCTTACATGAAGATATTTCCTTTTCCTTAAATAATTCCTAAATCAGTTTAGGTTATTTTTTAATAGTTTTTTGTATAAATACTTCATAATTCGAAGCATAGGGTGTCGATTGCTAAACATTTCTATAGTTGTATTGATTTGAATCCTAAGGGTTCATTGTACCATTTCTCAAGTTAGCAGACTGGACTGAGTAATAAAGGAATTGCATTACAGGATTCATGTGTTGAGCCACTTTAGTGAAGTATTTTATGTTTGTCAAATTGTTATCTTCTTAAGTGTTTCACATACTTGCATGTGATCTAAATTGAATGCGATAATTGGAATATTATTACAGAATTTTTTTAAGTACACTCTGTCTTGAACAGTTATTCATTTTAATGTTTTCTTCTAATATCCAGAGTATGGAATCCTTCAGTGTTCCATAGTTTTGATTGAACTCTCTCATTTCCCTCATTATCTGGTTTGAGGAATCCTTAACTGCTCCTTTCGCCCAATTGAAAACTACTTCACCATCCAGCCTAAAAGATATGAATTTACTCAGCTACCTTACTGTTATAGACATTTTTGGGCACTGCAACCCCAATCATAAATGTCCATAAACCAAGGGCTCTTAAGTCCCTAAAAGTGTTGTTCCAACCTCTAAAAGAACAAGGTCAACTGATTACATCTTCTCCCAGAAGTTCTCCATGAAAAACTGCTCGGAACTGGTCAAAACTGGACCATCTCACCTGCTCCATGGTCAAAGTGCGTTGCATCCCACCTAAATGCAAATAGTAGGTGCGATGCATCTTGAAAAGCCCTTCTATGGCGTGCGATGGGCAAGAGTGGAAAAATGGCAGGGTCAATCTGCAAGGTGGAGGATCATGGAATCTTCTAGAAACTTCTCCTGTGACACTTGCCTCTCTACATTCGCCTAGGGATGAGTAAGAGATCATCAATCTCCAAGTGGAATCAAGAACTATCAGAGAGGACACTAATCAACTCTCAAAAGCTGACTCACCCCCCTTGCAAACATCTATATATGGATCCCTCATACCAGAGATCCAGAGGCTGGAATTTTGTATCTTGTAAGGAAGTGCTGCTGGTTTCTTGGTGCAATATCATAGTGTTTGGTGATCTAAGATTTTCATGAGGTGAAGAAGGGCTTTCTTGCTGAGAGGATGATGCTGGGTTAGAACAATTGGTTGTAATCCTCTTTGCTCTTTCTTGATTATCAATAAAGCTATTCAGGTTTTCCTCCACATTCTTGTATGATTGATTTTATCTGCATTTGTGTGGTCAATATATATCTGGTCCTATATTTTTTATGATAATAGATCTATGTTCTTGGATAGTGTTATGTTGCTTTGATTCTACAGGTGCTCTGTGAAGCTGGGTAGATAAGGAAGCGAGTAGCAAAGATCTATCAGAAGGGAGAGGAATCAAGCAAGGAACCAAGCACAAGATAGAGGTTCGTCTCCTTATTCCCCTCTTATCTATTTATCATAAAGGAAAACGAAAGTAGTTTTAGTTTGTTTGTTTCTAAGGTAGCTACCAGCCTTAGTGGGACTAGCAGCTCTGCGTAGACACTAGTTTTCCCGATAACAAAATGGCGACTCTGCTGGGGAGCGAATAGATTCTTTGTTTATCGGCATTTGTTTACTTTATAAACTTACAGACGAAGCCTGATGTTAAGCCAGCTAGCCTTCGAACTGCATTTGCTATGCAAGTGCATATTAGATCAATGTTGCTTCAGTCTATCTCCAGGTTTTCTTTATGAACTGAACAATTGATTTACAAGCTCTCTAATTGCCCTTGTGGTGGCTCTAGTAACCTCTTTAGATCTACCCCTATGATTTATTTATTGATTACCACTTGCTCGGCCTAAATCCTTGAACTGAGTTGCAAACTGTCACCCAAGACCTAGTAAAGTCTCATCCCTGGTCCAGTGCACTGTCTCTTCTGTGAATTCTAGATGCATCGCACTTCCCGAGTGTAGTAGGTGTGTTGCATCTCCAGTTCACTGTGTTACAGGTCCGCTGATCAGACAAGGCCTTTGCTGGTCCTGGATTTGGTTTCTGTGTTCGATCTTTTCAGCTCTATTCAAGAGTTTTGCTGCCTGTAGTCAGTACACCTCTGTTGAAACCCCCTTCCTTGCCATTATCCCGCCTCTATTGTGCAAAGGACTGTAAATGTTTTTATGTATTTTGAGCCATTTTCAGTTCTCTTTTACAAATAAGTAGCGTAATCGTACTGTGGTTTCTTGATTTGAAAGTGTCGCAAGGGTCGTTTTCAGTCATGGAAGAGAATCTGATTGTTCTTGATAGTCGATTACACTGTTACTCTTGTATTTTATTTGAATTAGTAGTTTTTCAAGTGTCAAAAGCAAGTTTTCATTTCCAAATTACAAAATGTCGTCATTGTCCTCATTTTGTCTTGAAAAGAAACTTGTTAGTAACGTCGCTTTGAAAAATAATTCAGATTTGCGCTTAGCTTTCTTTTTATCATTCACACATTAAGAAGGCTGCAAACAAATACATGCATGTGCATTTGCATTTAGACTGTTTGTTGGTTTGATTTAGGACAGTGCATATAGTGTGTGCTCTATGCTCTATGTTGAAAGAATGCCATCTCTCTTTCCTTAGTAGCTAGGATTTTCATTGCAAAAAGAAGATTAAACAACTGTTTATCATCTCAGATTGCATTTTAGGAATTGTACATCTACATCATGCGGTGAACCTGAAAGGAAAATTTCTTAAGCAAGATCAACTATAA
This sequence comes from Pinus tabuliformis, assembly GCA_031772625.1. Taxonomy (NCBI): domain Eukaryota; kingdom Viridiplantae; phylum Streptophyta; class Pinopsida; order Pinales; family Pinaceae; genus Pinus; species Pinus tabuliformis. The sequence continues at coordinate 195,024,577 of CM062815.1, forward strand.
AATAAATTTAATGAATCTAAAAACGCTTTGGAACCTAATGCACAACATCTAGAAGTCTAGTCTAGAGACGTATTCTAGTGTCGTTAATCCTGGTAACTGTTGTTCTCATTATTGGTTGGGTGATTCCTCCACCTTGAGATGATAAGTGCCAGTACGGACTTGTGCTCCCATGTACTGTCAAGTGTATATTGGGAGACCACAATAGGCTTTATCCTTTATCCATAGGAAGCTGTGTCTGCCGCCCTATTGATCGCAATGCACAGAACACAACATTTGGGAAGATTGACTGTCGTACCATAAAAAGTATTCTGCAGTTTTGCGATTGGTTTGGTAATCCCTCTGTCTAGATTTCCAGAGCATCCCTTTCATTCCTTTTGAAACTCCTTAAAAGAAAAGGTCCATCTGAGCACTTGTCACTTCAGGCTCATTAAAAATCGAAGGCGACTAGAGTCATATTTTGTTTTTTCTCGACTCTTAAAAATTGAAAAAACAAGTTGTGTCAAAGCGTCTAAAATTTATTTTAAATGGAATAAATATCACCTTTCCTACATTGGTCTTAGGTTGAGAAGAATGGAACCCACCAACCAAGGAGTTCCCCGTGGGGGAAATCCTAGTCCCTTCTCCTCTTGGGGAGATGTTGGTGCGCCCCATATGGCCACATTGTCGCTTCCGGGATTGACAATTGGTTTGCCTGTATGGCTCTTCTCAACTTCTGTCGTTCAGAACCCCGTGATTCCTGAACAATCAAGTTAGCAACTAAACGATACCAAAGTTACCCCCCAACCCTCTACTTCGTCCAATTCTTCCTCTCCTCCTTCCGCTTCACTTGATGAAGCTGGTAAGGCTAAAAATCAAGTAACCGAGTAGAAGAAGGAGAAGAAGAAGAAGGAGCCAAAGGCGAAAAGGGGCAACCAAGCATCGTCTAGCAAAAATCCACACACTGCACCGACCAGGCCTAAATCGCCATGTGTCATTTTCAAAGGAGACCACTATCATCGAGATTGTCTTTGCATCCCTCGGATCTTAAGGGACTGGTCTCCCCGTTTGCACAATCCGGTGTCGTCAACCTCTGATGATAATGTTGAAGGTACACCGTCAACTAGTGAAAGTGAAGCCCCTTGACAAAAAGGAAAATGTAAATTTCCTTGTAAATTGTGTGAAGGCGATCACGCTGTCCATCGTTGTCCCTTCTTAGATGAGGCTAAAAGAGTTTTGGACGACCGTCCAGTTTCACCATTACGGCTTCCTCCTGGATATAAGAGGCTCTTGCCGAGTCTGTCACTAGTTGAAAATCCGGCTGACACGCCCTTGTGGTCGGCCGAAGCATCTATCATTGGAGATAAACCATCTGAATCCACACCAGACGAAATTCAAAAGGTCGAGGCGGTAGTTGACCCCGTCTTGCCTTCAGAGGATCCATCCTCAGATGATATAGTCATCGAAGAGAATAAGGATGACACCGTCCAAATTCTTTTCGTAAGCACAGACTCCGGTGAACATGGGGGCAGTCTACCCGTTCCTTTACCGTGGGAAGGAAGTTCGTCAGAGTCGTATCCGGTCGTCTATGCGGTCCCACCTCCAAGCAACCTAGTTGTTTCCTTCGATTGGAATCTACTAGGTAGACCCCGCTTACCGGCTAGTGTACCATTTCGAATCATCACTCAAATATATAGAATGGTCATGGCGGGTACCATCATAGATGAAGGGGCTTCTGTGAGTATCCTTTCCTCAACTGCTTGGAAAGTGCTTGGTTCACCATCGCTTTTGCCTGAGATGAGAAATCTAACAGGCTTTGACAAAGGAACTAGTCGACCGTTAGGGATCCTTCCCAATGTGCCGATAACGTTGAGAAGGAAAACCGTTCACATGAACGTAATGGTAGTCCAAGGACCCCTGGATTATAATCTACTCCTTGGACGAGACTATATTTATTGCATGGGAGCCATTGTCTCCTCACTCTTTAGAGTAATGTGTTTTCTGCACGAAGGAAGAGTGGTCAAGCTCGTACACCAGCTTTCATTCCCTGGTTCACACATAGTAAATAGTCATATACCAACCCTGAATGGTCTTTTCACGCAAGGAATGTCTCATCAATCCCCAATCCATCCTCCTGATGAGCACGAGTGATTCGGAGGATATGACTGAAACCTAGGGGGCATGCCCCCTGGCCTGTTTCGACAGGAAAACCTTGGGTATAGGGTGGGTTTCCGCGGAGAGTATATGACTGGCCTGACACACCCATCCATTTTGGAAAATGGGATTAGACCGGAATAAGATATCTTTGTTAAGGTAGGCCTTTCCTGATAAAACAAATGGTTTGTCTGCAAATTTAGGGGTAACGTGAAAAGGTAGGCCTTTCTCGATAAAACAAATGTTTTGTCTGCAAATTAAGGGGTAACATGGAAACTCTACTTCGCTATAACTGGGGGCATGCAAACCTTTTGGCATGCAAGCAAAGAGCGACCATTTATTTTTTAAATTTATAGGTCCTCTAACCCTTTAAACTCGTAGGATTGGTCATTTCCTAACTTACATAAAGAAAGGATGTGGGGTAAAGCTTTGAAATAATGTCGTTTTTATATATGAGACATCCTTATTATACAACCAGATTAATCGAACAGTTTTAACGCGGAATTCAAGCTCGTTAAAAAATAAACATAAGCAATGAGCAAATGTTCCCCTAGAGTTTAAGCTCATTAAAAAATGAACCATTCTCTGGTAAATAACCATTGTGAATGCATTACCATCAGCCTTTGAAGCCTTGGTCGTGTTCTCATCATCACCTCCACTTTGTTTTGGCCGATCATTCACCTCCATTTGATTGTTTACCCTTTTGAGGAACATCTGCGAAGAGTGATCCTACTAGCCATCCTTGTGACACTGCCGTGATTGGAAAATTCCAAACCTTACCTGGAATCAGCTACTACCTGCATTTATCACTCATTCCTCAAAAAATGAGTCTCCTTTAAGCTCTTTTCAACTGACTCATAAAATATGAAAAGATTGCTGAGCCACTGGCCTCTCCAGCTCGTTAAAGGGACCGGAAGTGCTATCCCTCCTTTAGATTATAATCTTTTTGGATTTGAGGGATTATTACACAAAAAGATCAAGTGCTTGCTTTGTTCGGCTCGTTAAAAGTACCGAAAATCCATCCCTTTTGTATTGTTTTATACTTTTTCGGACTCAAGGGATTATATGACGAAAAAGGATTATTGGAGTTTTCTTTATGTCCCTTTTCAGACTCTCTAAAATTGAAAATGACCGAGTTATCCTTGTCGTTAAACTCGTTAAAACCGAATAGCGACAAACTTGCCCATAACAGACAAGAACGAGTTTCACTATCGCTAGGCTCGTTAAAACATAGCGATGGGTTTTCCCGAAGGGCAAATTATAGAACAAGCATATGTTATACTCCTCAAGCTTGACAAAAATAAAGAGGTACTGGTCAGCAATGACTAGGGAAAAATTGGGAAGAAAACTTGAAAAAAACTTTATTGGTAGCAAGTCGCTCTTGAACATGACACTTTCACTCCGCATCTGAGTTGGGTTTGGTTGTTCCATTCACTGGTCACATCATTGTGGTTCCGTCACACCATCCATATTTGGGGTTAATGCTACCGATCCATCATGTTAGTGTCGCCGATATGTTCAAGAGAAGTCACTCAGAGAATTCACCTGTGTCTCACCCACTGCAATACATTCACGCTCCATTCTTTCATGACCGCCATCCTGAACCTTACATCACCAGATCATTTTCACCTCCATTAAAATCATTTGCTCCATTCCATGTCATTGATGTGGGATTCACTAAGGCCCTCCTATGATGGATCGCTTCTTGTCGACATCAGCTCATTATCCAAGAAGTCAATCTAGGAACAACCCTTCAGTACTTTGAAGCTTGCATGCCTCAATGGCAAGTTTCTCACTTCCGGCGACAGGTTTACATCAATGGCCTTCGACCGAAAGATTTTGCGTGGTGTTCGACACCAACTCCATTATTCACACAATGTGAATTGTACTGTAGTACCTTGAGAATCGTCATCATTATTGGTGACTCCTCTCGGGCATGTTAACAGCTTACATCATTGGCTGGTAATCAGGCGATGTCCTTCCATGTTCGATTCCAGAACATCTCTCACATGGATCGACTTGTAATTTGAGTGAAGATCGAATGAGATTGAAGACCCCGAATCTAGTTTCATCCATCCGAGCTGCGATATATATTCAAGAAAATAAAGACATAAAATGTACATCATTATTGCACAGATAATCATCCAATCTAAGGGATGATGGCTCCACCAGAATCATCAGTCTACACTCAAACGATTGTCTATCTTATGTACATGAAAATGAATTTATAAAGCTGAGCATGGGAATGCCCGCCTTAGCTAGATCATGAAAATATTATGAAGATAATGTATTGTATTGTATCTTATTACAGGTTTCCTTCCAGCTTGAAAGAACTTCAGATCCTCATGATAAATCATTTCACCCGACATCAACAGATTAACGACCTCATGCTTTAGGGGGAAACTATTATAGTCATTTTTGGGCACTGCAACCCCAATCATAAATGTCCATAAACCAAGGGCTCTTAAGTCCCTAAAAGTGTTGTTCCAACGTCTAAAAGAACAAGGTCAACTAATTATATCTTCTCCCAGAAGTTCTCCATGAAAAACTACTCGGAACTGGTCAAAACTGGACCATCTCACCTGCTCCATGGTCAAAGTGAGCTGCATCCCACCTAAATGCACACAGTAGGTGCGATACATCTTGAAAATCCCTTCTATGGGGTGCGATGGGCGAGAGTGGACAAATGGTTGGGTCAGTCTGCAAGGTGGAGGATCATGGAATCTCTGTGACACTTGCCTCTCCTCATTCACCCAGGGTTGAGTAAGACATCATCAATCTCCAAGTGGAATCAAGAACTATCAGAGAGAGTACACTAATCAACTCTCAAAAGCTGACTCACTCCCCTTGCAAACATCTATATATGGATCCCTCATCCCAGAGATCCAGAGGCTAGAATTTTGTATCTTGTAAGGAAGTGCTGCTGGTTTCTTGGTGCAATATCATAGTGTTGGGTGATCTAAGCTTTTCATGAGGTGAAGAAGGGCTTTCTTGCTGAGAGGATGATGCTGGGTCAGAACAATTATTTTTAATCCTCTTTGCTCTTTCTTGAATATCAATAAAGCTATTCAAGTTTTCCTCCACATTCTTGTATGATTAATTTTATGTGCATTTGTGTGGTCAATATATATCTGGTCCTATATTGTTTATGATAATAGGTCTATGTTCTTGAATAGTGTTATGCTGCTTATATTCTACAGGTGCTCTGTGAAGCTGGGTAGATAAGGAAGCGAGTAGCAAAGATCTATTTGAAGGGAGAGGAATCGAGCAAGGAACCAAGCGCAAGATAGAGGTTGGTCTCCTTATTCCCCTCTTATCTATTTCTCATAAAGGAAAATGAAGGTAGCTTTAGTTTGTTTGTTTCTAGGGTAGCTACCAGCCTTAGTGGGACTAGAAGCTCTGCATAGACACTAGTTTTCCTGATAACACTTGCCCTGTGAACACTATCTTTAGAACTTGATTCAGTCTTGTTTTCTTGACACTTGATGCCATAGCCCAATGGTAGAAGAAATCCCTCTATCCATCTAAGTCAGTGATTCCACCACCAAACCAAAATCAAAACACACTCAAGCTTAAATAACTAGCCTAAAATCAATTAACTCAACAAATTTAAATCATAAAGAGAGAGCCCTCTCCTAGCATTAGGAAGGCTAGATCATGATCTCAAAAGTAGGTTTGTGGTTATCTCTAATATTTCTTTTGACATAAGATAACAACCCTAGGGAAATTATACAGATGTCATCATATTTGATTCCATTTTATGCTAGGTGTCATAGTTACTTCAAATTTACTGCAACTTAGTAAAGTTTCACTCCAGTCATTTATTACTGATGATTTCTATGCAATCTTATTTAATTGATTCGTAATATTGAGAAGAGAAACATAAGCTCCAAGTTTTATTTTCAATTCTTCTCACAAGTCTGTTGATGCCATTATTCGGATGACAAAAAGTGTGCCGTGCTATTTCTATCAAAATACAAAATCTTTTCCATTCTCGCTTCGCTATTTATATCAAAGTAAACACATAATCGTTGTGGGTCTCACTCACCATTTCTATCAAAATAATAACTATTTGTCTTTCACATGCCCCTGAGAACACAAATATATATTTCATTTGTAAAGAATTGTTAGAATCTACTGCCTCGTTAAGAAGTTTTTAGTTGATTTTTTTTGGGTTAGATGGAACCACCCAATTGGTGATTTATTAGAATGAGTACATTTTCTACCCATTCAAATCTCGTGGGAAATGTAGGCTGAATTTTACCTCAAGGTCAGTTGATTTTTTTGTTTGAGACATCTATGTATATATTTTAAAAAAAAATACATAACACATGAGTGAATATAATTTAGAATCAACCAAAACTTTTTGAAAATATAGTAGAAAAGAATGTGAATGAAGATTCCTAATTGTTAGAGAGAAATCCACTCCAATGATTAATTTTCTAATATTTAGTGTTATGCATTGCTTGACTTGATGATTAATTACATTTGCATCTTCTTCCTCGTTTCAGGCTCTACCTAAAATCCAATAAAAGGTTATTTGCTCATGTCCTCATGGATGTGCTAACACTTCCCCTCCCTACACCTCCCATGCCTAGGTTATATTTTGAGACACCATCAAAATATATGACATAATTTCTGTGAGAACCTAGCGAATCGTCAAATTTTTGAGATGTTATTCACAATTTCTATTGATTTGAGAGAGGAGTGGTGGTCGAGTGATTGGAGGAGGATAACCAACTTCATTCTTGTCTATCAAAGATTTCAATTTGAGATATTATGGATCTTTTTGAATTTAGATGTTCAATGACCAAGGAGGTTTCATATTATACTATATTTCTAGGCTAAGAATCAATCTCTTGGAAAATAGATGTATTGTGAATTAATTATTCTTTCCAACATATGGATGTCAAATTGTTAAAATGAATTAGTTTGTTAAAAATGTTTAAATTTATATGAGCGAACTCAAACCAACAATTAATTTTAATGAAATGTAAAGGAATTAATGAATTCGTCAAAAGGCCCTTGGCTCTGTTATAAATTTAATATACAAAACTATGGTGCAGTGATAATTATTTTAATATTTAAAACATTGTGGGATGATAGACCTAGGATCGAACCCATGAGTTATATTCCATTTACTAATACCCCACAATATTTAAACCAATAGTATTACCAACTATATGTTGGTCGTCCCTTGTTATAATGAAATTTCAGTCAATCCTGTCATAATATAATTCATGGCACATTCTTTTAATCTTTAGGGTATGTTAAGTGGAATCATTTTAAACAATAAAATTGCGTTCTTGGCATTTGTTTGTATAATTTATGCATGGTCTAATGGAAAAAAATAAGATTATGAGTTCACTGTAACTTATATAGGGAAGTCACATGATCAAAATCTTAGCCTCCCCACAAGTCGGCAATCCATGAGACTATTCTCCCTATAGAAACATGCATTGGGAAACTTCAAGCCTCAAGCCTAAAGATTCAGGCCTTGAACCACTCAATTGCTCAATCTCTTGGCCCGTTCTCCTATCTGAACTACACATTGGGAAATGCCGATCCTTAAGCTTGACCTCTTGACTTCCTCAATTGTGAAGTCACTCATCCCAAGCCTTCAGAACTACACACTTCGTAGTCTCAAGCATCAAGCCTCCATCTTGAGCCCTTGAGCCCCTCAACTACACAGACCCTCTTCCCAGGCCTCTATGACTATGAATTGTGTAGTCTCAAGGCTCAAGCCTCCATCCTAATTCTTTGATTCCCTCAACTGCGTAGACCTTTGAACCTGGCCATCCTGAACTGTGCATTATGTAGTCTCAAGCCCCAGTACCATCCATTGGCCCCTAGAATTGTACAATCCCTAACTCAATCGCTTAATCAATCACCTGTTCCAACCCTAACAAGAGACTTCATGAAGTAGCTTAGGCTAGCGGTATATTAGACCGATGTCATCTTATCTTGGGTGGATTGTAGTCACAGATATTCTATTATTTCATGATAGGATGATGATGAAGGAGATGGAGAAGGAAACCATGCTATAAGAAACCTAAGGATCTAAGGAGATAATATGATCATCAGGAATGAAGATGAAGGAACACTATGTTATGCAGAATCTACGACTACAGATAGAAGTTTCTCCCCCTAGACCTAGTGGCTATGTCTAGAACAACAGAGAGCAAAGAATCTAATGTTTTCCTTAAAGTAATTGAACAATGGAAAGAGGCTTAATCATAATCTGTCACAAGCTTCACTATCCTCTCGATTTGTATGCTCCAATCCTAGCTTCAATCAATATAATTAGAACCTACAAATTTAATCAACACAAGCCAAATATGTATGACATCTATGTAGCATAATCTAATTACTCTATTCTATTTATAAATAAGGCATTGAAATATATGATTGTAAAAATAATATCACATATAGAAAAATATTGTACTTTTTATTAATAGGAATGGAGAGAGTTAAAACTGAATATAGAAGTTGATCTTGTAGACGACCCCCGATGTTGATATGTCCTTCCTTTCCACAAAGCACACATGTATGTCACTCTAATGCATGAATATAATGACTCTCTTAGATCTAAAGAAGCCACATGAGGGCATAATCAATCTCCAAAATCCAACCCCTAGCTTGTGGATGACAGTAAATATATAAGATAGGATGGTAGTTCCAAAATTCTTATCCGTTTACCAATCTAGGCTTGAGATCCACATGAGATAGGAGGATGAGCTCAAGGGATAAGAGGTGCAATATATCCAAGTTAGGATTAGATAGGATTCGAAGATGTTATCCAAGGTAAAATTTTAAAATAAACTCTAGGAGCTTCTCGAAGAGGAAGTTTCAGGATTCTTTTTATTATTCCCAAATTTCTAGAATAAACACAGCCGCAAAAAGGAAAAACTTGTTATTAATCAACAAAGGTCTAGAATGGAGTGACCTGCTACTGAAAGCATGTCATTTATCTCTATTCTCCATAAGGTACTTACTATCCTTACGAGTTTTTATTTTTTTACATTTGAATTTTACCCAATATTAAATGGTATACATAGTACCCAACTTACACTAGTTTATGTTGTTTGTGTTAATATCTATATATACATTTTCATTCTACTCTATGGTTACATAGCACCCTTAGTCCTCTTAGTCCTCATATATCCAAAGTGAAAATTTTGATCCTTTGTTTTAAAACACTCAGATGGATATCACCCTTTGCACTTTACCAACTGTTTTATATATTCAAACATTAAAATATACGATTAAAAGAACCGATGAATATAATTTTCATTTTAATCATATGCTATGAAATGCATCCCGAGTGCGCACTGACTGCCTATCCTTCACATGACGTTTGACGGAATTTGGAGTAAGCCTTGCGTGTTACACCTCCAATCTTTTTGTGCCATGTCTCAAGGACCATGCACCTTTCACATGGTCTCGGGAGTGCTGTTAGTCTCGATTTTCGATCAATGGTTCTAATCTATTTAAGAGATCTAACGATTAAGGCTTACATTCCTAAAACCCAGTGCTTAAACGAGGAAGTCTGGCAGATAGTCGAAGAATCCAGCGCTACGCGTTGGCTTCTTCCCTCTCTCAACTCCACTTTCATTACTCTTATCCCCAAAGAGGAGGACTCCATCACCCCTGATAAATTTAGGCCAATTGCATTATGCAATGTCATTTACAAAGTTATATCAAAGGTCATAGCAAATCGACTCAAACCTCTCCTTCCCGGGCTCATCTCTCCGAAACAGTCAGGGTACGTGGAAGGGCGACACATAATGGATGGCATTCTACTCTCTCACGAGATCATTCATTCCCTCAAGGACTCAAAGCAAGCAGGTATGCTTCTTAAATTAGATCTTTCCAAGGCATTTGACAAACTAAGTTGGAATTATATTCATCATATGCTAAAAGCTTTTGGTTTCTGCTCCTCCTGGGTCCGTTGGATCATGAGCCTAATTACTTCCACTCATTTTTCAATCCTTGTGAATGGTATTCCCTCCCGCCCTTTCAAACCCTCCAGGGGTATCCGGCAAGGGGATCCCCTATCCCCCTTTCTCTTCGTTCTCATGGCGGAAGGGCTAGGGCGTCACATTAAACAGGCCCTCCATTCTCATCAGATCAAAGGCATCTCCGTGCATAACTCTTCAGCCACCTCTCATCAGCAGTTCGTTGATGATACTATGCTTTTTGGTTATCCCTCTGCTCAAGAAGCCCTCCGTCTTAAATCCCTCCTCCAGGATTTTTCGGAAGCCTCGGGCACGCATATCAACTGTTCCAAATCGCAGGTTTTCTTCTTTCATACTCCACCCTCGGTCAAATCTGTTGTTTCTCGCATCCTGGGCTTCCCCTCTGCTTCCCTTCCCTCCAAATACCTGGGCGCACCCCTCACGGCTTCAGCCATTAAACAACCCGCATGGCGCTCCCTTCTTGAGAAACTTGAAAACCGTCTCAATCTTTGGACTTATAGATCTCTTAACTTAGCCAGTCGAATTGTCCTCATCAAATCGGTCCTGCAGGCAAGGCCTCTGTACTTGTTCTCTATTCTAGCAGCACCAAAGTGGGTTCTAAAAGGCATAAGAAACCTTCAGCATAATTTTCTATGGAGCAGCTCAGCCACTAATCGCAAATGGGCCCTGGTTAAATGGACCAATGTATGCATGCCCAAAGATAAGGGGGCATTGGGCTAAGGGACCCTGAGTACAGCAATTCTATCATGAATGCCAAGATCTGGTGGCAATGGATCACTAACCCAGATAAGCCCTGGGGCAAAATCTGGATAGCCAAATATGCCGGAAATAGACCTCAAGAAGAACTTATCAGATTCATTCCTACCGAAAAGGGATCTCCAATATGGAACGCTGCCAAACAGCACTATCAGTTAATTCAAAAGCACAGCTTCTGGGAAATCAGGAATGGATGCACTGCAAGATTTTGGACTGATGCCTGGAATCAATTGCCCAAACTCAAAAATGTTCTTCACCCTTCTTTGATTCCAGATAGGCAGGAGTAGTAGCAAGAAAAAGTTCACCAATTCTGGTTGCCGGAGATGGAGTATGGCTTCAGAAAATGGAAACAGAGCAACCAAATTCTCAATAGCACAGATGCTAGGAAGGAAGAAGAGCTGCGGATCGAGCTAAGGAAAAGATGTATAAGGCAGGATAACGGTGGGGATATTCTCAGATGGGGATACCTACCCAAGGGATCCTATACTACCTCAGAAGCCTACAAGCTGATATGCAATTTCCCCTCACCTCCAGACCCTTTGTGGAGCAAAATATGGGAGCTCGGACCCTGGCCAAAAATCTCCTACTTTCTCTGGCTGGTAGGACATAAAAAAATTCTCACTTGGGATAAGCTTAGAAAGCGGAACTTTCATGGCCCCTCGATTTGTCATAACTGCTCTCAAAGTGAAGAAACTCTCCAACACCTCTTGGATACCTGTCCTCTAGCCAATCAACTCTGGGATAAGGTCAGTTTCAGGTGCCAAAAAAGATGCAGAGGGGAAAGCGACATCATCAACTCCATAAGACAATGGCCAAAGCATCCCTACAAAAGCAAGATCCTCAACCATTTATGGAGTATCATTCCGGGGATCGTCCTATGGAATGTCTGGAAGGAAAGAAATCAACGCATATTCAAAAACAAACGATCGCCTTCAGAAGAAACCTGGAGCAGGATTCACAGGAACATACAAGAGACGATGGCGCTTCAAGTATGGACTAAGGAAGATCTCCCATCCACAGATAATGAGCATAACATTCTAGACAATTGGCAGCTGCAGTTACCTCAAGATTTGCTCAAGATCAGCACACCTAATAGCAACCTCAAGAACATCTGCCATTGGAAACCTCCCCCTAAAAACTCATTTAAGCTGAATTTCGATGGGGCTTCCAAAGGCAATCCTGGAGCAGCTGGATTCGGTGGCATATTAAGGGACCATGAAGGCACTCCTATGCAAATTTATTTTGGGAACATAGGGTGGGATACCAATAACTCAGTAGAGTTGGAAGGGCTTTGGCAAGGCCTTCTGCAAGCTTGGAATCTCAATCTTCAACCCCTGATTGTAGAAGGCGACTCCCAGATTCTTATCAGCATGGCTACCCGATTACAGAATGGCTCGCAAGCGAGGAAAGTAGCACCCAGTTGGAGGCTAGAAGCAAGGTTAAATGACACAGCACAAAAGTTAGGCACCACTAGAGCTATCTCCTTCATACACACTAAAAGGGAAGGCAACAAAATAGCTGACCTCCTAGCCAACATTGGGGTCGAGACTGATCTCCCCCTTCTATTTGGAAGCACGAATATCATTCCTAACAGGCAACAGCTCCAGGAATGTGAAAGCCTGATCCAAGGAGAGGCTGTCGCCCCGGATGCGGGTGTCATCGAGCTAGGACTTGGAGAGCCACATGCCCAGCATGTGCTGCCACGTGAGGATCAAAGGACTTCAATGCTCCTCGCCGCCGAGACGTTAAGACGGGAGAAGCATCATGGAAGCCTTAATGAAGACACTGGAAACGATGGCGAGCCTGCAGCGAGCATTCAATGCGGGCAAGTTTCAAGAGAATGTTAGCTGGTTTAAGAAGAATGGAATGGTGCTGTTCTGGGCTCAGAATGCCGAGAAAGCCACTCAGATCTCTGCGAGAAAATGCTGCGCTGTTGATGCTGAGAGTGAAGATATTAACTCGGACGAGGTTTGCTCTCTGCTTGTTTATCCGGGCCTTTGTTTGTGCTCAGTTGAGCTCTGCCTCGAGCCAATTTGTGGACAGCACTCAATTGGGAGTGAACGCAGTAGCAACAGGCCCTCAAGCACGGCTCTGGAACAAGCTAAGGGCGTCGTTGAAACCATGGTGCGACTGCGTGAAAGGATGCCGTGTAGAAGAGGCACTGGGCGTGGTGAGTCCTCACGTCCCCCTGCAGCAGATGTTCACCATCACTGCTGCTGCTGCTATTGTTACAGGAGGGCGGGAGCCACACCAATTCCAGCCAGTCAGTTTCTGGAGGCCGGCAGCTCCAATGATGGTGCGCCCATGCTCCCAGCGTTCGGCTCAGTCATTTTTACCCTGGGCAGCTCGCGGGACAATGCTGGCCTTAATGCACATATCTCAGTTCTTTTCACCAAAATTCCGGAGGAGATTGGAGAAGGAACGCAACCGGTCCCTGCTGAGGTACTTCGAGAGGGCAATAGGGAGAAACGCCCAATGGGGCAGCCATCTAATGCAGAGGGTAGTTCAGAAGGGGAGCTTCAGCAAGCCCCCTCTCGACCTCAAGAGCAAGAGCTGTCGGCCCCCGCGCAAGATCCTATGGCAATGTGGGACGACATCCCAGAAGGCGAAGGCTGGTGTAGAATCCTTGAAGAAAAACCAGAAGACTAATTCTCAGAGGTGCTCTCCAACATACACTTCTCTCTCTCACGACGGGTATAGGTTCGAGGTCTCAGTTGGTATCTGGGTTATGCTTAATATCTTTGTTTGTTTCCTTTCAGTTCTTGGTCATGTTCACGGTTACTATAGTATGGGAAGTAAGCTAGGCAAAGTCTGTTATGCATCTTTTTGGTGGTTGCCCCTGCGTGGGCCGTTTTGTTACTACCTGGGAACATCTCTGTGTCATGTGTTTTGGTTTAAAATGGAAATGCTGCCCTGCAAGGGAGAATTCTGAGTCTAGTAGAGCCACCCAAGGAGCCACAGTCGGCCCTGGGCAGCCAGTCTTTTTTGAATGTACTGTTTACCTGTATATAATATAATAGATTAGTTAGCTTTGTCGAGAAAAACCAGTGCTTAAACACGTTTGGTTTTCTTGTTTTGCTGCATTTATGCTTTTCTGTCACACTAAAAAATATCGGCGATGGATTCGAATATAGGTTTCCATGGTTGATTTGTAACGCTGTTGTGGGGAAGAAAACTTCGATCAAGGCACCCCACTTGGCCCCGAACTGTTATCATGGTGTCAATAGTTGTCGCAGCAGAACCAGGATAGTGCAAAGGAGGTGGCGGCCCCTGCGCTCATGCAGATGTTCCTTCAATCTGTAGTTGCACCACTCAGTTCAGGCAATTCTAGGTTCGACTGCGAATTTATGGGTTGTGATTTTTGTTACCATCTCATTTCTCACATTAAAGTTATTGCATTTTTTATGTGATTCATATAATACTATATCATTAGTTTTCTCTGTTGCAAGTTGTCACGATAGATTTAGGCACATAATTCCCTATGATGCATATGGGTTACTCTTGATTGATTTAATATATAGGTTAACATGTCTTTTGGATTTATTTACGCCGTTAGTTTCCTAGTCTCTGACTTTATTGCTGTCTGGGTGTTCTGGACAGGAAGGATAAAGACTCGGGTTCAAGAGTCTCTCATCTAATCTGATTCTCATGGTGTAATTTTTTCAATGGTAACCGTGTATGCTCTCGTACTTCACTATTACTCTCTCCTCACCATACTGAGCAAATGGTTTTTGGAATAATGAGTATCTGTTAAAAAATTGTGAAAATTTTGGAAATCTTCACGACTCTTGAACCTAAGAAATCATTTTTTCTGTGGCTATTCATGGTGGTTTATATATATATGCCATTTCAATTCCTCAGTCTTAACATTTTCATGCTAACTATAATGTTTGTGATTACCCTCAAGGTGCTAACTTTACTGGGTACAGGAATAAAGAACTCACTGGTAAGGATTGCCCAATATTTCGGTGCTCGAAATTTATAGGTACCGCTGGGTAGGTTCTGGGCTACTGTTAATTGGTACCATCCTGAAACCCCCATTAAAGAACGTAGAATGTTGCTGTAAATTTCTAATTTCCCTTTCTGGGAACATTATTTTTTTATAGGACCCTTTCTCCATTTCAGTCTGGTCGTTTGAGTCCCATTTTCCTCTAATCCCTCGACAAGGGTAAGGATTATACCTTTCACCCTATACTCCACCAAGTACATATGTTTTCTTCCCTCTCATACACAGTTATTTGTTAAATTCCCAGAATGATTTCCATTAATGAGTAATATCATTTTTCTTTTTATGAGTTTCTAGTACATTTAATCCAGTTGCGAGGATCTCATATGGTAGTGCTTTTACCTCAAGTAGTTACTCCCCAACCCTTTACCTAATAGATTATACCTAAATTACGTATGTCCCTTTTCATTTTCTGATACTTCCGCTAAGATTTCTTTGTAATGGTCCAGATACAGGTATGACGTTCGACGTTGCTCTTGGGTTCTCCAATTCCAAAATGTAAAAAATTGTCGACTAATGAACTTCATATTGTTCTAGGTTGGTTTATTTCATTTTTCTTGGTGATGGCCAGAATGTGTTCGGGATTACATGACTGACCGTCATACTAATATAATAATTTCCATTATGTTTTTTATTTTACTTCCAAGTGAATATAATTTCGTCTGCAATTTGTTGTATGCACAAGGTTTTGTGCCATACCCTTGTAGCAAAATTTCCTCCCGGTACTTATACTTCTACCGTAATCAAAATTGGCCAACATTATGTAAATCTGGTTTCTCTCAGAGGTTTTGGCGAACAGTTTTGTTTTCAAATGTTTGAAAGTAGATTACTCCGTTATATGATGGATGGTACAACAATTTTGACATCGTATATCTTTAATATGGTATCATGATATGATGAAGGCAATAAACTGAGTATATAGTCACATTTATCCTAATCTATGTATTTACTCCTCATTTCATTTTTTCCAACTACAATCTAGTATGCTTTTATGATTAATTTGTGTTTTAAATGGTTGCGACATGAATCATGAGCATTATTATACGGATGTACTATTGCATAGGGACTTGAACAGTTCATTCGTAGTTTCTAGGTGCACATATAGTTGTATACAAGCTTGTTCTTAACCATTGTGCGTGCATGCAAAAATCAATCCTATGTGATTAGATATATATTGTTGGTTTTCTTAGACAAGTTTATTCCACTAGGTAATGTAGCTAATATATTAATAATATAATTCCAACCTTCTTTAGTCATACTTTCTCTAATATATTCATGTGAATTCTCCGAATAAGAGATTTGTCTTACGGATGCATTGTTAATCTTATTCATATATAGAAGGCGCAATATTCTTTTTTAAAATTTCAACACACTGATTTCTCTTATCTAAATGGGCAAGTACAATATCACGCCTTTGCGCGTTTTTAACCAATTAATCCTTAAAAATACCCACCTATGAATTTAGCCTTTCAGCTTTCTATTCATAAGCTTATACTCTTAACTCAAATTGAATTCGAGAAGTTTACATTAGATTTATTTACTGATAACTCTCCTTGATTTCCGATATCCCTTCAGACTGACAAAATATGAGTGCAGAGTTAAAGTTAGTGATTGAAAACTTAGGGAACTAGTGAGACTAGGCTAATTAATTACTCTTTTATGGAAATCAAGTTACCAGTGTATCAACAAATCGTTACTTCATGAACATTTCTATGTATACAGTAATCAAAACCTTTAATTATGATTACCTATTGGAATTGTTTCATTGGCCAACCAACTTAACTATAAATTGTAAGCCAAGGTAGTTCTACAACTTTAATTTGATATTCTTTAATCCTCTTCTCTTGAACATTTCCAATAAAAAAAAATCTTCAAATGTTTTGCATAATCCCTATTTCAAATCGCTACCTAATTATTCCCAATGTTTATATACCAGGGTACCCACGATGTCTAGATCATAATAAATAAAATGACTATAGTAACCATCCAAAGAGTAATAAGAATCAAACAGAATTAATTAATTATTAACAAAAAAATTCTTCAAATAAATAGCAATCAGATCTCTAACCATAATACCAAACCCAAGAACCTTGGGATGAAAAATTCGCCACCCAACCATGAACCTTCACCATAGGTTCACCCGTGATCTGAGATCTCCTTCCCCTCCTAGAATCAACAACCTCTTGTGATCCTGGCCAAAGCAACTTTATGCCTTCTTCCCTAGCATAATTTCCTTAACGAGGTCTGGCTTTGTAGGGTGTGGCAGTCCTATGGCCTAGCATTTTCCTATACATATATGTTTTTTCTGAAAAAGTATCTTCCCTTTTTCGTTAAAACATTGCTTTTTCCCCTGTGACACTTTATTCACCATTTCTTATTGTTTTTTCCCCACATTGAGTGATTTAATAGGTTTTTTCCTCCCAATCATATTAAATCACATTAATCCACTCCTAAGTATTCTTAGGACCATTTAAGGGAAGTTTATCCTTTCTGAATTTTGGGTAAGGAATTCATTACTAAAATTCTTTGTTAGGTGTGGAGCCTCATTATCTTCTATATTTAAAGGTATCACCACTTTGGACCCCAGTTCATAATGGGGCGGGAACGCCGGCCGTAAGATATTCGGTGCAGGGGGGTCCACGGGTGTCCACGAGGAGGGGCCTTTGGGAGGCCCCCCCAGCACTGCCCCCGAAGAGTTTCCTTGTAAAATGTTGTAATTTCATAGTCAATCTGGGTCATTCATTAGGCGGAGATAAGACAAAGAAACCCCTCGCTATATGTTATATATGAGGGAATTGTATTGCATCTATATAGATATGTATTTTGAGTAAGGAAGAGAAAGAAGATTGTGTGAGAGTGAAGAGGGAATTACAATGGATCTGTTGTAGGTTGTATCTCCTCGATTTGTTAGATAATATAAAAGGAAGGACTCGGTGTTTCTTCGTGGACGTAGCCCAAATTCGGTGAACCAAGTATATATTTGCGTCTCTTGTTTTATGCATTTTCTATGTTTATATTTTTGCAATATTTTATGTGTTCCATTGCTCTAAAATATATATAATTTTCTAACATTCTTTCCCAAGGAATCACCAATTTATCTTTATTACTCAATTTTATTTAATACATCATCATGTTGTATTTCAATTTAAGTTTCCTATGACTTTATAGTCATCATACTAAAAATAGTTCATTCTAATTAAAGAATATTTACATGACCACAAAGGGGTGTTACATCTTCCCCCTCTAAAACAATAACATCGTCCTCGATGTTTTATACTTTTGCTGCCTCATTTCAAAACAAGGTTGGGTAGGTTTCTTTTATAATATCCTCACATTCGCAAGTAGCCTCCTCAAGTGTAAAGTACCTCCACTACACTTTAACCTGAGCGATGACCTGATTCTGGACCATGGTCTCTTTGTCATCAGCATACAGTGTGGCTTTGGAAGAAATTCTCCTTCGGATTCTACCTGTATCAAATTCCAGTCAACCACACGAGAAGGATCATGAATATATATTTCTAATAATGATACATGAAATACATTATGAAATTTAATATGACTAGTCAAAGCAAGTTGATATGTTATTGGACCAACTCAGTGTAAATTTTCAAAAGGCTCGTAGAATCATGGTGCCATCTTGGCACAATTGCTAGTTCCGAGAGTACTTTTTCTGGGTTTTACTCACAATTACACATGATCTCCAACCTTAAATTATTTATGAGACCTTTCTCTATCTGCATAACTTTTTTGTGTGTTATGTGTTGTTTTGATATTCTGTCTGATCTTTCACATTGTCTATTCCATTTCTTGCAATGCTTCATGTCCTAATATTAATTTATTCTCTCGCTGACGCGAATTGAGTGGCGTATGACAATTTCTACCATATAGAGCTTCAAACATACTCATTTTGATGGAATCACGATCATTGTTGTTGTAGAAAAATTCTGTTAAGTGCAAAAATTCCTCCCACTTTGTCGCTTGATCCATAACATACATGCATAACATATCTTCCATGATATGGTTTTCCTCTTCTGTTTGGTCGTCCATTTGAGGGTGATAGGAAGTACTAAAGTTTAATTGAGTCCCCATGCCCCCAAATAGATATTTCCAAAAATTGGAGGTAAATTTTTCATCCCTATCCGACACTATCATTTTTGGTATACCATGCAGCTGGAAAATTTCCTTCATGAAAATGTTGGCAATTTGTGTAGTTCCAAAGGTAGACTACATTGGTATGAAATGTGTTGCTTTAGTCAATACATCCACCACCACCATAATCGAATCATGTTGATATTTTGTTGTTGGTAAGCCTGTAATAAAATCCATTGATACCACATCTCACTCCAATTTATGATTGGGTAATAGATTTAGTAATCTTGTAGGATGTTGATCCTCCACTTTTACTAGGTGACATTCTAAAAAATTTGCAAATGTTCTATTACATCCTTCTTGATACCTAGCTAAGATTTTTTTTTTTCCTTAATGTTGTTATCATTTTTTGGTATCCCCGGGGACCAACATATGGTTTCTTGTGGTACTCATCCAGTATCATCTGTTTCAACATGGCCACATTAGGAATATACAATCTATTTTGGTAAGTTAATAATTTTTCATATTTTTTAGCATATCCTGGAACCTATTTTTGTTGTATTTTCTATTGTATTTCTTGATATTGTGGATATTGTTCTAATGCTTGTTTAATTTGTTGCCCAAAATTTGTACTACTACTACTCACAGAACTTCCTACCAAAGCATGAGCATGTCTACTTAGAGCATGTGTAATTTTATTTTCTTTTCCTTTGATGTGTTTTATATCAAATTCAAACTCGCTAAGGAAATCTAACCACCTAGCTTTCCTAGCATTTAAATCAGGTTGACTGAAGAAGTATTTCAAACTGATATGATCTGTTACCAACAGAAACTTCTTTCCTAATAAATAGTGCCTCCACATTTTAAGGGCATGTATTACTACTACCAATTCTAAATCATATACAACATAATTTTGTTAATGTTTTTTCAACTTTCTGGATTAATAGGATATTACTGCATCATCCTGCAATAAACACCACCAAGTCCTCCCAAACAAGCATCAAGACAAATGGTAAATCCTTTGTTTAGATACAAAATTTTTAATACAAGGGATGTTGTTAACAATTGTTTCAACTTGTCAAAAACATTTTGGCATTTGGCTATCCATTCAAACTTTATCCCTTTTTTCTGCAAGGAAGTAATGGGGTAAGCTAATTTTGAGAATCCCTCTACAAATCTTTGATAATACCCAACAATTCCCATGAATGAGCACATTGTTGTCACATCTTTAGGTATAGGCCAATTCATGATAGCCTTAACCTTCTCAGGATCCACAGCTAATCCTTCTTCAGAAATAATGTGGCCTAAATACTGAATTATGTTTTTGTAAAACTCACATTTGTTGAGTTTTGCATAAAGTTGATTCTCTTAATGTCTGTAGTACTAATATGAGATGTTCTTGATGTTCCTTTTCATCTTTAGAGTACACTAGGATGTCATCTATGAATACTAACACAAATATATCAAGATATTTGTGAAGGACACTATTCATTAAACACATGAAAGTTGTTGGTGTGTTAGTGAGACCAAAGGGTAACACTACAAACTCATAATGTTCATACCAAGTCCGAAAATATATTTTATGGACATCTTCATCTTTTATTCAAAACAAATGATAACTAGTTCTCAAATTAATCTTTGAAAAGACAGTTGCTCCCCTTACATGATTAAATAGGTCCTCAATTCGAGGCAATGAATATTTAATTTTTATGGTTAACTTGTTCAATTATCTATAGTTAATGTGAATTCTAAATGTACCATATTTTTTCTTAACAAATAGCACTGGGCCCCCCAAGGTGACACACTTGGTCTGATATAGCCCTTATCTAGTAGTTCTTGTAGCTGCAATTTTAATTCTAATAGATCTAGTGTACTCATTCTCTATGGGCTTCTAGACATAGGGGTAGCATCCAGTAACAAATCTATATCTCTATGAGGGGTAACTCAGGAATTTCCTTTGGAAAAACATATGGAAATTCTCTTATGCCTGGTATAGTCTGTAATATTTATTTTTATGTTTGTTGGTCATCTTCTTCCACATGCACCAAGTATACTTGAAATCCTTTTCTTGTTGTCCTTTTCAAATGTAGTCCTAAAATTTTCCTCACAGATACCAGTTTTGGTTTTCCCCTTATTAATTTGGGTTGTCCACTTTGATCTACACAATTTACAGTTTTCTCTAAATAGTTTATGACAACCTTTTGTTTCTCTAACCAATTCATGCCAATTAATATATCATAAGATCCTAATGGAAGAATGTTTAAATTTACTTTTGTGGAATAACCATTCAGTTCCAAAGGACACTGTCTTATTTGGTGAGTTACCCTCCCCTTTGTACTGGTTGCTAACTGTACCAACCATGCATTTTGAAATTTTTCTCATTTTAATTTACATGTTTCCATAATGTGAGGAATAATATAACTTAAACTAGCCCCAGGGTCTATTAAAACATACATAGATTTCTCTGATTTTATATCTTCTTCTTCCCACTTCACCCCTTCTAGTTGTACACCTTTATGGCTATATTTTTCTCTTAATCCCCTTATCATACATTCCTTCTCCTCACTAGCTCTCAACAATTGTTCATTGTTGGTTAGGAGCTTAGCCAATTCTTGTTGTAGATTCGTGATCACCTCAAGCATATGAGAATTAGATGTAGTGGTTCCTTCTCCAAATTCAACATATAAGACTTCCACACTTGTTATGGGTTGAGGAGATTCATCTACCACCCTATAACAACAGGCTGCAAGTATGTACATTATGAAATAATACAATTCTCTAATCAATATTTTGATATATATATATATATATAATTTTTCTTGTAACAGTGATAACCTATGGGAGGCCGAATGTTAAACAAAACACTCTTATACCACTTGTCATATATCTCTATTCCCCATAAGGTACTTACTATCCTTACGTGTTTTTTTTTATATATTTGAATTTGACCCAATATTAAATGGTATACATAGTACTCAACTTACACTAGTTTCTCTTGTTTGTGAATATATTTATATATATATTTTGTACTCTATGGTCACCTAGAGCGCTTATTTCTCATATATACACCTCGATCATTGTGATCCTTTGTTTTAAAACACTAAAATGGATGTCACCCTTTGCACTTTACAAACCCTCTTATATATTCAAACATTAAACAATATGATTAAAGCAACCAATGAATCAAATTTTCATTTTAATTGTATGTTATGAAATGCATCCCTAGTGCGCATTGACTACATATCCTCAACGTGTCATTTGATGGAATTTGGAGTATGCCTTCGGCATTACACCTCCAATCCTTCCTTGCCACGTCTCAAGGATCACGTTCCTTTCACATGGTATGGGGAGGCTTGCCAGACTCAATTTTTTATCGACGATTCCGATCTATTTAGGAGATCTAACAGTTGAGGTTGACCTTCCTAAGCCCTAGCCCTTAAACACTTTCGGTTTTTCTGGATTTGTTGCATTTTGGCTTTTTCATCACACTGCTCAGAGCTTCCGGTGATGGATTCAAACATAGATTGTGATGGTTGATTTGAAATGTTGTCATAGGGAATAAAACTTCGACCAGGGCACCCCACCTGGCCCTGAACTATTTTCATGGTGTCGACAATTCCCGTAGCGAAACGAGGAAAGTGGAAAGGAGGTGGCGGCCCCTCTGCTCATATCTATAATTGCACCACTCTGTTCAGGTAATTCCAGCTTCAGCTATGATTTTATGGGTTGCAATTTTTGTTACCATCTCATTTATCAAATTAAAGCTGCCTCCTCTTTTCTATGATTCATACGCTACTATGTCCTTAGTTTTCTTTGTTGCAAGTTGTCGTGATAGATTTGGGAAAGTAATGCCTTATGATGCATATGGGTTACTCTTGATCGATTTCGGATATAGGTTAACATGTCTTTTGGATTTATTTACGTCTTTATTTTATTACTCTGACTTTATTGTTTAAAGAGTGTTTTGAATAGGAACGAGAAAGACTTGGGTTCAAGAGTCTCTCCCGTAATCAGATTCTCATGGCATAAATTTTTCAATGGTAACCTTGTCTTCTCTCACACTTAATTATTACTCTCTGTTTACCATAATGAGCGATTGGTTTTTGGACCAATGAATATCTGTTAACAAATTGTGCATACAATGGAAATCTTCACGACTCCCGAACCTGAGCAATCACTTTTTCTGTGGCGATTCATGGTGGTTCAGGTATCGCTTCCATCTCCATTCCTCAGTCTTAACATTGTCGTTCTAACTATACTCTTTGTGATTACCCTCATGGTGCTAAATTTACTAGTTACAAGGATAAAGAACTCAATGGTAAGGATTTCTCAGTATTTCGGTGCTTAACATTTTTAGGTAACACCGGGTAGATTCTTGACTACTGTTAATTTATCTCGTCTTGAAACCCCCATTAAATAATGTAGAATTTTGATGTAAATTTCTAATTTCCCTCTTTCCATGAACATTGTTTTTTTATAGGACCCTTTCTCGATTTGAGTCTGGTCGTTGGCGTCCAGTTTTCCTCTAATCACTCAGCGAGGGTAAGGACTACAACTTTGACTCTGTACTCTACCAGGTATATATGTTTTCTTCCCCCTCATGCCCAGTTGTTTGATAAATTTCCAGAACGATTTCCGTTAATGAGTAATCTCATTTTTCATTTTATGAATGGCTAGTGCATTTATTCTAGCTGCGATGAGCTCATATGGTATCTCCTTTATCTCAGGTAGTTATTCCTTGCCCCTTTTGTTACTAGATTATAACTAAATTACGTATGTCCCTTTTCATTTTCTGATACTTTAATATTTATTTGTAATGGTCCGCATACAGGTATGAAATTCAACGATGATATTCACTTCGCCAATTCTAAAATGTAAAATCTCGTCGACCAATGAACTTCATATTGTTACAGGTCAGTTTCTTTCATTCGTCTCGGTAATGGCCAAAATATGTTCGCGATTACATGACTAACAATCATAGCAATATCATATTTCCTTTAGTTTTTCTTTTACTTCCAAAGGAATATAATTTCCTTTGCAATTTGTTGTACGAACAAGGTTTTATACCATACCCTTGCAGTGAAATTTTCTACCTGTACTTATACTTCTATTGTAACTAAAATTAGCCAAAATTATTTAAATCTGGTTGCTCTCGGTGGTTTGGGCGAACAACGGTTTTTTTACTTTTTTAAATGTTTGAAAGTAGATTACTCTAGCATATTCGCACTTGTACACTTATTTTAACATCGTGTATGTTTTAATATGGTATCATTATATTGTGAAGAGAAGAAACTGAGTATGTACTCACATTTATCTTAAGTTGTATATTTACTCCTTTTTTTTTCCAACTGCAACCTTGTCTTCCTTTATGATTAATTTGCGTTTTAAATGGTTTCTTCATGAGTCATGGGCATTATTATACTGATGTACTATTTCATAGGGACTTGAACAATTGATTCGTAGTTTCCAGGTGTACATATACTCGCATACAAGACTGTTGTTAATTGTTTCGTGTGCATGCACAAATCAATCCTCTGTGGTTATATATATACTCTCGGTTCTCTTAGACAAGTTTATTCTGCTAGGTATTGTAGCTAATAGATTAATAATACAATTCCAACCTAGTTTAGTCATACATCCTCTAAGATATTCATGTGAATTCTCCATATCAAAGATTTGTCTTATGGATGCATTGTTAATCTTATTCATATATAAAAAGCACAATATTTTGTTTTAAAATTTCAACTTACAGATTGATATTATCTAAATAGGTAAGGACAATACCACGCCTATGCGTGTTTTAAACCAACTAATCCTCAAAAATACCCACCTATGATTTTACCCAGTCATCTTTCTATTTGTAATGTTATACTCTTAACTCAAAATGAATTAGAGAAGTTTACATTAGATTTATTTAATGTAACTCTCCTTAATTTCTAACGTCCATTAAGACCAACAACATTTGAAGTCAGACTTAGTTAGTGATTGAAAACTTAGGGAACCAATTCTCCCTAACGAGGAAACTAGGCTAAGTATTCCTCTTTTATGTAAATGAAGTTACGA
The DNA here is from genome assembly GCA_031772625.1 of Pinus tabuliformis. Classification (NCBI taxonomy): domain Eukaryota; kingdom Viridiplantae; phylum Streptophyta; class Pinopsida; order Pinales; family Pinaceae; genus Pinus; species Pinus tabuliformis. The sequence continues at coordinate 195,049,600 of CM062815.1, forward strand.
GTGTATCAACATATCATTACTTCTTGAAAATTTCTATATGCATACTGATTAAAAGATTTAATTATTAATACCTACTTGAATTCTTTAAGTGGGCAACCAATTTAAATGAAATTATTAATACCTACTTGAATTCTTTAATTGGGCAACCAATTTAACTGAAATTGTAAACCAAGACAGTTCTACAACATTAATTTGAAATTCTTTAATTCTGTTACTTTGAACATTTGGAATAAGCATTTTTTTTTCAAATCTTTTGCATAATTCCTATTCAAATCACTACCCAGCTACCGTCAATGTTTAATGTTTATATACCACGATATCCATGATGTCAAGATCATAATAAATAAAATTACTATAGTAACCATCCAAATACTAATACCAATCAAACGGATTTAATTAATTATTAACAACATAATTCATGAAATATCTAGCAAGCAGATCTCTAACTGAACCAGAGCACCTTGGGATGAAAAATTCCCCACCCAACCATGAACCTTCACCACAGGTTCACCCCCTAGCTGGGATCTCCTTCCCCTCCTAGAATCAACAACCTATTGTGATTCTGGCCAAAGAATTTTTATGCCTTCCTTCCCTATCAGAATTTACTTAAGGGTCTGGCAGCCCTATGGCCTAGGCTTTTCCTATATTTATTTCTTTCTTTTTCAAAAAAGTATATTCCCTTTTTCGTTAAAGCCTACCTTTTCCTCGTGCAGCGCTTTATTCAGCCTTTCTCAGTGTTTTCCCCACACCGAGTGACTTAATATATATTTTTCTCCCAATCTTATTAAATCACATTAATACACTCTTAGGGCTTTTTAAGAGAATTTAAGGGAAGTTTATCCTTTCCGATTATTTTCTAATGATCTCATTACTCAAATTCCTTCCGAAGGAATCATCCAGTTTATCTTTATTACTCAATTTTGTTTAATACATCGTCATAGTGTGTTTCAATTCAAGTTTCCTATAACATTATAGTCATCATACTAAAAGAAAAAAAAATCTAATGAAATAATATTTACATAACCACAAAGGGGTGTTATAACGTAGGTCCCTAAAGGGCTACAGTGCGTTTGCCTTTGAAAGCACTAAAGTATGGTAGTTATGATCATAAGTTTAGGGGTTGCAAGATTCATTCTTAGGGATTTGTATAAGGATGACGAAAACATGTTCCAGGATATGAATTGATCCATTTTGAAGGCCCGTTGACCAGATGCAGAAAAATGACCTATAATAGATTACCTCCTAAAGTGCAAAGTCATAAATGACAACTGATGAATGAAGTTCTTTACCTTGTAAGAAGTCAGGATCAAGAAATATTGGTCGATATCCTCATCTATTACAATACATTTACATCATGACATATTTGTTGAGGGAGGCATACCCATGCTCATGACATAAAGCTAACATTACATGTACAGTGATCAAGAAGACATGTCCAATGGTTACAAAGGGTGGACCCATGACTTGATGATTTTCTGTATGATCATAGACATCATAGATTGTGATATTGTATTAATCTTGAAATCATAGTCCAGTTGGATGAAGCTAGATCTCGGATCTTCCATCTCATTCACATGACCCACTAGTGTAGAAGTCTAACCATGTTAATTAGTGCGATGAAGTTGAAAGGGTAGACACCATATGATTACCGACCAATGATGTACGCCATTAAGATATGTGAGGGGAACTATCGATGACTTTAATATCTCTCAAGGTACTATAGTAGAATCCATATGGTGTGAATGAAAGAGTTAAAGTTAAACACCATACGAAATCTTTTGGTCAAAGGCCGATGATGTAAACCTATTGACCAAAGAGAGGAACTTGCCATTGATGTATGCAAGCACCAAGCTATCGAAAAGGCTTTCTAAGTCAACTTGCTAGATAATGAGTTAACGTCGACAGGAAGTGACCTGTCGTAGGAGGGCCTTGAGTTATCCCCCATCAACGACACGAAATTGGTATCATTATTTGAGATAGAAAGATGTTAATGTGGAACTAGATTAGGAACGATAGACATGAAATGAAGGCTTATGAGAATTATAGTAGATATTGAATGAACGATGTCTAGTCTTGAACATATTGGTTATAGTGAATGGAGTTGGAAACATTGAACAAAAACCGAAAGAGGAGATTTTGATATGGTATGATGAATACAAAAGATAAGAAGATTTACCAACAAACATTCACGAATATGAAGTGGATGACTGTTATATTCAAAAGTGACTCATTGCCATTAACAAGTGGAGTATCCCTTTTTCCTGATTTTGTCAATCATTTCTCTTCAGTACCTCTTTATTTTTTAACAAGACTGAGGAGGATAACATATAATTGATATGTCAGCTCACCCTTCATATGAATCCCTCTGAGAATATTTAATGAATCCTAAGAAAGAGTCGTTTGGTCCCATCATGTTCAACGATTCCATCATTGTGTGATGTTTTTATGAGTCCAAGGAAGGTGAAACCCAACATCTTTTCCATGTTTAGAGAGTTTGAAAAAGAGGTGAAAAGGAAAACTCCAAAAGTTCATTTTCGTCAATAGTTCCTTGAGTACAAAGAGGAAGAAAAAAATACCCAAGAGAACCACTTAGCCGTGGTTTAGTAAGGTATTTCTTTTTGTAGGTAGTAAATCTTAGTCTGGAAAAGGGTTAAACTTATATTGAGTAGACATATTTTCATTTACTTTAATGAGTTCAAAAAGGCAAGTGCTCGATAATCTTTTCATATTTTGGAAGTCTAAAAAGAGTTGAAAGACGACTCTTCCTAGTGGAACAAGTGGTATAAAGGGTATCAACTAGTTCCTATCATGATGGAACTACTAAAAACACGTAGAGTTAAAGAAGTTGAGAAATAAGACCACTCATCATAGTGGTTCCCCAGAGAAGCGTATGATTGGCCAAAGAGGTGGTGACGATGGAATTAAAAATCCAAGGTTCATCTCGCAAAAATAGGTTGATAATAAATGACAATCACGAGAGATAAAGTAGTAATGGTTTCATTTGTACAAAATCTTGAAACATGGGAGATTATGCTTGAAATAAGTTGACATGCCTCCAACATAATGACTCAATTCTAGGCACATACCCACCAATCTTCATTTCATGCACCTAAGTAGATTATTGGTTACTAATGGATGGATGGAATGAAGCTTCATTTAGAAGTTCAAGTGAAATACTCAACTAGGAATACACAAAAAAAATAACTCCTGTCTGGGGCGTTGTTTCATTTTCTAGTGAGCATTACACAAGAAAAGGAACTCTACTTAGGTACCTTCTTTCATTTTTTAATGAGGTTGACACAAGAAAAGGAACTTTACTGAGGGACCTTTATCAAGACCCGCAGAAGATCATGTCTTCCAAGAGGCTCTCATAAGATGGGAGAACAACACTCTAGAAGGGATACATATCAAGGAAACAACTGGAAATACCAAGCTCCAATGCCCATAGTAAATGACTCACCATATCACTACTTGATCTAGGTCGAAGGAAGTTGAGCAGACAATGAAAGGATAATCTCCATTTGTAGGTACGTGAATGGGATAGGTTTCCAAATAATTAATTTGTGGCAGGGAATATACCATTTTCACATTCGGAATGCTTATAGAGGTAGGTTGATTAGCATTCAAATCACGACCAACAAATGAAAGTTGATTGATACTGACAATCTTTCCATCATGCGTGAAGCATATCACTCAAAAGAGTGTGGACACAATAACATTCATAACATAAACATAGTCTTGTCCTAGGAGAAAATTGAAGTCCAAATGTCCCATGACAACCATAACATCCATACATACAATTTTTCCTCCCAAGGAAGTCCACACCCACTGACCATGAGAGAAGGAACCTTCACAACTTGACACATTCACCATGATGGTAAGGTACTACGACACGATATGGCACCGAATAAGACACACTTTGAGGTAGGTTAGGCACATGCTCATTGATAATACTTGATGCTTGCCAAAGGTGGGTAATAGGAATTTGAGGAAGGATCGCTAAGGGTTAACTAGTTATTCTATTAAAATATAACATATTCCAAGCTACGAAGACAATTTTTGGGGAATTCAAAGCTTTCCAAGCAATTGAGGAGAGAATAATAGTTCCCTCATCTATAATAGTGTGATGGATATTCTTATCATAAGCCTTTACCATGATCTTAAAAGGCACGTAAGAAGGGAGACGAGGTTCTGTCAATCTATTCCAATCATAGGCAATGGCTTGTTTTCTTGGAGGGGGTTTCCTAGGAATGGGAGAAATACCCCCTTGTCTAGTAGAATTAGAAGAAATAAGAAGAACCTCAAAGGTATGAACTTAACTCTCTACGAGAAAAGTACGATCGAATGAAGGTGGAATCAGGTCAACCATTTTCTCAACCCATGGTTGGTGAGGAATGAACTTATGGCATTCACATTCAAAGAGTGAGGGATTAACTAAAGATGGATTTGGATCAATCACTTCATCGACTAGTGTATGATTGGGATAAAGCTTTCGATAACCAACCGAAATATGAGGTTGAGAAGTTGTAATGTTTTTCCAAAAATTTTCAGGATTCATCGATATAAGGACAAAGGTGAATATAGTGATTCCCTTCACATAACTTACAAGGATATTTGACTTCACCTTTTTTCCCATGGACCTTACTATAACTAGTGGATGGTTTATAACCAACATAATCCACCTAGGCTAACGACAATGATCAATGTCAAACTTTGAACCACACTTCCAATACCTATGGAATACCAGGACAATATCTAAGAAGGTGGTTACCATTACATAACTTGAAATGTAATTCAACTTTTCAGGGATGTTTGGAAGGCCTCTCCTTACTAGTTGCATTGGTAGAAATGGTTTCTTAGGTTCCCCCCTGCTTTTTTGGCTTCTTCTTAATATTCCTTTTCTTCTTCTTCTTATCCACCTGGTTACTAAGTTTGAGGCTTTCACCAAATGAAGAGTAAGAAGACCAAACATGAAAATAAGGAAAAGGGTCAATTTTACGATCATCTTGAGGTTTATGTTGTTAAAGTGGAGGACAACTTGTCTAAGAAGTAGTATGGAAATTTGGAACTGAAGAGGTCGAAAATAACTAAATTGGTAAACCAATGGTAAATCTACGAAGGGACAATGTTGCCATATAAGGAGCATCAATATTTCCAAAAGAAGGAAAAGGACCAGGATTCCCATCAAAGCGGTTTTCTTGACTGGTATACTTGGGAATTGTTTCCATTAGTCTCAACCTAAGATCCACTAAGGATTTGTTCCACGTGTAGGGTGTTTTTCCACATCAATTAATTGATTTTAGAAATGAAAGACACAAACAAAAGAAAATAGGGTTAACTAGGCAAAAGGGTCTACCATGCAACTGTGAACTACAATGTACCACCTTAGAGAGCCAAGTATTTACATACAGGTATAAAACCTCCCCAAATGTTGTGTTCAGTGTCTCATAGTATACAAGGCATCCGACTCAGTTATCTTTGCCATGATAACAAGCTAGTGGGGACTTCCAAAATATACTCAACAATACATGGAAGTGAAGTCCGTAGTAGTGATTTCTAATGCGTAACCATTTTATGAGAGAATTCCCATATACTTTTCATGCATGGATCGCCATCCAATATAGGCAATGTTATGTGGAGAACGATCCAATACACTAACGTACGTGCAATGAGATATCGCCTCTAGAATGCAACACTAGCAAAAAATTACAACTCCAAACGTTGGTTTCAAAATTGCTCACAGGTCTTTCCATTAATTAAATACATCAAAACACATCTCTAGCCTAGACCTATATGTGTTGAGTTATGTTTCAAATGCTCCTTAGGTTGATTGAGATGAATATAGATTTGATCTTGAATTATGTTTTAGTTTTTAGGGCTCACTGCAAATTTCACCTGAATATTGTAAAAATGAAAACTAGCATGACAAAATTAAGCTTTACTTTTCAATGAAAATAGATATATTGGAGGGGAGAGAAAAAATACTATACAACATACAAATCGCAACAAACAATCACTACAAGAAAAAAGGACATTGGTGAGGGGCGAAAAATGTCACCTTAAGCTCATTGGTGATGGTCAAAAGAGCAATCGTCACCAAAAACTGAACGTCACCAAAGGTGGCATCACTAAAAGTATAGTTGTTGTAGTGACATACAAAGTCCGTCACCAATAATTATTTATAATGATAGATAGAAACCGTCACCATTTCATATGAGCAATGGTGAAAGACCATAGCCTCCGTCACCAAAAACTAAACATCACCAAAAGTGGCGTTGCCAAAAGTATAGGTGTTGTACTGACATACAAAGTCCGTCACCAATAATTATTTATATGATGGATAGTGACCATCACCATTTCATATGAGCAATGGTGACGGACCATAGCCTCTGTCACCAAAAATTGAACGTCACCAAGGGTGGTGTCACCAAAAGTATAGGTGTTGTAGTGAAATTCAAAGTTCATCACCAATAATGATTTATAATGATGGATAGTGACCGTCACCATTGCATGTGAGAAAGAGTTATGAACCATAGCCTCCGTCACCGAAAACTGAACATCACCAAAGGTGTTATGCTGACATTCAAGGTCTGTCACAAATATTGTTTATAATGACAGATAGTGACCATCACAATTTCATATAAACAACAATGATTTATTGTGATGGATCTTTAATGGCCATCACTATTGATGCATATATATGGTGACATTCGTTGACCATCACCAAAAGCCGCATTGCTAGAAGCATAGTTGTTGTGGTGACATTCAAGGTCTGTCACAAATAATGACTATAATAATGGACAACGATCATCACCATTTCATATGAACAATAGCGATTTATGGTTACAGACCTTTGAGGGTCGTCACTATTGATGTGTATATATGGTGGTGTTTGTTGATTGTCACCATTTCATATTTTTGGTGAGGGTCGAAAAATGTCACCAAAGCTCATTGGTGATGGTCAAAAGTGCCTCCGTCACCAAAAATTAATCGTTGTCATTCCATATGGATGTCACGGTATGATGGAATCGAACCACGAACCTCCTACTTGTAAAGAAAATGCTCTTCCATTGAGCTAGCACCCTTTAAAGAATTATACTTTTAAAAATTAGACCTTGAAGCTTCATAAATTGTAAATTCTACAACTTTCAATAAATTAAAGTCTCGACAATATTTTACTAAACAAGCAAAGTAGCATCGAAGCTGCAGGTCCCTACCTAATGGTTATTAAAGTTATGAAAAGTGGGTGGAGGGAAAAATAGTTATGTATATGAGAATCAATATATTTCGTTGAATACTCAATTAGAAGTTAAACTCTTGAGACATTTATAACCTATAAATGACTTATAACTATCAAATGCACCAAATATTTCAAAGGAAATGTCATAAGTGGATAACATATGGAAGAAGAGGAGGCAGGGACATGGAAGCCTTGAACATCTTGGCATGCCTTAGTGCTTGGCACATCTTAGCTTGTTTGACATGTCTTCGTACTATTTGTCACATGTTAGCATGCCCTAGCATTCCCTAACACACCTTGGCAGTGATAACCTCACAACTAGCATTAAATTTTTGCATGACATGGGAACTTTATATTCACTAGAACACCTTGGCACTCCCCGTTTTTATGCCCTCTGTTATCCTCCACAATGTCCCAGGCTGATGAGGAGATCGACGGAGGTAACCACAGACCAATATTTTAGTCTGGTAGCTAGACCTACCAAGCGAGAGAAGGCCTCCTCTATAAAATCATAGCCAAGAGATGACTAGAATGTAAAGGATTTTAGGCTACAAAGCTAGGCTCAGGTGGGTTTTTGGAAAATTTAAGGACTTGGAAATTTGTCCATCGATGTCTTGTCTAGAAAGGACTTTGTCAAGGAGGCAGGGACTTGGAACTTTGTCTAGGATAAAGCACCTAACATGGATGACAGAAGCTCCCTAGAATAGAGTAGCTCTTACCTAGAAGAGTGTCCCCTACTCAAAATATAGAACCCTTCTTTACTATTCACTTTTCTTATAGATAAATTTGTGCATAAAATAGTACTAAGAAAAACACCTAAATTAAGAAATGTGAGCATCTAAGCCAAGCTATAACAGTATACTAAATATGGCTCCATATAACTTTGGGAAACACTAGACAAGCATGCTTGCATAAAACAACCATAAGATGCCTAAAATCAATGTGCTTCTTTCATCGTTTCTATACCCTCACAGAACAACTGGAATCTGTAGCATGTACCCCAAGGCTGTATGCATTTGTTAAAGGTGTAGATTGAAAGGATCTACTCAGATGAATTATTATTGAAGGAGAAACACCTTCAAAAAAATAGATATAGTCTACTATGAATTCAACCCATTTACACACAGACCAAGGCTGCTATTGTGTACACTTCTCCGCTAAATGGAAACTGCAATGTATTGTAGTTTTGCTGAAGAAAAAACACCTTTAGTGCAACATGGATAAAACTCTAACAAATATTGTCACTGTGGCCTCGGTTGTAGATGATCTCATCAATATAGGTAACAACTTCGATAATTGAAAAACCAAAAGGTGAGCTTCATAGATCATTTGAAATGACATATTTGGGCATACTTTATTATTGTTTAGGAGTGTTAGTATAGAAAATGCAAGGTGGCATGTTTCATATTTATGTCACATGCCAAGGATGCAAAGAAATACATAAAATTTTAAATAGCATGGTATAAGTCAATTACAGGTTTTTTTGAAACAGGAATGGAATTCTCCTTGTGTGGGTTCTAATCTAGTGGGTATAACTTTAAATAAGAAACTGATAGTCATGGGGTTGGAATTGTCTCACAATTGATGAAAAGTCCCAAATTTGTTCACTAGAAAGAAGCTAAGCAAGTCGTCAGGTTTATGGAAGGGAACACCCTATTGATAGGAAGATAACTTAAAATTAGGCAGGCATATTATTTCTCTTCTTCTTATACGTGTGTGCTTCGAAAAGATAACCACATCCAAAGACTCAATAATAGCTCTGGTAAAGTTTATAGATGTGAAGCACTTCAATTCACTTTCTTACATTGTTGAATGAATGAATTTCTTTTGAGGTTATTGAATTCTGCAATAAGACATGGAAGTGTTTAGAGAATATGTCTAATGACAAGTTAATATTTGATAGTTTATACTAACAAGGGAGCATGAACCACACCAATAAAAATAAACATACCAATGACCCAACATGATCTCTTCCTTTTTTTTCTATTTCTTCTTATGCTTTCCTTTTATGCTTGAGATATGCCTTCAACAAAGGCACAAGTGGAAATTTTTCTACATGTCCAAATGTAAAGACAAATAGTAAAGCATCCATTTTTCTTTGACCACACAATTTTCCACAACATCTGCAAGAAACAAGACCAAACATGTCATGCAGGACCAAAATCAACCAATTAGAAGCCCATAAAGTCTTGAAACAACTTGTATAAACCATAACTTTGTAAGCAATTTCAAAATAATTTAGAGCATGAGAGTCAGCAAGTTCAAGAAACCTTTATGCTGAAGGCATATTAAGCATAATAATCATCTATGTCTGAAGAATTAAATCATCAGCCAACTAGTAAACAAACCTTTATGCATAGTTTGTTTTGCAACCCACAGCTGCATAGTTTGTTTTGCAACCAACAGTCACAGAAGAAGGCTAAACAAATTTCATGTACCCAAGAAATTTGTATTTTCTGGGTTCTTTTAAGCGAGTAAATTTTAGGGCTTTGGTCCAATAATAATATAGAAAATTCTCATTTCAATCTTAAAAATTTATAAAAATATAAAAGTTACAGAAACTTCGCACATATCAAATTTTTATGTGTTCAATTTGATAATATAAATGGTGCAAGAAAAAAATAATAGTCTCTGTTGTAGGCAAGGACTAAAAGTAGATCTACTAAATGGGCCTAAAACATTTTATAGATAATACATAAAGGAATCTCTCTTCATAACTAAATATCAATTTTGGAGTTCTCTAAACAAAATAGCAAAATTGATATCTTTTATTTCTTAATATTCAACCATATTCCTTCACAATCTGAATGGACATAATCCACATTCACGTCCACGTTGACATTGACATCATCAATATGTTCTTCACTTACACATTTTGTTTCTTGAAATTCTACAACCTGTGACAAATCTGCATGATCGGGTTCATATGATGTATTATTTCTCAATCCTTTTGGAGGACATGTTAACACTACATACCACTCAGTCTCAACTGGATCTTGTACATAGAATACTTGTTTAGCTTGTGATGCTAGAATAAATGGATCATCTTGCCAATGATTTTGACTTAAGAATTTCTTTATATTCACCATTGTAAAACCCAAATCATCAGTTTTGATCCATCTCTTATTGTATACATCAATCCAATTACATTTGAACAATGTGTACTCCATACAAAAATAGTCCAATGTAATTATTTCTTCTACCACTCCATAAAATGTTTTATTTTGAAATACAAGGTTTGCATCTTTGGAACTTGACCTCATCATTGTTTGAGCTTCCATACATACGCCACTATTTTGGGTGGTTCTCTCATTCTCTATGCTTTTTGTATGGAATCTATAGCCATTGATTAGGAATCCCTTGTACTTATTCACGAATTTCCTAGGGCCACATGCTAGCCATTTAGGTGTATTAGACACCTTTCCATCTCTTTCCACCTGTATAGTTATAGATTTTTAAATGTAGTTAGAATTCATACATTCGACCTCTAAAAAAATATTTAATTTCCTACATGACAATATTCCCATATACTGATTTTTAAGTACACTTATAATATAAATAATATTGTTTCCTATTGTTTTAACCAACTAGTAAAATGATGGGTATGGAATTTCTGCAATAGAGCTTCATCTCTTTCTGTTTGGGTAATTGAGTTGGCAATCTCCATTTTGTGCATCCTAATTCAATAATTATCGACAATAGATATGGTGGTTAATGTGTTTTGATAAAATATCAATAAAATATTTCTAAAGGTCAAATATGTTAATCTATCCATGGATCTTTGTTTTGTTAAACCATAAACAAACAAACAAAAAGTTACATGCAAATATGTTACTTACTCTATCCATGGATCAACTTCATTTGTGTGAAAAAGAAACCACCTATGGGCTTGTTCCCAACTAATGTCATCTAGTTTTGAAGGAATTGGAATAGATAATGACTTTCCATCAAGGAAAACTTCTTCAACTTCCTCATCCCACACTTCATTTCGATCATGTGTGGATCCAATAGCTTCCATACCTTTCAAGTATCCTCAACAAAACTTTATTGATTCCTCCATAGTATTGCTTTTAGCAATGCATCTTTCAGGCCTATTTTTGTTCTTAACATAACTCTTATATACTTTCATGTTCCTACAAAAGGAACAAAAGAGAATTAAGTAATGTCAAAATCTTTCAAAAAAATTCATCTTGTTGTTGTGCTTGATAAAAAGTAAAGTTTCACGTACCTCTCAAAGGGGTACATCCATCTATATGCAACCAGGCCACAATATCGAAGCTCACATACCAAATGTACATTCAAATGAAACATTATATTGAAGAATGGAGTAAATTACTTTTCAATAAAGCACAGTGTCTCCACAGTATCATTTTCCAACTTGTCAAGGCACTCTACTGAAACTCATTTTTCATAGATTTGCATATAAAAGTAACAAAGCTTACAAAGTGTCTTTCGGACGACAATTGGCAATGCATGACGCAGAGCCAATGGGAGGAGTTGTTGCATTAGAACATGAAATCATGTGATTTCATACCATGGAACTTAAGATCTTCCATAGATATATGATTATTTGGATTAGATTTGTAACCATCTGGCACCTTTAACATGAAAAGAACATGACATAGGGTATGTTTCTCTTTCTCCGAAAGAGTATGTGGTGTAGGTGGAAGGAATATTTTTTTCCCTTAACTTCTGGCCACGGTGATTTCCTTAAACCCATTTTTTGCAAGTCATCATGTGATTTTTTTCCATCTTTGGACTTCCCTTTTATATCCAAAAGAGTTCCAAAAATGCTTTCAAACACATTCTTCTCCACAGGCATTACATCTAAATTGTGGCGTATTAGGAGTTTCTGCATTCCAACACATAAAGAATATCATAACAATATTTAATATGGACAAAGATAAACAATAAATTCAACCAAGAAATCTAATCACAATGTGGTCAACTAAGCAAGTTACGTCCAATAATTAGGCATCGTTGATGGGTCTACATACCTCCCAATATGGTAGATTGAATAGAATTGATTGTTTCTTCCACACCACAACATCAGATTTTTCACCTGTTTTGTTGTTTCTTTTCCTTTTATTTGATTCAATCTTCCCCAAAATTTCTTCATTTCCTTTTGTTTCCTTAAAAATATCTAATACTTTTACAATTGGAGGGGCATAACGATGCTCCTCCTTCCCATTAAATGGTGCCTTTTATGAGTGAAACTTATGATGTTGAGGAAGAAACCTCTTATATTCCATGTACACACATTTCTTGCTACAACTAAGGTACTCTGGTTCTGTGTTCCTCCCACATATGGGACATGCATTATAGCCTTTTGTTGTGCAACAATCCATATTCCCATAAGCAGGAAAATCATGGATCACCCACATAAGAATTTCCTTCATGTTAAATCATGTCTTACTATAAGAATCATATGTCCATGCCCCTTGGTCCCATAATTCCTTTAGTTCATCTAACAAGGGTTCCAAATACGCATCAATGTCATTGTCTGGTTGCTTGGGACCAGGTATTAACAATGTTAGGATACAAAAATTCTTTTTTGTGCACAACCATGGTGGAAGGTTGTATGTAACTAACACTATAGGCCAAACATTGTATGTGCTGCTCAAATCTCCAAAAGGATTAAATCCATCTACTACCATTGCAAGTTGTACATTGCGAGGTTCGCTAAAAAAACTAGGCCATTTGTCACCAATAGTTTTCCATGTTGGGCTATCAACATGGCGGTGCATTTGACCATCATTGCTTCCATTCTCATGATACCACCTCATTTTTTGTGACATGCGTGTAGAGCTATAATGAAAAATATTTATATCATTTATATAATATATTATCATATAATAACACTATGACAAATGGTAAAGATGATACAACAAGGGGAAAACTTGAATAAAATTATAGTGTTCAAGATCATACTTATACATTCTCTTTAGCCTTGGTGCTATGGGAAAATATCTTAACACCTTGGTTGGAACACCTTTCCAGACCTTGTAAGATTGAGCATCCACCTTCCATCGAGTTTTTCCACATGTTGGGAATTGATATTTACTTTCATAACTTCCTCGATATAAAATGCAATCATTTGGACATGTGTGTGTCATATCATAGTTTAATCCCCATGATTTTATCAACTTTTTTGTAGCATATGTAGAATCTAGAACTGTGTTATCTTTAGGAAGCACATCTTTTTGCAATTCTAACATTTGGTCAAAACTTGTATCAGACGATCCACTCTTCACTTTCAGATTGTATAATTCTACAGTGGCTGATAGTTTTGTGAATTCAACACAACGTGGGTACATTGGCCTCTTGGCATCTTCAATAAGCTTCTTATATTCACTAAGTTCATTTAGTACATTTGTTGATGCCAACCCCTCATTATCACAAATCTCATTGATGTTTTGATTAAGTCATCGATTGACATCATTCACCATTTCAAGCATTTGATCACCAACAATGGTTGCATCATCATCATCATTTAGACGTTCACTATCATTCTTAAACAATGTTTCATGCTCATTAACCTGATTATCATAATCATGTTCGACAACATGTTCATAGCCCTATTAATAAGAAAATTAAAATTTTGTTAATAATTTTATGGTTTTTATGAAAATTAAAATCAATAGAATTTGGTCAACCTAGTCAAATAGGGCCCTTGACTAATATGAAATGTCTTAGAAATTGAGATGAAATATGCTCGATAACTTCATCTAACTCATTTTCAGAATTTTGCTTGTCCTAATCAATAATAGATGGAATCTAAAGGAAACAAAGAAAAAAAATTGGAGTTTGCACATAGAAAAATAAGTGATTACTTTACTGTAAAACATATAAGGTTGAAACTAGACCAATTCAATTTTTTTCAAGATACCTCACTGGGAATGCTCTCTCGATGCAGATACCAAATGTTATATCATTCTATTATACCATCACAAATCAAGTGCTCTCGTACTTTATCAAATGTTTGTACTTTCACTATGCCACATTTATTACATGGACATTTTGTGGACATCTTATTCCTTGAATTCTCCTCAACAAACTTTAAGAATTCATCAACCCCATCTCTATATTCTTTTAGTGTCCTACACATAACCATTTTCAAGTCATATAAATTTCATTGAGCACAAGTTACCATTGATACATTTTTTGCATATCACAATGAATAATCAAATACACAACCTATACCTATTTTTCAATTTCATCCAATTTCTTTTGTCCATTAGATAATATGTTCCAAGCTCCTTTGAAATTGCATCTACAAAGAACTATATAAGCTAGTTGATACTAAAGATAGATCACAAGTAAACTAAAGATAGATGTTGATGAAAATAAGTCTAGATTTGTAACAAAAAATTAGCAGCCCTATATAATGACACATTAGATGTAATAGAACCTTCTAATGGTGTATTTATGTTGCTACAATCCACTATTTTGTTGGTATATGACTGCAAGGGCCACATTTATTCTAGACCTACTCAAGGTTATAGTGAATTTTTTATTAGTCCTTTGGTACGATCCTAACCACTTACTAGACGAACTTGAAAATCTAGAGACAATCTAGCAAAGCCTGAAGTTAAATTGCTTTTGTTTACACACAAGTGAATGGATAGCTCCTTGAATGTGTGGTTTTGAGGGCAAAGTATATAAGAATTTGATTGAAGGTGAACATTAAAAAGGCATTGTTGAATTGTGGTAATCAACCTGAAAGAGGAATTGGCATTCACACTTAACCTTGAAAATTATGTGTTCACTTTAGGCATCATTTTATTTCCTCAAAAGAAAGCTATAGGCATCGCTATATTTGGCATCACTATATTAGCAATGCCTAGTTATACCTCTGTCCATGATATCTTCAGCACTCTAGACTCTAGACTCTGTTAATGGCAATTCTTGGTCATCCTATATTAGCCATGACACAATGAATAAGGTATTAGCGATGTATATGTCATACTGTATGATACGAAAGGTGAGAACTGAGGTAAGCACTAAGGGAACATCTCAGCCAAAGTGAAAAGTGCCCTTTCAATCATATAAAATACTTCCTCAACTTCTAAAAGAGTTAGCTGAAGCAAATGTGAATCTAATTTATTTATCAAAAACTTGACTTCATCTAATCTAGGAACCAAGTTGGCCAATTACTTGATAGATAGGTTTGACTTCTTGGTCAGCTAAGGTAATCTCCTATTAAAATTCACAATGAAGTTCTAAAATCTTACTGATATACCCAATAATTTTAGGTCGTCGTAGAATGGCAAAGAATGTTGCATAATAGTGTACAAGAAGATTCACCAAATAAATCCTAATGCCATATAATTCGTGCAAGCAATTTCTAACTTTGTTTCATGATACTCAGCACACTAAATATCCACTTGCCACTGATTTGATTATCATAGAGACAATGATTTCAAGAAGCTAGTCTACGCTGACCTAGCCTAATAAAATTATTATTAATCAAATATATTCCAAATGATAGTCACACCTTAGTTATTCTTCACTCTCAACTGTTGTTAAGTTTCCTATGCATACTACAGTCTAGTAAAGAAATGAAAAATTGGCATTATTGAGGCATGGTGCCCTCTCATTGAAAACTAGCAACACTGCAAGATGCTATATATGAGTTGCAATTGCCCGATCATATTTTTTAGCATGATGATATTTTTTTTAGAATAACCACTTGTATAAATTGTTGTTATTTGGAGTTCAGTAGCTATAGCTCCAAAGTTTATCCAAGATTGTAACCATAGTTGTTTTAATCCTCTTAGTACATGTCCCAATATACCAATCTCATGCAGGGCATAGATCTACTTTGCCTGCTAACAAATGAAACTGAAAAGGCCAGAAGTAATCAAAAGTTTTCTTCTATCTTTCCTAACAATCACTTAATATGTCATCTAAATGACCATTTCAATATATCTAAGTAATCAGGGTTCATGTGTGCAAGAACATGGATTGTCATTTTTGAAATCAGGGAGAGTAGGGATGCACAGGACAACATAACATACATGTGTATGCAAAATATAAAATACTAAAATCATATAAATATTGAAAAAAGCTAATAAAAAAGGAAAATTTACTAGTGCTAAGACATGAGACGTTGTGATCCAAACTGTAAAACAAATTCTGTACCATTGGGAAGCAGTAGGAGCACATTGTAATTTATATGGTTGTCCCAAAACACAGGGCAAGGGTACATAGTTGTGGGAAATACAGATATTTAGGAACGTTAGATGGTGTTCATAAGTATATTTGGGCATTAGACACAATAGTCAGGTCTCTATAACGATTTACCAGGCAAAATAAAACACATATACAACCTCTGTATGGCTATTGGACATAAAATAGATAGATTAAGCCTCTATATAAGCTAGAGAGGCATGAAATATGGAGGTCAGGTTCATATGTTAGCATACTTGATTGATTCACACAGCAGATCACGGGGAATAGAACATGTAAATCAGACCTTTAATCAGGTTGTTTGGCATGGAGAACACAAATCAAATCTTAAAAAACAAAAACTAGGCACGGGATTAGACCATACAAATGAAAAAGTCAGATTACTTTAAGGGGGGCATCCCTCGAGATTCTCCAAGGACATCATCCCACACCTGGGCATAGGAGGGATGGAGATATGTGTCCCCACAATGGCAAGACACAAGATCACATCTTCATGGGGATGCAACCTTGGCAACACAAGTACATATAGATGGTATCAGAGCATTGTTTAAATTTAATTTGCAAAATTGACTAGTATTTAGTATTTACACAAAAGGGAGTTATCTAATGTGAAATTAGTCAGGATATATTTTTTCTTTCTATAGAGCCATGGTACCAAGGGCATTTTGTAATTTTTCCTTGCATGAATGACTCAAGTTTGTCATAGCTCTAAACAATATCTAGATAGATTTAATCAGTTTCACACCAAAATAGTGAAAGACATCAGAAATAAGATTCCCAAGTCCACCCTAGAAGAATGATTACATGATCAATAAAACCATATACACCCCTCAACTACCTTTAAAAAAAATCACATATAAGAGATTGCAGGAAGGTGACATGTTTCTTATTATCCAAGTATCCAAAATAATTCACCCATAGAAATCAAGCTAGGGGGGATAAACATATAGCAAATTATGTCCTGCATAAACCTCTATTTTTAATCATAAACAGAAACTAGCTAACAAGGCAAATTCCTAGTACCAACTGTTATTAGCATATTTCGACAAACCTTCTGGGATGAAGCTGCCATTTGTTTGTAGGACAGTCCCAAAACAAATGTACAGTTTATTCAATTTTATCTAATATAAGTATTAAGGACATAAAGTACATGTGTTCCCAATTTCAAATATGTGTCCAATGTAAATCTGCAAAGGATATATCCTTTCTCACCAGGGTAAAAATCAATCTGTCCTTTCGAGCCTAGAGTAATTGTTCTTCTACTAAGTGGTTCAATTAGAGGTTTTACTAAGTGGTAAAGCTAAGTTAACACCTTATCCATAGCCCCAACTCAGATCCCAAAGACTAAGCACAAGGGGAAACAAAGTAGAAGAAAAAATCACGACCATAAAAAGGAGTGTGTTTGGAATTAGCTTTGGGGTTCAATATCTCTCACAACAACATTAGAGGAAGTGATACCGGAGTTCGTGTAACTTGATTAAGATATGTGCATCTATAAGAATTCTATGGATATTAATTTGACAATACTAATAAGACTTCAGGCTTCTTGTTGTTGCATAGCCTATTTGTTATATACCACATTGTTCAAAGTAGGGATGAGTAATCTTCTCAGGTCAAAAATCTAATTTCATGTGTAGTATACTAAAACCTACAAGTTACTTCCACCCACCCTGATCTGAGCACAATATTGGAAATAGAAGAAAGACACATGCATAGTAAAAAACACAAGAGAGCTAGTACACAAGCATGAGAGAAGATTGCTGGAAATATGCCCATGTTGTACACTCCTTTGTGTTTATGCAGGATACAAATTTGTGAGGAAACTGATTAGAGATAACCAAATCTCTAATAAAATACAGTAAAGTGGGTGAGCAATCAGTTATGGTTCAGTCACCCAAAAGAGATAAGGATCAAGTACAAAGTATAAAAAAACAACATACATGTTTGCTAAACTAAGTCTCACTAATATATTCCTACCGAGAAGATGTTGTCCTCAAATTTTGCTGAAGATGAGGAAAGTACTGCTCAAATGTAGATTAGGAAACCCACTTTTCCTGAGTGGCCAAGCAGCCTTTGTAGCCCACCAAGTAAGTGGTGATTTGACAACACATAGTAGGTATGGTCTGGGCATCAACAGGTGTATCTTTGTATAGAGCACACTAAAAATCTAGAATTGTGGCCTCCCAATGTGCAATTGGAATTTGGAATAGGTTCCTCTGAGTGAGGTGGTTCATATGGGCTATATATCAGAGGATGAAGGTGGATAATGAAAATACAATATAGAAAAATAAATCGCAAGTGCAAATATCAAAAGAACATGACAGAGTTCCGACAACAAGAGACTCTAAATAAACATGATATACACCCTATATACCCTAGGAAGAGATGGTATAGGGTAGAAACAGAGACAAATAAGCTAAAAGGAGATGAGATACCAAACGATCCTTCCAGATGCAAAGAAACCCAACAATAACAGCCAGTGGAAGAGCATGTCGTGCACCAGATAAAACAGTCGAAGCAGCCCGTAGAAAACTTCACCACCTAAGCCAGGCGAAACATACCTGGAAGTCAATGAATGATGATAAACAGTTGCATGCAAGTGCAGTCATTGGAGAGGCCCTGCTTTAGGAATTGGCCTGATCACTCATTTCTGGTTTCTTAATCTCTCATTCGCACCCCATCAATCTAGTCTCTACTCGTTGAATGGAAGGTTTGTTTTGACATGCGCAACGATTATGGGTGGCTATGAATGGTGAAAAGGGATGGGGAATAATATGGATCATATGTTTCAGAGACTGGCCTTTCCCAAATTTGCAGAGCTCCTGAATTATGTTTCTACAGAAATCTCTGAGTTTGGCTGGACGAAGTATTTAGATGTGTCTGTAGATAGATGGAGTGAAGAAAAAAAGAGCAGTCTTGAAATTGAGAAGCGGAAAACAAAAAGATCGAAGTATAAACACAATGCTGAAAAATACCAAACATATCAACTGTCGAGCATTACAGCCAAGGAAAAGGACTCTTCCATGGCTTTAGATGCATGGTCTAGTCCGCAAAATCTGTCTCTACCTATCAGGGACATTGAGTGTGGGCAGGAACAATACGTTGGTCGATCATTTTTCTTCATCTCAAGAGACAAAAGTGATGTTCAGGAAAGATAGGGGGATCTAGAATCTATTGGTTCATGCTCGACAGCTGATGTCTTAGATCTACACTCTCAAAGTTAATGCATAAAATTCAAAGAGACGGGATGAATGAAACTGGATGGGTTTTGAAGTTCAATAGCAATGCATAAAATTTTGAGAGATGGGATGAACAAAACTAGATGGGTTTCCGCAACCCAAATTGACATGAAATTTCTGGGAAATGTAATGAGATTAGTTTGATAGGGGTTTTCTTCTATTGTGGCCCAGAAATATTGTACTAGCAGGCACAATGACAATCTGTTTAGAGTGCACTTTTCCACATCTGCGAAATCCATTGAGGCAATAATGATCACCTCATATCGACCCAGTTCTGATCTAACCCAGACATCTCACCTCATATCCACTCAGTCCTAATCTAGCCCAGACAAAGCCTAGACAAATTATGATGGAGGACAAAACTAGAGCGCTGGAATATCAAAACCAAAATTAAGATTTGAACGATACTACCAAAACCAAATTAATATTTGAACACTTTTCAATACCACCATCGATTGATTTATGCTATGTTGGGTAGAGATATAATAGCTATCAATTGTCCCAAAAGGTACAAAGAGAGGCCGATAGGATTATTAAATTGGAATTGTTGAATTTTTCTAGAAGAGATGTTGGTTCAAGCCTAACGGATGAGCAATTTGAGTTGGTTAAAGGCTTTCTAATTGTTTTTTATTATGGTAAAATTATATTGATAATTCATTGGTTTTACTTTCAAAAGCTTGAAGGAATTTGAAGAGGAGGTATAGAATTGCATTGTGGAATTTCATCCCAAAATCATTGATTTGTAAATACATGCTCAATGAAATGTTAATTGGTTGAAACCCTTCACGAATGTTTGATATAAGCAAATAAGCTGAAAAAGGTTGAAAGGCTTAGTCCATCTATTTATTTATGTTGGATGTGCAGTCAAAACAATTTCAATCTCCTGTGACATACAAGCTACCAGAATTAGCAGACAATTTAGAAGGAAATCCAACAAATTTAGTTAAAGTTAAGTTGAGATTAAAACCTGCTCACAAACATCATTGTAGAAATCTTCAGGAGATGTTCCACTCTGAATCATCTTGTTGAATATGTCATCATATGACTTTGACAACTAAACAGTTTTTTTATTCTGCGTACCTTGTAGAAGAGTATGAATTTGTGCATATTAGGACAGACTATCCAGATTATGGAATCCCAATTTCCTAGTGGGCAATTCTGTGTATGGAATTTGTACTTTTTATGACTCTAATGACAATGAAAAAGTATAATCAGTTGGAAAGCATCAGGGGAAATGATAGACCAAATCCACATTTTCCCAAATTACAAGTTAAACAGCAACCCACATAAGGAAACAAATTTAACGACCATCACTTACTTCAATTTGAAGGGTACCTTACAGTGTGTATGCAAGATTGCAATGAATTCTGCCCCAAAAAATGCTACTAGATGTAAAGAATCAAAGCCACAAACCTAAAAAAATTTCAATAATAGGACCTACTTGGGACAAGCATAATCCTTACTCCACTCCAAATAAGAGTTGTAGTATACAGATTAAGATACTATGTAGGAAAGCATGCCTTATGAACATAAAAGGAAAAATATAATAGTGTTTTAATTGCCATATGCAAGGCCTTCACAGATTGCCCCATGACAACATAAAAGGAACTAACAATATAAAACACGCATCCATAACCGCAAAGATAAAGGAGCAGCAAACATGCATTCATCCAAAAAATTGCAGCAGGAAAATAGCCAAACAGTATATATTTTCTTCCATTAATCATAGAATTTAATAATAGTATGGTGACATTTAAATGGGGGTTATGGTGGTAGGTATTGCTAAATTCTGTCACCACACTTTTAGTATTGCTAATTGCAATGGGGGTTATAATTCCGAAATCACACTATTAGTATTGTGAATTGCAATGGGTTATATTTATGAAATTATTGTATAATAGATTTGAAAATAATAATAATAATAATAAAAATCAAGAATATATTATTTTTATGTTTTATTTAAAAAAATCATGAAAAATACTAAATAGAATGAAATTGATATTTGATTTAAAAACTCTAAAATGTCCGAACACTAGCTATATAGATGACTCGTTGTTAATTAAACTAACATCGTGATAGTGATTCATTCAAAATTCAAGAGAGTGTTGAGCTTGGCTTGTGCCGGCCAACGCCATCCTCAGCTTCTTGACGCCAATTTCACCTAATTTCTTGGTTTATTTGATACTCTGTCTATTCTTTGACGACATATTTGAAACGAGGGCGATGCCCATCTTCTTGATGCTCGTCGAGATTCTCGGTTTGAATCCAATGGAAAATCGAGGAGCGTGAGTGAGCCGGGAAGTTGTGAGTGGCGTGAAGCTAGTGTGTAGTCTGGTGGGAATATTCGACACGGTGGGGATTTATAACTTGGTATAAGTTTACACCCAGGAATTAGGTGGCATTTCCATCAGAACAAAGAGGGAATACAATGTGAAAGTGACAATGTAGAGAAGTAGGCAAGAGCAGAGAGCCGACTATCAGAGAGAGCATAGCTATAGAGATGCACACACAACCAACTCAGAGCTTACTTTCATTCGATGTCTAGATAGATAGCTATATACAACAGAGAGACTTCTGGAATTTGGTTGGTTAGTGGCTTCTTCGAGAAGCTTTCTCATTTTGTCAACCATTTCTAGAAACTATGCCTAAAATATCTGTTGAATTATCTAGAACAGTCCAGCAACTACATTAATGAGGGTGGTTGGAATTAATGTCTTCCAACACTCCCCCTTAATTCCAACCATATAACAAAAGCACAAGACACTATACTCTTAATTGTCATGCCTGCTGGTCTAAGTCTCAGCTAGGCTTACAACAAAACATTTCATTTTTGACTTCTTGCTAAGGGGTCCATGCTTGTTCATTTGCTGGTGCAGTTTCATCTTCACCTTTCTGGCTTTCCTAAAAGAATTCCTCTGCTCCTTGCTTATGTACTTAATATCAGCAACCTTTTCCGGATCAAGACCCCGAACAAGGTAATCTAATTCAAGTTCTCCCCACTTTCCATGAGGAGCCACCAAAATGCGCTCGTCGTTGAACATGAGCGGCCTCCGAAGAACATCCATGGTAGTATCCTCCACAGTAGCAGTCATCTTGAAAGCAGATCCAATAAAACTTCTAACAATTGGGTTTTTACTCTGAGTGATTTCTTCAACAACATGATCCTCAACAACATGAGTGATTTCTTCAACAACATGATCTTCAACAACATGAGTGATTTCTTCAACAACATGAGTGATTTCTTCAACAACATGATATTGTTTGTCAATGAACTCAAAAATACTGCTAATCCCAAATGGGTTCCTGAGAAAATGATCATTGAAAGGATCATTGTCAAAAAAGTCTAAAAAGATAGACATATCAGCTAGGCTTAAATTTTCCTTAAACTCTGGCGAGCTTTGACTTCAGAATAGCACCACTCTTGGAATAGCACCTCTCGGCTCTGCCTCTCACTTCTTATCCTTGACCACTGGTTTTAGCTTTACAATTACCATGTGCAAAAGAGACACACCTTGCAAGAACTTGTTAGAAATCCGAGTTTTATCCCGTTGTTCCTCTTCTAATATCAAATCAGGATTATGGAAAAGACTAATTTCATTCCTTAAATTGCCTCATACATGACAGCAAACGATACTATAAAAATCAACACAGTTACTGCAATTAAACACAGAAATTGCACAGCTGGACAGACTTACTCTGCTTCCAGCCTCACAAATCTCGGCCCTCTCGGATGCTCACAAGCCTCAACCACACAATGCCACTGGCCCCAGCAGCCACACATGCACAGGCGGGCACGCTACGCACCCTGTCACTTCTCAGCAACTTCAGCTTTGTTCGACCCTCTATGGGTCATGCAGCAACACCAAAAACAACACAACTCTTCACTGCTGGCTCAAGTTTACCCCACTCCAGGCAACACTCCAACAGCGATCTGTCAAGCAAGACTCCAACAACGATCGTCTACAGCAACGACTTTCTTCTCCTCCAGTTGGCTCGATCCACCCTCAGTAGCGTCCACAACCCTAATGCTCTTCAATTTCAACTCAACTCCAGGTTTTTACACGCATAAAGATTAATTCACCAAACAACCACTTCACGATTTCATTCCGCACATTGCTCTGCGGTCCTTTTGATTTCTTCAACGAGCACTGCACCACGCTAGATATCAGAGAGCACACAGCTCTTCTACGGGTGAGCAGTCATTGTCACACGCACGACTCTCACCCCACCACGGCTCGTTCTTCCTCACACACTAGACACAGTGGAAACCATCAGCTCTGATACCATATCAGAGAGAGCAGAGCTACAGAGATGCACACACAACCAACTCAGAGCTTACTTTCATTCGATGTCTAAACAGATATGTATATACAACATAGGGACTTCTGGAATTTGGTGGGTTAGTGGCTTCTTCAAGAAGCTTGCTCATTTTGTCAACCATTTCTAAAAACTATGCATAAAATGTCTGCTGAATTATCTAGAATAGTCCAGCAACTACATTAATGAGGGTGGTTGGAATTAATGTCTTCCAACACTGAAATGCCTACTAGACCTCTTTTGGAGGGACCCATGGGCTCCGTCACCAAAAAAAAGGATGTTAAACCTACACCAGTGCATGTTATGCTCGTCAATAGATGGAGTATCAAATAAACCCATAAATTTCCCATCAAGAAGCCTAGGATGGCATTGCCAGCACAAACCAGGCTCAGCAATTCATTATAGTGATTCATTCAAAGATTCTATGAAGAGAGAAATACTATCCATTATCTTCAACATAAAACAATAACTCAATGCATATAAACAAGTTTTAGAAATACCTGAGGCGGTGAATGAAGTTGTGCACCTATGAAAGCAGTAATTGGCCCCACTGAGCAGCAGCATCCATATCCATCCTGACATCTATCAGTGAGCGTTATTTCATCTCTTCTAAACAAAAAGAGATACAAAAAGAAAAAGAAAAAACATGATAGAAGATATATTTTTCTTAATGTAAACAGGTGAGTATCTGTTTTCGACACAATCATTAAAAAAAAATAAAATCTAACAATTTTCAACAAAATGTTATAAGATTTTGCATTCTATTTAATTTTAAACTAGTACAGAAACACATAGGTAGTTTTTGAGATCTTCCATAATGGAATGGGATCAGCCATTGATCATGCATATTGAACAAGACATTGACAACTCATACACAAAATATTTGAAGGATGATTTCCAAAGACAAGCACCTATCTGTTCTTATTGCAACTATAAAATATCTAAGAATATTCAATAAGAAGGTTATAAGAACTTGAATTATACTTAATGTGGAACTTCTTTATTTAAACTAAAATTTGGACAAAGATATGAGTAGTTTTAACCTTTTGCAGAATGGAATTGGATCAGCTCTGTTGAGCGGGACGCTGACAATTCGTGCTCAAAATATTTGAAGCACGAATCCCAAGGAAAAAATGTTATAGAGAAAGTACCAGGTCTCGTGAAAATATTATGTCTAATTCTTTATCTGCAAGTATTTTTGTTTCTGTTCTAAGCTATTGTAGAGGATCCAAAGGTTAAAAAAAGAAAAATCACTATTTTTTATGAGCTTTTTCGTGCTTTCTTGAGTTTCTGCATAGAATCCTTTCTCGTGAGTTTTTGTGCTTTCTTGACTTTCTTGATTTTCTGTTGTTTCATTTTCTGGTTCAGATCAATGGTTGAAAGTGTCTCACTTAATCTAACGGAGCAGGATAAAAGTTTTGACGAAGAATTTGATGCATAGGAAGGCCTATCGGCCTAAATATTAATTAAAATAAATAAGAAATAGAAAAAAGGTTACCATTGAGAATAAATGGTATTTCTTCTTAAATTAACGTTTTAAAATCTTCTTGGATGTAGTCTAATAAGAAATCTATGGAACTAACTATGTTGTTTATGAGTTATTTAGAATAATAGGTTATCAAATGTATTTATTTCAATATTCAATTTTCTATACTTATTAATGAAATGAGGATTTATGGTGCATCAATCAACAAAGATTTCACTGGGAATGGTTTTTCAACTAGCATGCAAGGTTAGGAATTATTTTACATCACATAGTATTGCTATATAAGACTACATGTTATCAATAAAAAAAAGTAAGACACGTGATAGTAATATTGTATTCCTCTTCATGCTTAGTATCTTCAACTATGTCTTTGACCTTTGCACCTTCAACGTCTCTATTCAATATTTGTCTTCAATATATATCATTTCACCCATCAATTGTTAAAGTGGAAAATTCTAACAAAATAATTCTATATCCTTTTGTGGTAGAAACATTCAATAAGAGTGCGTAGATTCAAAACTTCAAAATTATAAAGATACGCTATCCACAGAAATCATTCAAATAAAATCTCTTAAAGGTAACATTTAAATCTAATTTATTCTTATAATTAAATGTGACAAGCTCTATTGTAATCAATTTCCTATGAACAATATGTTCCCATACCATATAAATGAGATACCAAAAAGATTATTTACTTAATCCTTGGGACCACTAATGAAATTATCAGACCAAAGTCATTAAATAAGTCACCATTGAGGAAATTTTTTGGATGTTATTTGGGCTTTTATCACATATGCATGTAATCTTCGAAAACACATCTTCCAAAATATCACCAAACATATTGATGTAATCCATGGGACCATTCATGAAATTATGAGGCCAAATCCATTAAAAGATTTACCATTGAGAAAAATTATTAGATGAAATTAAGGCTTGGGATTTTATCACTTAAGCATGTATTCATGTTGTTTACACTTCCAAAACATGTCATCGAAGCTATCACCAAACATAAGATATCATATGCCATGAAAGAGATTAAAATTTACACTTTTGTTGTAAGTTGTGCATTTATTATCTAACATGGAATTCTTCATAAATTTCACTTTTGATTCATCCCTTCTAATCCACACAAATTTCGACCATTCTTTACCCTTCCTCATCATTTGGCCTCTCAAATTCATGTCACTACCATGAGATTTTTCCACTACCTTGACACAATTCGAACATGAAACAATTTTAAATCTATGAAATTGAAAACTAGCTTGGGCCTCTCGAACTTGCCATTGAAAACCTCCACAATGATAACACTCACCTTGGTGCAAAAAATGGTGATGAACTTCTTCTACTTTCAAAATTGAACCTTTGTGGGCATCATTTTCTATGGGCACACAATGTCAACATCCAACACACTCACAATGTGGTTTGGAGATTGCATATAGCCATGTGCTCCATGACATACTCCAACGACCTAACCCCTTTGTTCACTACGCTCTATTGATAAATAAACTTGCACGTGGATCTTAACGGACATGAACATTGTCTTGAACTAATGCAACTGTCAATGGTCTTCTTCAATCAACACACAAATTTAACCTATCAAACAGAATGATAACTCTCCTATGAACTATGACGCAACCTTCTTTGATTTTTTTATATGATAATAGTTATATATAAAATCCACATTCTCGTGCCCTTCATCCTTGCAATCTCCATGAGGCTATAGCCATGAATAATAGAGAAATTTGGCACTTCATGTTTCAATAGCATAGTAATGGGTGGAGGAGAACCAATGTTCAATATCTCTACCTGACTCAATATCCACATGGCCACTGGAGAAAATATGTATTCTAGTAAACTCTCTCACTAGATAAACAACTCTTCTTTCTATGCATAGCACAATATATAATGTCAGTAGGAACTCCAACAAGTCCACATTGTAGCCAATGATTGTGGTGCAAATAAAATGCCTTCTTATCTAATCTAAAACTTGAACCTAATCCTCAAACCCTTTGTTCTAGATTAATGCAATGGTAACTTTCTCTTCCACATGCATGGTGACAGTACACATGAGTTACATACTTCAACAGTCTCCATGTTTGTCATGGTTGTTCATCTTTAGACTTTTCTTTTCTCATCCATGATAATGGGATTCAATGGAGCCCCTTTGGAATTTATGACTTGGTCATTTTCCTCTAGTGTATTTTTTTGTATCACTGTGCATTGTAATCTTAGTGTTGAAATCTTCTCAAAAAAAGTCAATTTTTTTCTCCATCACACTGAATTTATGCAAAACAAATTGACACTGCCTACCTTTCTCCACCACCACCTCGGCAGTGAATATTTTATTCATCCAATACAACTCATACAAGTTAAATATCTATGTTTCATGAGTTATCAAGTACCTAGGGTCATAAATGTAACCTTCGAACTCTTCTTCCTAATATTCTTTGGACAATTTTTCCTTGTTATGTGGATAGATTTCCCCCTGCTTGCCATCTCTTTTTTTTTTCTAAGAAGTGACTATGAAAGCCCTTAATTACCCTCATAGAATTTGTTTGGGTTCTTCTTGTACATTGAGGTGTTTGAATGAGTAGAGGATGCTTGCCAATATTTTGTGGTGCCTTTAGCAAGCCCTCATTTATTACATTAAGGTGTTGAAACATTTCCTCTGTGTTTCATGGTTTTAGGTTTACACTAAAATGATAAATTTGGGGTCATTTGAAGTAAGAGGGACTTTAAAATTAGGGTTAGGGTTTCCCAAATATCATTATATTTATTAAATTCTATCATCAAAGATGTAAGAACAAATTCAATTTTAAACATTTAAAAAAATAGGGTTTGTTGGCCAAAGGGAGTAAGACACTCTTGTGTTTGACTATTTTGACCCACAAGCATGGGAAAGGGTTGGAGTGCACCACCTAACATCTAAGAGAGGTACACACATGTGAGGAAGTTAGTTGGGAGTTAGTTATTTACTGCTTGTATTGAGCACATCATTTCATGGTGGCACATGGTTTTGTAATGATGGCTTAGGAGGACTTTCTTCCTATAATAGGATGGCACTCCTCTCATTTGTGCATGGTTGGAAATGGAATAAAACTCTCATTTTCTCACTATTGGTATGAAATTTTTCCTATGTCTTAAACATTTAGTCTCATGTTAGAAATAGAAAGGATTTTTGGCATGCACATTACATTGAAGGAAGGAGCTAGTGGAACATGAACAAATGCAATTAAGATATGGAGTGTTCCTATGTTGTTGCATTGTCAAAATATTTAAGCTAATTTTTTATTATTGGGGTTGGCTATTTTCAGAATTTAATTCTTTACTTCACATTTGAGCTTAGAAATTTTAATGTTTTTTAGTTGCATTACTTATGCTAGATCTAATGCTAGTATAGCCTCTCTTTGATTTCTATACAATCCGGCTTCCTAGAGTGATGTTTTCCAAGCATTCACCAAGGAACGTGTAGAAACTTCATAAATACAAGGAAAAAATGCTTTTACTTGAGGGTCAAGATAAGATGCCATTCCTAGAGGAGGCATCTAGGGCCTTTTCTTTTCTTTTCCAATCGTTTCTTTGAGTTTTTCCTCTAAATTTTGTTTACTTGTAGCCTAGGACTTGTGTATCTTTACCTTTAGAACTAAGTTTCTTTTTTCCTATTTGAATGAGCTAATTTCTTCACCTTTTGTTACAAATATATTTTGTTCTCCAGGTCAACCATAAGAGATGGCATAATCTCTAGCTTTATTTGTTGTTTGTATGATATTATCTACAGGTCGTCCATTTAAAAGGGATTGATTCCAAATTGGATTACCTTCCTTTTATTTGATATAAGGATTTATTGTGTTTGCTCAATTTTTTGAACTTATATCTTGTCATGCTAATAGTTTTTCTCAAGGTTTATCATTTGAATTTAGCATAAATAAAGTTTTGATTTGGTTTCCTTGCACATAGCCTTTCATCTAACTCTAAGCATTGTTATGGAGGTAAGTCCCCTCTGCGGACAGAGGCAATCCCTACTAGCCCAAATAGGGTCTAGCAACAATCAAACAACGCTAGCACGCAGGTTCCTAATTGCAAATCAAAGACCAATGATGAGGGCCTACCTGGAATCCAACGCTAGTACTTGTAGAAGAGTCGTCACTCCCGTTCATTTGCTCCGGCTGGTCACAATCCCCACGATCCTCGTGAACGGACACCTCAACATGAAAAGAACGACACAAACACAAGCATAAAATCCAATTGATGCAACTATATATCAGTCAGAAAGGATATAACTCAATCATCATTACAAAGACAATAAGAGTGGAACCATAATGATAGTCGTCTATTATTGATAAACAACAAAGAAGAATACAACCATAGTTCTGACGTCAAATCCTCCTTTGGCTGGGTGATAAGCAACACATGCCTTGCAAAGCTTGTTGGGAATGGGGAACAAGCCTCTCTCTCCTTGGTTACTTAGACAAGAATCTCCTCACTTAAGATTTAGCCTCATGGGAATGAATAAGGCTCCTTGTAGCATGAACTTGGCAATTCTCAGACTTTGGGACTTAGAATTTGGGACTTGGAGACTAACTTGTCAAAGGCAAAAGGACAAGCTTTTATAGATAGAGGAGAAGGAGTT
The DNA here is from genome assembly GCA_031772625.1 of Pinus tabuliformis. NCBI lineage: Eukaryota > Viridiplantae > Streptophyta > Pinopsida > Pinales > Pinaceae > Pinus > Pinus tabuliformis. The sequence goes on from CM062815.1 coordinate 195,079,704, forward strand.
AGGGCCATCCACAAGATTCATGGGATTGGCTTTATCACTAAGAAGCTTCCATGAGAGGTGGAGAACTACTTCCCTTCTATGGAGATTTGAAGCCCAACTAAACTAACTCAAGATGGAATCAATTCATGAATAGGTTAGGAAGAACCTTCGTAAGTTTGTTTGTTAAAAACTTTACCCAACTGGGTTGACGCGAGTGTGACTCTGAGACAGAGCGCCAGCTGGCGTGCCCTCTTTGGAGGATTTCCCCTATTGGCACGAGTGATACACAGTGGAACTGCGCCAATGGAAAAAGGGCTATTTTTATGAGTATTTTACAGAAGGTGTCTTCAGGGCATATGAAGTACATACTCAAGGGGATATAATGCAAGTGTTTTTAGGTTATGCCACTTCTCACAGGTCCCAGAATGAGTCCTCCAGTGTGCGGGAGAGGGGTAACAGGGATGGTGACAAACGCTGACAAATTACTGTGTAACAAGCATAAATAAAATCAAGCACTTCAATTTTAAAACATCTAGTGAGTTTTCATGCTTGGAAATGAATGGCCAACATTTCCACTTTCTCTCTAATCTGAGGTTTTATGCTAACATTGCACAATTGACAAGTGGAAAATCAATTTGTAAGGGGGAAATGATCTAACCTTTCAAATGTATCCACACATCTCGGATTTCTTGAAGGTTGTAATTTTATCTTCATATGCAGACAACATGTTTTCTGCTTTAAATTGCAGCGAAGGCCTCCAAATCCAAATCAGGAGAAGAATATATCAATTAAAGCTCAAAAAAGAGCGAACCAAAATCTGATATAATAAATACATGTGAAAAATCTAGTGGAATCGATAAGGCAATGAAGAATTGAATATCATATAAGGGTACAAAATCTGCTGCGAACTCATAAATATTATGAGCAGAGAAAGAGCAAACAGAGTCCCAAAGCTGGCAAGGGAGAATAGCGGCAGGAAAATAAATTTTAATAGGTCCATTTAGATTTTAGATTAGCTGCTAAATTAGATTTTAATAGCTAGTAAAATATTATAAATCAATTTCTATGGTCACTTAGGTTTTCATTATGTTTATTTTTGTTTGAGCAAAAGGATGTCATCTCACATGGAAGTTATATATAATGATGTTGAAGATAAGTAATAATGTTAGTCTAATTAGGTCATCAATAAAAACTATATGATGCCTCTCTAATATATGTAAGTATGTTCATATAAGGAGGGAAAATGGATATCAGTTTTACACATAAGGCAAATATCTATCAATTTTTAAGAAGGTGAAAAATATGCTTAAATATGTAAATAAGGCTATCAATAAACTTAAATATTTATAGGTAGCCCATTATTTTTTAGGAATTTCAATTAGAGCTTAAAAATAGCCTATTAGAATCTAGCCATAGCTTATAAGGCCTTCACATGTGTTGTTAAGAGAGACATGGGATAAATTTTGACTAAAGGAAATAAGGGGTATAATAAGATCAATGTATGGCACCTACTCAAATCACAAAGAATATACCCAAACCATCAAGATGACACGCTTATATGAAAAAAAATATGAAACACCATAGAACAACTTAGATTAAAACTTATAGCCAAAGCATTAAGAGTTAGAAAAGAGTGTTTAAGTGAACACAATAAAAATAATACACATTGGAAATAGTAGGTGTGGTAACTATGAGGGAGTGCTAGGATGTGCTAGGGAGTCCCAAAGCATGCCAAGAAATGAAGGGGATTCTAACACGTGCTACATAGTGTCAATGGATTGTTAGTCATGCCAGATGTTATCGCATGTCAAGATGTAAACTTTGTTGCTTAGTTGTTTTACGACCACAGTTGGATGTGAGCCTTGTATTCGTAACTTGTTAAGTTGTGTGAGTTGATACTCAACACGAGTAGCCTAAGATGAATTATAGGAAGTGATTAGGTGAACAAGGCATAGTATACTTGTAGTAATTGTAACTTGGTCAAGATGTTGTTATAGTTTGCAAGTTGGTGTTATAGTTGAGGCCGGATTTGGTTGGGTTCCCATGTTGCAAAAAATTTAAGGGTAGTTGTGAGGCATGATATATAAGGAGTGCCAGGCATGCTAAGGAATGAAAAGGTGTGATAACACATGCTAGACAATGTGAATGAATGCCAAGGAGTGTTGGGGAGTGTTAGGGCTATGCACAACATTTTTTTTCAATGACTTGGTTGGTTTCCAAGTCACCAAAAAGGTAAGAAAATCTATAAGGGCATGAAAACTAGGGAGTGCCAACATGTGCCAGGAAATTCCAAGAAGTGCTAACACATGGTAGACAGTTCAAACACATGTTAGGTATGTTGTTGGGGCCTTTGTTTTGAGTTTTTGTGGGAAGACAAGAAAATAACAGGTGTTGGGGACGACCAGTTGAGTTGCGGAGCTAACAGCCGGGGGGGCAAGAACTAGGAGTCGTCTAGCAGTTGTGAAAAGGTGGCAGGGGAGAACAAGAGCAGCTGAGCAAGTAGAAAGCAAGTCAAAATTGTAGGCTAGTCTCCAGCATGAGGACAAGTTGGAGGGGTTGTCCAACTATATTCCATGGAAGGAAAGGATCAAGTTGGTCTTGTAGGTCAACAAGATTTGGGAGTTCACCAAGAAAGCCATCAAGAAGCCAACTGATCTAAAGGAGCTGGAAGTGTCCAGGAAGAACACTGCACATGAGATGTGGATGGCTCTTCAGAATTTGTTCTAGATTAAGAACGAGAAATGGGTACTTGTATTTGCGGATAAGTTGAAGTACACCAAGATGATACAGGGTGAAGGAGTGACTTCATATCTTACAAGATTGTCTAAGGTCAAAGATGAGTTTGTTGTCATTGATATTAAGAAGAGGAAGGTCATTATGTTTCAACTCGATGTGAATGTAAACCCATTTTGAACACACCACAGGGGATTTGAAGGGCAGAATTTGGTGGTCTTATGTGTATGTGGTTAAACAAAAAGGCCCCCTTTCATTTGCATGAAGTGTTCTTGGTACAAATCCATGTTAAAGTTGAGGCCCTGAAAAGATGAAGTCTAAGTACATTAAATGTATTGTCTATAAATAACCTCTCTAACAACCTAACACAAACATATAATGATGTCATTTACATTGGATGTGTAAATTATTTGAATTGGGTTACAACTTTAATCGCTCCCCACAATATAGATTCCAAAGCAACATGTCAAGATCTATTAAGTGGTATGGTGTGCCAATGTATATGAACGAGTATTATGGAGTGTCAAGGAAACACAAGCGAGTGTTAGTTTCAAATGCATGGAAATGAATGAATAAGAGTGTGTGATAGGGAGTGTCAGTGAGTTATAGGTGTGATAAGGAGGGAGTGAAAAGGTATGTTAGGTAGTGCTAATGGATGCTAGAGTGCCAGGGTGAGATGGTAAGATTGTGCCAAATTCCAGAGTGTGGCAATGTGTGCCAGGGAGTGTTAGGGAGTGTCCCCTTGGATTTATTTGAGGTCGAGCGAGCCGAATCTTTTTCATATGGTTGTTTGGATAGCCAAATTTGTTGTTCCCCATGAAGTTAGTGAGGTTCAACAAAACAAATAGGAGAGGCTTTTAGTAACTGCATAGTTGATGAGGTGGTTAAACTGAACTATCCACCATGAAAGGGCACCACCATGAGAGTAGTTATGGTTGAGAGCTATGCAAACACCAATTCCTTCCTACCTACTATTATGGTTCATTATGCAAACCCCTCCTTCCTTGTAAATAGTTAGCATGATAGTTACTCCAGCAGATCCCTCTCATTTCATATTTTGCTATAGTATCAAAATCTAATTTTGAGTGGTTCAATGAGGAAATCCCACATTGGCAATATCAATTGGGAAAAATGGCATTTCTGGGGGTTTCCATAATAGTGGTAGGATGCCTTCAATTAAGAGGCTCGATGAAAGTTGCATCAAGACGTTGAACTTTCCCCATTCGACTATGATGGTCTGCAACCAAAATGCAAGCCCATCCTTCCTTCCTTACTTCTAGATGTAGGGTTTCAACCCATCAAGTGTTATATGGAGGGAGCTTGGAGGCTCATCAGAGCCATTAAATGTGTCCTATTGATTTATGAGTGTTTCACCCCATGTTAAGGTGTGTATCTATGCAAGAGGAGGGTTTCAAACCCGTTCAATGTGTCTAATGTGCCACATGATATTATTCTTTTTCATAGTCTCCACATCAAAGCCAGTTTACATCACTGATAAGTATCTCCTTTTCCTACGCATAAGAAACCCATACCATATATGTTAGGGATGAGTGTATTCCTCCTATGTGTGTGTGGACATTGGTCTAACCTTTTGCGATAGACAGAGATAGAGCTTGCCTGATAACTATGTTTTACTTGACTTCCATTAAGGGACAACAATAAGATGCTATAGCATAAAAGAAGGCATAAAAGAAGATACACACCAACGAGGGGTGCAAACAAGTTCATCCAACATATAGCATTAGTCAATTCGGATGATGTTACCACTACTAGTTGATTAGATTCGACCAAGAATTCCTTCCTGGTAGCTAAGATTTGCAGTGCAAACCTCTTCTCATCTTTACAACTATGATGAAAAGAATCCATGAGTGGTACTAGATCATCTTATCTTAAATCAAAACCCCTATGATTTGGAATTTTGCAATATCCAAAATCTATTTTCGATGCATCTTATGACCATTACTTTTCTTCATGGAGGATAAAAAAAAAAGATTCTTATTATTTAGTTAGAATGGAATTTCCTAAAATTGATCTCTGGGGATATGTCGTAATCAAAAAGAGAAATTCCAAATATATGTGATATAGACGACCTATTTGAGGTTTCCTTGATGAGATTAGTAAGCTCCATCCCATAGTAGAGCTGCTAGTAGTGTCCTAAGATGAGCCCTACTATATTATAGCAACTTTTCACCTCATGAGATAAAAATATTTTTTTGTTGGGTGTTACACATCTAGCTTGCATAAGTCATGTGCAATCAAGAGGTATGTGATCTCCTTAGCACACCCACATCATTCTGAAGACCTACCTCTATTTTTTTGAATGTGTGGAACCAACATTCGCAGAAGATGGCTAAACAAATGCCATGTGACCAATAAATTTGTAATTTCCGGGTTCTTTTAAATGAGTAAATTTTAGGGCTTTGGTCCAATAATAATATAGAAAATTCTCATTTTAATCTTAAAAAAATATAAAAATATAAAAATTCTCATTTCTAGAACCTTTTGAAATTCGACTTGGTGGACCTCCAACTTGGCATTGTTGACCTCAAGTTGGAGAAAGGGAGACTTTGGGTTGGGCACAATATTGTTTTGCTAATGAATTGGTTGGGTTCCCAAGTTAGAAGAAAAGTAAGGTTATATTAGAGGGTGTTAGTGTCAATCAATTCAGCCTATCACCAGTGATCAAATATGCCCTTGCAAGGTGTTATTAGGGTGTCAAGTCAAATTTTTGTCATTTCGGTGAGTCTTCAAATAAAAATTTGGTCATTGGCTAGTGTGTCTAGGGTTACTTCCACTCTCTCAAGAATTTCATATGTCGGTCACTGTCATCATTTAGTTGAGCCTACCATCATGAAAACATCATTAATATCACTTCAGTCACATCATCATGGTCTGCATTTAGCTCAGTGTCACCATTAGGTCATTAGGGTTAAGGTCACAAAATCAGTCATTTCATGTATAAATTCGACAAATGAGGAGAAGCAACAGGTAAATTTGTTCAATAACACTTGATTTCAAATGTAATTTATGTTTTTATATGTAATCATGTTCCTAAGGTTCTAAAGTTGCAAGAAGAGGTCCTAAGGCTACAAAACTCAAAAATAAAGTGAATTGGTGAGGTGGGCCATCCTACCTCATTAATCACTTAGAAACTAAAAGCAAATTATAAAAGCACATGGAGGAGATCATTCACACTCATTTGCACTTTTCTACCATCCTAGTAACGAGATCCCCCCTCTCCTTTGCAAAAATTGTGATTCCATAGCCCTCACTGGAAGAAATTGACTCTCGCTATGCACAAAGAGCCTTCGATGTGCACCTACATAGCACGTTGTGCACAGGAAGCTTTCACTGCGCACAGGGCAGAGCTGTCCAAAATTGTTGTTTGACCACCAAAATTCATTGTTCAAAGCTCTTGTTCAATAATTTCACCCTCCAAGCTCTATAGCAAGTAATTTTAATCATTTTCATGCCCTCATCTACCTCATATGACAAGAAAATTATCAAATACTTCTTCTTCTAGGGTTTACATGATTTTCATGGTTTTGATCCTCAAATGATGAGTTGCTGCCCTAAACCATATATTCCTTGTCCCTACACCTCTATTTGCAACTAATACACCATTTCCATCCATCACAAAGCCTTATCCCCTCATTTTCCATCATTTTCCTCTAAACCCTAATCTACCCTATCTCTTTCTAGGATAGGACTATGTTTTTTCCTTTTCCACCCCCTCCCCTCACTCATTTCCCAAAATTCCTTTTTCCCCTACTCACTGACATCATCGCCTACCCTCCTAAATTTCCTTACAAATTTAGGCAACTCCTAAGTCCATCATACCACCTCATTCCCTCATAGTAGCAAATTTCACTGTTGTTGCTAACCTTTCGCCTAGGGTTTGAAGTATGGATCCTCACTCATCACCATCAGAGAAGAGGAAGTACAATAAGGGGGTAAAGATATTTAGGTTTGAGCCCTCTAATTCCAGTGAAATCACCTCATCCCCATTTGTCATGAAATGCTTTGAAGATGTCAATTGTTTAGCGTTTTGTCAAAGAGTGCAAGAAGTAGGCTACCATGAGAATCTCACTGTTATATTTTCCCTAACCTTGAAGGAAGAAAATATCACCATTGTAGGGATTAATTTCATGTTCTCAGTGGATGCCGTCTCTCAAGCTACATGCATACCAAACCATGGTGAAAACTGGTTCAAAGGCATGAACCTAGACCTAGAAGAGTAAAAACCCTACTTGAAATCACAATACAAAAGAGCTCACTCACATGTTTTCCCATTTAGATACTTGTTGGAGATATATGCACCACTCATGAAGGTTGTCATGAATTTCTTCACATGTGAGGGCATATTTTCCAGGCTATATCAATACCACATAACACTGCTCATGGACTTTATAGCTGCCAAGTCTCTAAATTTGTCCAGCTACTTGTATATGAGCCTAATCAAAATGTCTAAAAGGGTGAAACTGAAAGGAAAAGTGCATTATCCTAGCCTCTTTCACCATAGCCTCATAAATATTATAGTACTCCATCATTTGATAGAGAAGAACGTGACATGGCACACCTTCATTGAGGCAACCTTGAAAACATATATAACCACTTTACCATGCTAGCACCAAACCATGTTAATACATCCCATGCAGGTGGGGTCATCAAGCAAACATGATGAGGTTTCCAAGGCACCAAGGTCTGAGGCGACCAAGACATATCATAGAGGAAAAAGGCATGTGTTTTCTCCTCAAATTGAGGAAGGGGCCATGCCCTACTACATTAATAGAACAAGGATCACCATCACATCATGAGGCTTATTTTCATGATGAGCAGCCCAATGAGCATGAATTTGACCTAGTTGATGTAGAGGCACATGATGAGAATAGAACCCTCCAACAAGTCATTAAAGATAAGGATTCTCAGATTGTGGAGGTCAAGGAAAATTTGGAAAGGGCTAAATTCATCATTTCATTCCTTGAGCAAGAAAACGTTCAACTTAAGGCAAAACAACTAGTCATGGGGAAAGAGAAATTCAAAGCCAAGAAATAAGAGATGAAAGGAAAGGATGTGGTGGACCATGAGGACACTAAGAAGCATTAAGGACATGTCACAAGGAAGAGACCAAGGACAATGGGTCTTAGGAAGGCACTTTAGAGGGAAAAAGAACAAAATCCACCAATGGAAGAATTGACCTTTGAAGATAAGATTGCCATGGAAATAAATGAGGACAAGGATTTTTGGCTTGAAAAATTCAATTTCCACCTTGAGAATCTACTTGGAAAGGCCAATGGGGATAACGATTTGCAAAAGAAAATGGCCATCCATTATTACACAAGGAATCAGGTTGCCAAGGTCAAAATCAAGGAAACCCTAATCAGCCAAGAGGAGAAGGGTAAGTTAGATTTGTTTTATGATGCATCAATTATTGCATAACATACCTCATTAGGCATCTCTGGACAAATTTCGGGAGGATTTCGAGAAAAAATTGTTTTTTTGTGCACACTTGAAATTTTTTGGCAATTTTTTGTCTGGGAGTGCAGCGAGCTCACACTGCGCTTCTTCCTCAAAGCTCTAAATGATGAAAAAATAGAATTTTTGGAAAAATTATTACCCCCTCTCAAAACCAATTTTCCCACTTTCCTGTTCTGGGTCCTAGGTTTTGAAAAAATTACAAAAATGAGGCCAAAAATCACCTTTTTGCCCCTCTTTTTCCATTTCGGTGCACACTTGGAGACACCTTGGGAGAATGGCCATATATCAAGCAAAAAATGGGTCCTTTTGAGTGAAAAAATACTCTAAAGACATATACACTCTCCTATATTTCCATAAAAGGCTTTATATCTAGATTTGGACTTCAGAAAGGCACTCAAAAATGGCCTCCAACAGCTCACTATGTGCCTGGAAATTTTTTAGATTTTTGTAAAATTTTCACTATGTAATTTTTTGTAATTCCTAGTTTGACTTTGGTAAAAGTAAAAATGGTGAAGTAGATGAGTGTGAGGGTAAACGTAAATGTAAATAATGGGTGGTTAGTCTTTGTAAGCTATTTTGATGTAAATTTGACCCCATTTATGAGAGAGGTTGGAGTCAAAGTTAATTGTAGAAGTTGTTTTTAACTTCCCTAGACATTAGTGTTTGGTTAGAACAACTCATGGAAAAGTTCCTAGAGTCATGGATTCAATATTTGAGAGTGGGGAGATGTTTTTTTTGTCTTTATGTATTAGTTTCTTAGTGATAGAACGGGTTGGATTTGAGAGGAGAGAACTATTGTAGCTTGTACTTGGACATTTTTTGGAAATCAAAGGACACAGTTTGCAGCTATTATCTAGGAATTCATGTGCAATAAGTTTGTGATGTTGTTTTTTCTCTGTTATAGCTTTATATGAAAGATATTCATCTTCTCTTTCCATTCATCAATTCTTCAATTATTTTCCTTACAGATTATAAACATAATTCTTTGCATAAAGCTCCGTTTTGATGGAAAAATCATTATGTGTTACCTTCTTTCTTGCTTAATGAATTCACGTTTTATGCTCATTAAGACCTTTTGCTTCTTCTAAACACTACACTACACTGAAAAAACCTAAGATCCATCACAAAAGTAATGCTACCTTGCTCCTTTATATCTTTTCTGATGTAACCCTTTGATCCTCTAACTTAGCTACCTAGTTTTTCTCCGTTATCAAGTAACAAAACCCTAAATTTTCCAAAACGCACCCAAGCCTATCTATCTAGCCTTAAATCGTTTACATTCCAATCATCTCTTGCCTAAGATTTCATAGAGGGAGCCCTATATGGTTTGGTAGGGCTAGCTACCAAACTAAAAGCTTGGTCTGTGGTTACCTTTGTCAACCTCCTCATCAGCCCGGGACATTGTGGAGGATAACAGAGGGCATGACAACTAGGGAGTGACAAGGTGTTCTAGTGAATGTAAGTATCCCAAGTCATAGAAAAATGTAATGCTAGTTGTGAGGTCATGACTGCCAAGGTGTGTTAGGGAATTCTAGGGCATGCTAACATCTATTTGATTGTACGAAGACATGTCAAACAAGCTAAGATGTGCCAAGTGATAAGGCATTGCAAGATATACAAGGGTGTGACAATGCATGCCAGGGACTTTCAAGGAAAAAAAAGGGAGGAACAAGTTAAAATACAAGGAAATGAGCACATATTAGGGTTAGCAAGTCATCAATTTACCTTTTCCATGAAGGGTATGGTAGGCACACCAACACTAGGTGCCAATAGTTGGGAAGTGCCAAGTGTCAATGCATTATAAGTGTCAAATATTCCTCCATTTATTCTCATATAGTTTCCAATAATTGATCTCAAATAACTTTAATATTAAAGCATGACAAAGCATACCAAGTCATCTCAACGGATGCCAAACATGATAATATTTTCCAAGTGCCAATACATGCCAAGTCCCAATGTGCGCCAGGGAGTGTGATGCATGTTATGAAGTGGAAGAGCATATTAAAGAGTACTAAGGTGTGCTAGAGAGTGCCAATGCATGCTGAGGAGTGTTAGGTAGTACTAGGAAAACACAAGGGAGCACTAGGTCAAAATGCATGGAAGTGAATGAATATGAGTGTGTGTCGGGGAGTGTCAAGGACTGATAGTTGTCATGCCAAGGAGAGAGTGACAAGGTATGCTAAGTATGGGTAAGGCACGCTAGGGAAAATCATGGCATTTAAAGAAGTGCTAGAGTGTGCTAGGTAGTTCTGGGGTGTGCTAACATGTGCCATATAGTGCCAAGGCATGCCAAGTGCTAAGACATGCTAGGATGTGCAAGGTTCTAGAGTATGCCAATATGTGTCAAGGAGTTTCAAGGCAACAAAAGGAATAACCAAGATAAAATGTATGGAGATGAACACATAAGAGGGTTAATAAGTCGGGACTTTATATTTTTCAAAAGGGGCATGCTAGGCACACTAATAATATGTTCCAATACATGCCAAGTGCCAATGTGTGCCAAGTGCTAATATCTATCAATGCAATATTATGCCAAGGTGTTCTAGGTCATGCTAGGGACTACAGGGCATGCCAACAAATGATAGGGGAGTGCTATGCTATGCTAGGGCATGCCAACATGTGCTTGGGCATCCTACTCATGGAAAAATGTTCTAGGTACAAAGATGTTATAGGACATGTGAGGTGTTGCAAGAATGTTATTGTATCGTTCCAAAGAATGTTAAGGTGTGACATGAGTGTTGAGGAGTGTTAGGTCTCTCTCATTAATAGAATTTATAGAGCTTGATTATGTATTAAATAATATGTTTCCTACACACACTAATGGAAATTTATTTAAAGGAAATTTTCTAGATAATAAATCTAATAGAGATGAATCATGTGTTGACTCATAGGAAAACTATATTCTTATGACTTGAGGGAAATGATACACATTAATTAATTCTTAACAAATTGACTGACTATAACCACTATGACCTTGGACACATAATGAAAAATACTCCACAACAATGGTCTTAAATCGTTATCTTTTGAAAAAAAATATAGTAACAGGTACATAACGTCATCAAAAACTCATTGGAATGATCAATGATGACAAACATATTTTTACCGTCACCAAAAGTAACAAAAAAGAGCATTGGTGAGGATCAATAAAAGATCGTCACTAGAAGTGTCACCAAAGAGAGAATTAGTGACGGGCCTTTAATGACCCTCACCAAAAGTGCCACCAAAGAGAGAATTATTGATAGGCCTTTAACGACCCTCACCAAAAGTGTCATTGAAAATGGATTTGGTGACAAACCTTAAAGGACCATCACTATATACACGTAAAACAACATTTTTTTAAAGACCGTCACCATATACGACACTTGTGACGAACCTTAAAGGTCTGTCACAGGCATAAAGAATCATCAAAAAATCATTGGAATGATCAATGATGACAAACATTTTTTGACTGTCACCAAAAGTAACCTAAAAGAGCATTGGTGAGGGTCAATGAAAGATCGTCACTAGAAGTTTCACCAAAGAGAGAATTAGTGATGGGCCTTTAACAACCCTCACCAAAAGTGTCACCGAAGAGAGAATTAGTGATGGGCCTTTAATGACCCTCACCAAAAAGTGTCACTGAAAATGACTTTGGTGACAAACCTTAAATTACCATCACTATATACACTTACAACAACACCTTTTTAAAGACCATCACCATATGCGACATTGGTGATGGACCTAAAAGGTCCATCACAGGCATGACCCTCACCAATGACTGTTGGGCCATGAATACGACCACTTTGTAACACTTATTTCATCCATTTTTACTCTTCTCTATTATATCATCTATTATAATTTATCATTTAAATCCATTTTATAAATGATTTATGCTCTTATGGATGAATATTATTTATTCTCCTTTATTTCTAATAAATTGATGATTATGCGTGATTTTATCAATGATAGTTTTAATAAATCAGTTGTAACATTATTCACCATTTTTAGCCTCCAAGATAATTTCCAGATTGAAGACTTGATCATTAAAAGTGCCAACTCAGAAATTCGCTGGAATAAGAATTGACGATTTTGCGGTTGAGATTCTGAGCAAATGAAGCAGAATATGGAAAATCTGGAACATGGGTTTTGTCCAAAACGGACCAAATTAACTTTATCATAGAACGGTTTGCCCAAATTCGGCTTGTACTGATAGAAACGTAGGGTTCTTTGAGCATGATTTTCTCAGATTTGTTGTTGCGACCGTCCTCCAAATCTCAGCTGCAAAGCCAAATTCGTCTTGCTCTTGTTGAAAGCTGGATGGAAATATATCTTCTTGTTTATCAATTGGTTGGAAACAATCTAATTTTGTAATAGAAATTATGTTGTACTTATCTTGATTGTAACTGTTCTCTGATCTCCCTTTATTTAAATCACAATAGAGATCAGAGAGGGGATGATTTGGGGGTGATTTCAGAGGGATTCGAATGATGGAATTGAGGATGAATTAGAGATTCAGAATTGAGGATGGCAGAGAGAATGGATAATGGATGAGAGATTGAGAGACTTCTTTTTGTAATCCACTGTAACTCTGCTTTGATATTTTAATATAAATTTAGTTGTCATTTCATCTTTGATCCTGAAGTAACCCAGCAGCATCCGCTGGCGGCTAAGGGCCCAGCCTCTGGTGGAGTACGCTGCTGCTGTATTATATCTTTATGCTTCATGTGTGGTTTGATTTCTTTCTTTTACTCTGTTCAGTAATTTGATGCACTTTACTATTTTACATATCAGCGCTATTAGATATACTTGATTGGATACTATCGTTATCTGCAACAGGAATGCTCTGTTATCATTTTAACTTTGTATCGCATTACTGTTCCTTTTGATAATTGATATAACATTGCTGTTCCTTACAGATTGTCATTCGATTATAGATTAACCGCGCTGTATGTTCCTAAATCGGTACAACTGTATGATGTATTCTTAAATTCTGACTGTTGTTTATTCGGGATTGTTGTTCCGTTGCAATTGTTGTTACTTTATAACTGTGATTCATGCATATTGTATCGAAGCTTGGATTACTGTCCCTTTTAACGATAAGTGTGTTGTGTGCTTGATTTGGATTGTTGTACATTCATATTTAGTTGCTGTTCCATTTCTGAATTGTTGTTTCATTTCAATTGCTGTTCTATTTCATCGTTATTTCCTTTACTTGCCATTTCATTTCTATTCATCAAGGACGATCTCAGGCTGTAGTGAGCCCCAGCATCTGCTACCTAGCTCCCAGACCTCGGATTTGCTCTCATCAGTTACGAAAAGGATGGGTTATTGCTACCGAACCTTCGACTGATGCAATGCTTGGTGTGATTTAGCCTTTTGAAGTAGTTAAGTTGTAGACATGCACCCATTTACTTTGTTGTTCATTTCTATTGATTAATTTCACTAGTTTGCTTTTAAAGAGTTTTCCTAGTTTACTTTCAATGGCAGCTTTAGTTCAAGTTCGATTTCCTTTTGATTGCTTTAAAGCAGGACTGTCAACTGTAGAGAACATTGGTTATTGCTTCCTCGTTCCCAGATTGATTGTCTTGTTCCGGTTTGATTTCAATTGCATCAATCTCTAGAGGAATGAGTTATTGCTTCTGTATCCTCAATTGATGTTTGCTGAGTGAATAGTTGGATTTCAGAGCATTTGAGTTTATGTTATTGTTAGATTTCTTTTTCAAACATTCATTTACTTTTGTAGATTTTAAGCACTATACTACAAAACATTACTCTTGAGTAAATAGCCGCCTCAGACTGAGTACACTCTTGAAATAAAAAGTCGTCCCTGGGTTGATAATTAATGTGAAGGTAATTAGGAGTTTAAAAGACACCTTTTTATTGCTCCACAATGACCTTTTTACTTGTAGTGAATATACTAAATTCAATTCCCCTATATGCAATGAAAATATATTTTTCTTTTCAATTCCACTTAATTTTCAAATGAGATGAAAACTGAGATGTATGTCTAATCAATGATAAAGTAAACTATTCAGAACAATAATTGGAAAACCAATTCTTTCAAGCACTCAATGATAAAACAATTTAGTTTACCAATGGCCTAATGAAAAGAACAAAGAAAAATCCAAACAAATTGTCATCAAAGGCACTCAAAACCAAAAGAAAACAAGGTGAAGGCTTCTGAGAGACCAAAATACACAGAGGAAAAAGGAAGAGCAGTTGGAACAAAGCTAAACAGAGAGAAAAACACAAAAATGCTATTTTTTGCATCAAACAGGAGTCAGTGTTGGTGTTGAAAAGGAAACAGTGCTCTGAAGCACAAGTGCAAAGAGGGCTAGCTTGCAGTGCAATGCTTTGCCTCCAGACCAGAGGGAGTGCTAATAAAGGTAAGCCAAGTTGTGACAAAAAAAATGCAATGAAAGCTCAATGAAAGTTATTCCTAGGCCAATTCAGGATTGAGTGAGATAATGAAGATCTGAACAAGAGGCAAGACAATTACATAGGACGAGGAAACCACCAAGGGAATGAGTTGATCCCTAGTAAGGTTACCATATTGTTATGTGGAATCTACAACTGTGAACAAATTTATCTTCCTTAGACATAGTGGCTAGGTCTAGAAGACAAAAGTAAAAGAATATAATGTTTTCCTAAAGTAATTGGATAATGGAGAGAGGCTTACTTGGAGTCTATCGTAAGATTCATTCTCCTCTTAGATTGTATTCTCCAATTGTAGCTTCGATTGCTATAATTATAACTTGCACATTCAATCAACACAAGCCAAAGATCTACGACATCTATGTAGCATAATCCAATTATTCTATTCAATGGATCAGCAAGGCATTGAAATATATGAATGTAAACATAACATCACATATAGGAAAACATTATACTCTTTGTATTAATAGAAATGGAGAGAGTTATAACCAAATATAGAAGTTGATCTCTTAGATAACTGTTAAACACACACATGGCAGCAACATAATTTGAAAGATAAAACATGAGAATACCTTTTTATTAACAAGTGATATACATTTATAGTACATGGTTTGACCTTTCGGTTCCACATCCCAAGGTCTCTTGGACTCCTTTTGTCTATGCAGCTTGCACACTAACCCATTGAGGATTAGGTGTCCAACATTCCCCCCTTAATCTGAAGGGTTATGTATGAGTCCAAGAAGAAAGATGTAATACAAAATGTGAAAAAATGCATGGCAGCACTAGGCTGAATGTTCTCTCTGAAATGTTGGTATAAGGGGTGATGGTTTAAGGATGACCACTAACACTGGAATGCATAGTGCAATTCGCGGAACTCTTCCAAAGCTGGCAAGAAGCTTAAGTCTTCTGCTAGAGGATGTTCTCCTATTGTTTTGAAGAGGGAAACTTCAACCATCAAAGGGAGGTCTCACCCCACATAAAAGGGAGAACTTCAACCTGAAAAGGGAAGTCTCAACCTATGATGGTTTAAGGATGACCAACAACTCTGGAATGCTTAATGCAATTCCTGGAACTCTTCCAAAATTGGCGAGAATATGAAGTCTTCTGCTAGAGGAAGTGTTCTCAATTTTGTTCCTGGAATTCTTCCGAAACTAAGAAGAAGCTGAAGTCTTCTGCTAGAGAAGTGTCCCAGATTACCAACTGAAGACATGTTCAAAGGAAACTTTGTTTCTGGCTACAACTCTGAAACTGGTGTGGCAGGTTGTGGCTCAAGCTCGCTTGATGTGACTTTGAATCTTGTAGATGACCATCATTTCCCCCCCCTATTAGATACAAGGTAAGATGATGGAGAAAACTCAACTGCAAGACTATTCAATACTCTGGAACAAGTTTTGACATACGATTAGAATATCTTCTTGGCTGTTGATGCCCATTGCTAAGAAGCGATCCATCCAAGATGAATCTTTGTTCTCGCAGGACATTTGTTTCTGAAGCATTTGTTTGAAGAATGACTGGTTTTATGGAAGTTCTCATATGGATGAAGATCAAAGCAATGATCTTTTAAATGGCCAACTCGGTCACAGTGTTGGAATTTCACAATCTGTTGTTGTGGAAGAAGGGCAGAGTCTGGAACAGCTGAAGGTGAACTGTCATGAAGGGATCAAACACTCTGAAACTAAATGGGTTTTGAGTAGTCTAGAATATGAAAGGACACGTCCTTGTCATATCCAACGCCAGTTCTATTCTTGTTGTGGACAAGCTATTCCCAAGGTCTGATGATGGGTTTGGGAAGTGCAAGCCGAACTTCTACATCTGCATGTACAACTGCTACTTTATGGGAGTCTATTTCAATCTTTTGAACAAAAACAGGTTCAGAATGACTCATCTGTTTTAATTCTTCTTGCTGTAGCTTAGATTCGAGCTCCAAAAAATCAATTTTCTCTTGTGCATTTTGTAGACAGACCTGAATGTCTGTGAGAGAAACTTTGCTGACTTTTAATGTATCATGAGTAGTAGACAATATGAGAGTTTTTAGGAACTGTAATATTTCATTGATTCTGGCCATTTTTTTTTTGTTTTTCTTCAATGTTAGAATTACACCTTAAAAACTAATCACAACTACTACTCAATGCAGAAAAGTAATACCCACTCACAATACACATCAATATCCTTTATAAATGTGCAACAAATGATTAGTGTGCAACCAACAAGCACCAATTACAATCCATTACATAACAATAAGAGTTTACTCATGACCAGCACCATGTTCTGACAATACAACCGACTAAACTTTTCTCCACAAAAGATTACTTTTATTTGTCAGAACAATCATTTCCTTTATACAGCCCACCAAACTCTTATACAACAGTCAAATCAAGGAATCAATGCATATATATGTAGACAAAAAACTATAATGAGTTTTAAATACAATGCCACAATGGGGCAGAAGCAACTGCAAACTTGCTTGGATCCTTCAAATACTCGTTCACTTTCTTGGCCAGTGGAAAAGAATAGTCAAGTTCAATAGCGACTGCTAATACATTCTTGTAACCATTGATGATAGCATGTGGAACAACTGCAATTGTGGTATTACAGATCACTAGAGAAAGAGTTGTACATAATCTCATAAACTGCAAATTGCTTGTTGTGTTGTGCAAAAGTTGAACTGCATATATATGTCAAAACAACAGTTATGAAAACAATGTATATATATATATATATATATATATATATCTATATATATATATCAAAACAATAGTTATCAAAAAAGCGCATAAATTTCTACCATTGGCCTTGACGTCTATTGGGGTCGAAGATAGACACAATCACTAACTATGAAAGGTTGTATGGATTCATGAAGTGATTTGACAGCTTTCATGGGATCTTCCTCTCCCGTATACTTTATACAAATCTTCAATAATTGCTTTCGAGAAATGCAGGAGCCTGTGTAATCTTTTTATTAGAAAATCGACTCATATGATTACTTCCTCGGCAGATATTGATGTTGATGTCATCGCTGTATCGCAATATCTCGATTCTATGTTACAAGGCTTCGAGGCTATAGTGCCTTCGACATACAAACTCCAACGCTTTGTTGTATGATGAGCATTTAAATTCAAGCATTCTGGTCAACATGACCATGCAACACCACGAGACTTGGTATCATGGATACGTTCTATGGAGGTGCCATTATTACACTCCACCGCAGTTACACTGCACCACGATTACGCTGGAGGCACCACGGTTTATCAATCCACCAAACAAAATACCATTCAAAATTTTCTTGCAACGCCTGATTGAATATAGTCAAAGCCAACGTTCACACCATTCAGAGGCCATAACCATCTACAGGCAACATTTTTCACATTCTTTGAAGACTCTTCAACACATGGTTTTCTCACTCAAGTAGATTCAACATTTCACCCAGCATTACAAAAACTCATGCAACGCGTAGACAATTTTGAGAGAATCGACAGATTCTAGTGCTTCCACAATATAATGTTGAGTGTAAATACAATGACTGGGGCAACGTATGATACCAACGTACACAACCTTCACAAAAGGAATTAACGCAGAGGAACTTACCAGCGCATAAAATTTACGGCCACCTACACTTGAACATGGTCATCGCATATGGACTTGAACACCCAAAGCCAACACCTAAATTGACCATATCACCACCGCATTATCTTCTGTCAAAGTTGCTTCTTTCAATGCATATGTACATAAAACACAGGAACAAAGAATATTGCAGAGACTTATGAGTTACATAGTAAAAAGACTAATTTTGGAAACTTGACTATGTTTTTCAAATATATGCATCATACAATAGCATATAAACAACCATCCATATGCACAACAGATTCTAGCTCACAAAATTCATGGCATGGCATTTACATTTGATGCTCAAATTCGAGGAGAGGGATTCTACACCAGAAGTTATACAATCGTTATTACCAACAGAATATTGTAACAATCAAACTTCAATGCCGGGTATGCACCAAATTTATACCACAACACTTTTATAACAACCTTACAAACACATCAATTCCAGTGTTCAAGAAACTAGACTGCTTCGGTAACGCATACAGTGACTTATAACAAGCAACGTAAATGCAAGAACATAGTTATGGGTGAACCAATATTCATCCACACTATCACCAATGTACAATAATACTCACTGTGTGTATGCCAAATTTTTTTGCAACAAAGAATATGGAGAGGTAAGCCTCCAACCAGATTCACGATCTCATGCTTCAGTGCACAAAGAGGAACTAATAAACTCCCTTCAATGCATACGAACCAACACCATTCCACATACAACACAACATACACCTATGGATAATTTCAATGCTTCAACAACATTCGGCTCTCGTAATAACATTCACAGCATTCTATGTAAATGCATCAAAGGCATCATGCAAACATCACACCACACCGATAACTTTTAGAGCAACTCGAATCAATGCAACAAGGTATCCCACAGAACAACTTTCGCATATGAATTCAATCATTTCACACCATATACTTTCATATGTCTAGACCATGGCCACCGAATCACAACGAAACCCTTACCCCAACAAAACAGTTTGGACACTGACGCAGTGAGACAACGTTTGTAGTGGAGACAACGTTTTCAGTGGAGTATAGGATAGAAAACGTTCGCAGTGGAGACAATGTTATTAGTGGAGTATAGGAGAATGTAAAATGTCTATGAAACTGACCCAGTGAGACAAAATTTGTAGTGGAGACAACATTTTCAGTGGAGTATAGGATACCAAACATTTGCAGTGGAGATAGTGTTTGCATTGGAGACAAATTTTTCAGTGGAGTATAGGAGAATATAAAACGTCTTTGACACTAACGTAGTGAGACTGTGTTTGCAGCAGGTATCTTGACAAAGGGCACAAACTTGATAGAGGGCATAGACAATATTTAAAAACGTGTATGACACTACTTGGGGCAGGCTTCAGGCAACTAGGTAGAATATAGGCACGAAATTGACACTAGGAGTTACACAAAAAAACTAATTTTGGGAGCTGGCTCTAATACCATGATAAACACACACATGACAACAACATAATCAGAAAGATGAAACATGAGAATACCTTTTTATTAACAAGTGATATACATTTATAGTACATGGTTTTACCATTGGGTTCCACATCCCAAGGTCTCTTGGACTCCTTTTGTCTATTTAGCTTCCACACTAACCCATTGAGGATTAGGTGTCAAACAATAACTCCGCAAGATTACTTTTCCTTCCTTGCCACAAATCACACCTCTATGTTACCCTAACTCATGAAGATAATGACTCTCTCACATCCAAAGAGGTAGCTTGAAGGCATAATCAATCTCCAAAATCAAACCCTAGCTTTTGGATGACAACAAATATATACAAGATGATAGTATTTTAGGAATTCTTATCCATTTACCAATCTAGGCTTGACATCCACATGAGATGGTAGGATGAGCTCAAGAGATAAGAGGTGAAATATCCAAGGTAGGATCAAATAGGATTCAAAGTTATTATCCAAGGTAAATGGTTAAAACAACCTTTGGAATCTTATAAAAGAGGCAACTTAGGGTTTCTTCTTATTTTTCCTGATTTTCTAGAATTAGCACACAACTAGAAAGGGATAGCTTGCTGCTATTTAATGCAGGTCCATAATGGAGCAACCTACTACTAAACTTGTTTCCCTAAAGGACTAGAGTGCGCTAGGCCTTAAAATCACTTAAATTAGGTAGTTAAGATAAGAAACTTAGGTGTTTTGGAGAATGATTCTTAGGCCTTTATATAGGGATGATTGCTTTGGAGAATTTGGTATCTACAGATAAATACTAATTCCCTAGATAAGTAGCTGTATCTAGAAAAACAATTCAAAGTGTTTTAGACTTTTCCTATAAGCAATAGATAAGATAAGAAGACCTACTTGTAGTTCTGCTTTCCTCTCATCTCCCTTGTATCGATCCTATCACTCCTTCCCATACTTAACACACTTGAGAAGTACCCTGTAAACACAACAGAAAACAAAGAACCGAACAAAGCACATGATCTATTGAATATAAGTTGAAAGGAATCATATACAATTCACACATACAAGCATTATGAAACAATACAAACATATGGGAAAAAGGTTCAAACACTTTATTAGATAGAAGAAGGAAATACAACCATTAGTGTCTGATTCAAAGCCATTCCTCCAGCTTGGATCCCGTCCACATCACATCAAAAACATGACAAAATTGTAGCATTACAATACTTGCTTCAAAGCCAAATCTCATAGCATCATTATCTACTTACAATTCAACATAATCTAGCCCCCTGATCACTTATATGAGTGGTCAATTTATAGGAAGATGAAGGAGGTTTTGTCATAAATGGTGGCATTGAATGGCCTTCCGTACTTAGAATTAGTTCCATGGAGGAATGGATGAGAGTATAGGATGAACCTTAACTCATTCCTCACCCATTTGTGAGATCATAGGAGTTGATAAGTGAGGGAACCTTCTAGATGAATCCAAAATATAAGAATATTCCTGAAACCCTATGTGAATTTCGCTCATTCTCGACCAGCGCAGGTGGAAGGAAGCCTAAGTGCTCTACAGAGCACCCTGGTAGTGGAATCAACTACTTTGCAGTGTACCCTCACAAGGGCTTACCTGCACTGGTCCCTCTAGAGGCTATTTCTGGATGTCTTCAAGTCATGAAACTGTCTGGGAAGAAGGCATTCAAAGGGGTTACTTGTTTACAGAATTAAGCAATTGAAATTAAGGTTTGATGAGCCCTAAAACACTGATCTAGATGTTGGGATTTCATGTGCCCAAATGGATCTTTAATAGCTGC
Source organism: Pinus tabuliformis (assembly GCA_031772625.1). Lineage (NCBI taxonomy): Eukaryota > Viridiplantae > Streptophyta > Pinopsida > Pinales > Pinaceae > Pinus > Pinus tabuliformis. The sequence goes on from CM062815.1 coordinate 195,101,158, forward strand.
CCACTAAAGCATGAAGTCGGAAAAATGCAAATTTCAAATGAAATGCTTTATGATGTGATGAGGGGGTATCGAAGTGGAAGGTGACCTACATCAATTACAATACATATATCATGATATTTTATTTTACATGAATTGCTGAGGGAAGGCATACCCATGCTCATCTCATAAAATTTCATTACATGTACATAAACATTCATCTACAGATATAGACCCATGATCGGAATGACAACCAATGTAAAGCCATTGTACATATGATTTAGTACTCCTAAAATCACAACCTAAATGGATGAAACTAGATCCGAGGTTGAACATCAGAAGAGACCAGCTGATTACCAGCTAATGATTTAAGTTGTTAATAGATTTGAGAGAAATCACTGATAATGATAATGATCCTCAAGGTACTGCCATACATTCTGCATGGTGTGAATGGATGATTTTGATGTCGAACACCATACAAATTCTTTCGGTCAAAGGCCATTGATGTATGCCTATCGTCGGAAGCGAGAAACCCACCATTGATGCATGCAAGCCTCAAGGTACTGAAAGCGTGTTTCTAAGTCAACTTCTTGGATGATGAGCTGATGTCGACAAGAAGTGACTCATTGCAAGACGACGTTGATGTATCCCACACCAATGACAAAAAATGAGTACAGTGATTTTAGATATGGAATTTGACTGACGACACAAGGTTTAGGAATGGTGGTCATGAAAATGAAGGTTTGTGGTAATGCAAAGGATGAATTTTGACTGAATGACTTCTCTTGAACATGTCAGCGTCACTGAAATGAATTGGTATCATTGACCTAAAACAAAGTGATGGATGGTATGATAGGCCAATGGTTTGATAACCATCAAGCTAATAACCAAACCTAGATAGTCAAAGTGATGGAGTGAAAGTGTCATGTTCAAAAGTGACCTGCTACCATAAAGTGGTTTTCCCCTTTTTCCAATTTTCCCAAGTCATTGCTAACCAATACCTCTTTATTTTTATCAAGCTTTAGGAGGATAACATATGCTTGTTGTATAATTTCACGCTTTGGGTGAATCCATCGCTATTTGATGTTTTAACGAGTCTAGCGAAGGTGAAACTCGGTCTTGTCTAGATGGACAAGTTTTTCACTATTTGATGTTTTAAAGAGTTTAACGACAAAGATAACTCAGTCCTTTTCATGTTTAGAGAGTTTGAAAAAGGACAAAAAGAAAACTCCATAATTTATTTATCGTAAATTAATCTCTCAGGTTTAAAAAAGTGTAAAATAATACAAGAGAGATATCATTTCCAATCCGTTAATGAGCTGGAAAGGACAAGTGCTCGACAATCTTTTCATGTTTAGAGAGTCTAAAAAGAGCTTAAAGAGGAACCTTATTCATTTTTAACCGAGCTTGAAAAAGAGATAAAAGTGTGCTCTATGGTCAAAGGTACAATTTACAATCAAGCACGTTGAATTCTATCAGTCAGTTGCAAATCCTACTCAAAACACCATCAAATATATTAAAAATATCTATTTCATAGGAAAAAATAGGTAAATACTAATGTTTACTTTATTAATGAACATGAAATAAGCATAAAACAAATTTTTAGCATGACATTTTTACCATTTGGAACTTACCATTCAGTTTTGTTCTCTGAGCTAGTTTTTTACCTTGATCTTCACCAGCTGATTGCTAGAGATTCTACAGACCATTTCTCGAGCCATATGGACTAGGTAGGAACTAAACCTATCTACTTTATTTTCAAGTCATTATTTTGTCATTTCATGCAAGTTTTAGGGTTTTTATTTTGGGGCCCTAGGGTTTCATTTTTTTGCCCTGGGATAAGTGTAGGCTTTCACATCGGAAATTGTGCTAAAGAGCACCCAGATAGAAGGATGGATTCTCTACAACACACTGTCTCTATGCATGAGCTGCACTGGGTGAATTTCCCAAGTTTGATTCAGCTGCTGCTCCAAAATTTGTCCTGTTTTTTGCATGGAAAGGATCCTAATTAAGATTATGATTGTGTTTCAGGTTTTCATCAGATCAGAATGCCGATTACATGGTGAGAAAGAGAGAATGAAGAACAAGACATGGTTGCCCTAAATAATCTGGGTATAGTTGAGGCCCTCAAAAACTGCGGGTTACTCAAATAATTTAAGTTGTCCGGAAAGAGGCAACAAATATAACTATTGCAGTTCCTTGTTCATGCATGGGATTCAACAAATCATAATTTTCACATTAGGGACAAAATTGTCCCTATTACCATTGATGATATTTACTTTCTTACCAGATTGTCAAGGCTAGGTGCCCCCATCTCACTTTCTGGACTTTCCCAAGAAGGTGAATCAGTGAGATATTATATTAGACAGTTTTGTCGGCCAGCTACACAGCCTAGCAAGAATGGGAAAATAAACATCAGGGATGTAGGTGATTTTCCTTTGAGAATGATCCTCTTCACAATCAAAAGATTGGCTGGCAGTGTGACACTACATTTGGCGAACAAATCTTATATGCAGTATGCACTAGAGTGTCTAGAGTCAAAAGTTTTCAACTGGTGCGAGATTGTGCTTTCCTCTCTGAAAGAACAACTGAATAAGGTAAAAAGTGGTAAGACGAAGAATTTCTACTATGGTTCAATCTTAATTGCTTTTACCTTAGAGAGAATCCCATTGATGCAACCATAGCATGTATCACTAGGTGTAGTTGGTCCTAGAGATCCACGTATGCAGACGTGGGTTGAATTGATGGCTCGACATATGAGTCAGTCAACAATAATTTTTTCTACTGCATTCATCAGTTGGCTCGAGCGACAAAATCTTGTCATCGAGGAGCATCCATACTCAGGGATGGATTTCCGTGGAGATCCATATTTGATTCTACCAATCAGAGCACTGATCTGATAATCACCCTATGAGTGACATTAGTTGAAGATTTATTAAACAAAGGTATTACAGACTCATGTGCTAGTGTGTGTTCTATGTTATTGAAGCAACATATCGATTAGATTAACAATACATAGACAATTGAATGGAAATACAGTAGAGAAATATTGTAAGCAATTACAAGAACATAAGAAATTAATAAGGAGTTCACCCTATTCTCTAGGGCTACATATCCGGTCTAGCTCTCAGTGGTGGCCTTATTTTATTGTGTCTTTAAGTAGATAATTACAATGCAGGAGCTCAATATGAGTCACCTGAAACAGATATGCTTGGCAGGGTGGTTCTTGGATTCCCCAAGCCACTTGAGTACACAGACTTCTTCTTCCTACCAGATCTGTAACCTTCTGGTCTACAATGGAAAGAGCCCAATGTGGTTCTTAGCTCGGATAGATCCTCTATGGGATGGCTTAGATCTCTCAAGCCTCTAGTGCTCGATGTTGCCTCTGGTTAGCTCGACCCTCTTTCCTCTTCTTCTTTTGCTTCACTATCTTCTTTCTCTGTGTTCCATCCTCCTCTTTGGATTCTGGTCTGTCTTTGTCTCTCAGGGGTTCTATGTCCCTCTCGATAACTGTCTTCTTTCTCTATTCATGGCTTTTAGCCATTCTTTCCAAGATTGTTTGGCTTCTCTTCTGCCTTTGTCGATTCATCTTCTACAACTACGCTTGGAGTTCCCTGTTCAGCATCATCATCAGCGCTCAGGGAGTGGCCACATGTCCTCCTCTAAAGAGTGCCAACCTGCTTCGCCGATTCATTTCTTCAGTTACGTCATGGATGAATATTTCCTCCACCGTGGCAGTTAAACAGATTCCAAATCCTTCTAAAACACGGCTTAATCCCTCATTGATTCTGCTTTCTCCATCGGACGCGATCTCAGTCATCCGATCTGGGTCCCCCAAATCCAGCGCCATACGCACGTTTCACGCGGTTGACTTGCTCAACCAATAACACGCGATTAATGGAAGTTTTCATCCACCTCCGCTTGCCACGCATCGATCGTTGGGTGGGATCTCTCCAATTTCACCAAAACCACTTACCGTTTGAGGGCACCTTGATCAATACCTCCGGTTTTCCAGAGTGCAGGTCTTGCCTTTGTCCTTTACCACTTTGTTGGCATTATGATTCAAGTGTTGTCCTTGATGGCAACTCACTCAGAGGTTGGTACAGGTGCTCAGAGGTTGGCACAGGTGATGGCAACTTAATCAGAAGACAGATCCTAGTACAGCATGCCAAGGAAGTTCATATACGTAGGTTCGTTAAGCCCAAGTCGCGTGTACACGCTGGTTGGCTTCAGCAAAAGAGCATGTATGTGGAAAAGTACCTTCGGTCCATGGCGGTTAGTCCTTGGAAGTTGTGCCTATGGTTTCGGACCATTGTGTCTCGACGGGCGTGTCGATCCCTAGTTTTGAAGTTGATGGTATTGTGTTACTATGGTTTTGGCTCTTGGTATTGAGCAAGGCCTAAGGCTATATAAGGAGAAGAAGATCATTAGGCAAAATTATCTTTTTCGACAAGGCTTGAATATCTAAAAGAGAAAGAGATCTGATATGCAGGGTCTGGGTTGCTTGATCTGAGCTAAGGAGAAATCACATCGGTTGATGGAAGACTAGATCTAAGGATAAATCGGGATCTAATGGTTTGAAATGCACTATTATGATATGGTTGATTATGCGTATTTCTAGATCTGCATACTGTCGCAATATTATGTTCTGGGTCTAACTGATGTCTGGTATAGCTGCAAGTTGAGAGAATTTATTTTTAGATCTGTACGCGGGTTGGCTTAGGTAAAAGCGCGTGTATACGCGAGTTTCGCTCATTGAAGTAGCGTATATCTCTTGAAGCTTGATTTTTGGGTTTGCAGTTGGATCTGACTGTTATTGCAGAGTTCTGTAGACTGCTCTGTGTTCTGGTATCTGGTGATTGACAGGGTTCAGTGGTTCAGTGATTCAAAGTTTGATAATGCTAGTATTGGTTGTTTTATGCTTCAATGATCTGTTGTGAAAGTTGAATGAATTGGGGTCTACAGATTGTAATGTTGTGCTTCAGGAATATCCAGTCTGAAAATGTATGAAAGGTGGTACCTGAAAGAAAGAAGATTGTAGTTCAGCACCTACGTACTAGTATCTTAGCTAGTACAAGAGCAAAGGGGGGTTGGAGCTCCCTTCCAAGGAAGTTTGGAGAACGAGAGAAGGTTGTAGCCTTCTGCAGGTTGTAGCCTGCGTACTGGTATAAGGCTGCACCAGTACAAAAAGATTGTAAACTGAAGTTTCATATTAAAGAAAGATAGAGACAACTTGCAGCAGGTGGTTTTCACCCACATTGGGTTTCCACCTTATATCTTGGTGTTCATGTGTGTGATTTTTGATCTGTTCTGTTATACTGCACCTGTTTACTGTTAATGTGGTGAATAATGTCCTGATGCACTTAACTGAAGAATAAGCTGACTAAATTATGAGTTTTCTTCTTATACGCTGTTTTATTTAGTCACAGTAGCGTGTACACGCTGGTTCACTTAACTAAAGTAGCGTATATGTTTTTGAGCATTGAAAAAGTTTGATTGATCTGATAATACTGATTCACCCCCCCCCTCTCAGTATTATTTCCAACAATTGGTATCGGAGCAGGTCCTTCAGAGAAGCTTGATCGCTTGAAGGTAGATCATTCATCATGAGCAACTACGAGAAAGAAGCATCAATCAGGCCACCGATTTTTGATGGGACAAATTTCAATTATTGGAAGGTAAGAGTTACTGCATATCTTCAATCTCTTGGTACAGAAGTTTGGAACATTGTAGAAACAGGCTATGCTTTTCCTTCAGCTACTCCTACAGATCCAGCTGAGAAAAAGCAGTATGAAACAAATGCAAAAGCAGTCAGTACTCTATTAGGAAGTATATCCCAAACAGAATTCATGAAGGTCATGCACTTCAAATCAGCAAAAGAGATATGGGACAAAATGGTCACTAGCTATGAAGGAGATGAACAGGTAAAACAAGCTAAACTTCAAACTCTCAGGATTCAATATGAGACTCTCAAGATGTATAATGATGAAAGTGTGGCTAATTATTTTCTTCGGGTAGATGAGATTGTTAATTGTATGAAAAATTTGGGTGAAGAAATAAAAGAGACTATAGTAGTTCAAAAGATTCTAAGATCATTATCCCCCAAGTTTGAATCTAAAGTATCTGCAATAGAAGAAAAGGAAAATCTCCGTGTTCTCACTATGTCTCAGCTACATGGAATTCTAACTGCTTATGAAATGAGAAAGGGAGGTCCATCAGACAGAAGGGAAGCTGCTTTTAAGGCATCAGGAAAAGAAGATTACTATGAAGCAAGCCATGTTCCAGAAGAAGAGGAAGAAGAATCAAATTTTGTCAGAAATCTTCAAAGGGGTTCTGGAAGGTTCAGAGGTAAGCTACCTTTCAAATGCTTTGCTTGTGGAAGAGTAGGTCATTATGCTGCAAAATGTCCTTATAAGGATAAAGGAAAAGAACCTGCTAGATGGAACAAGAAACAAAGTGCAAATAAGAAAAGCTACTACACCCATGAAGATAGTGATGGCTTATCAAACAGTGATGAAGATGAACAAGGTAATAAATATAAGCTGTTAATGGCATTTGAAGATGATGATTATGAGGATGCTGTAGATGTGGATAATCTCTATGATGAAATTACTAGACTCAAGAGATGCATAGAAGAAAAGAATGTGATCATTGATACTTTGCAATTTCAAATTGATGAAAAGGAAAAACATCTTGAAAAACTAGAAGGTGAAATTGTTGGTCTCAGAAAAGAAATTGAGAAAACAAAAGCTATTAATCTTAAGTTTGTCAAAGGATCTGAAACTTTGGATGAGATTATCAATGTGCAGCGGTCTCCTCTAAACAAGACAGGTTTGGGCTATAATGGAGAAACCTCTCAAGCATCCACCTCAAAAAGTTATCTTGATGCAGCAAGAAGAAATGAGCAGAAGAACAATGAAGATAATCAGGTAAAGCAGGGACGAATTACAAACAGAAACTATCAGGGACAATCCATCTTAAGGGTGAACAAAAGCTACAACCAGCCACAGGTAAAATCTTCTCAGTTTGGTTCAAGAATAGATGAAAATAGAAATTACAATCAGTTGGCTGGTAGATTCAATAACCGCAGAAGCTTCTTCAATGGACAATGCTTTTCTTGCCATAACTTTGGTCACAAAGCAGCTCAATGTGTTGCATATAAAACAATCATGACTAGGGAAGCTCAAAAACAAAGAAGTATGACAGGGATTACAAAAAGGACCTATAACAACTTTTCGGTTCTTGAAAATGAAGTTGAATGTTCTATTTGCAATAATTTTGGTCATGAAGACTCTGAATGCAGGAGCAGGTTTCAGGAGAAAAAGGAACAAGCCACAAGCACCAAAACATGGAGAATAAAGGAACCTCAAACAGAAAGATGTGGGATAGCATTTTATGCAGAAGGACAGGAAAATCTATGGTACATTGACAGTGGATGTTCGAAACATATGACAGGTGATAAAGAAAAACTTGAATCTTATTCTACTTTAGAAAAGGGAAAGAAAGTTTCTTTTGGAAATGATACTCCTGCAACTATAAAAGGAAAAGGTATTGCTCCTTTGAAAGAAAAGGTCAAGGCTGGAAATGTTTTGTATGTTGATGGATTGAAGCATAATCTACTAAGTGTCAGCCAGATGTGTGATCAAAAAACCGAGGTTATTTTCAGATCGAATGGATGTCTTGTTCGTGATCTTGATACAGGTAAAACAGTTCTCAAAGGCAAAAGAACTCCAAATAATCTGTACATATTTGAAGAAGGACAACAACAATGCTATCTTAGCAAGGATGAAGAGCACTGGTTATGGCATCGAAGGTTGGGACATCTAAGCTTCTCACAAATAAGGAAAGCATGCAAATATCAGGCAGTTCGCGATCTTCCAGATATCAAAATTCCAGACAACACCATATGCAAATCTTGTCAGTTTGGAAAGCAAACCAGAACTAACTTTCCAGAGAAGGAAGGATCAGCTAGCTTGCCTCTTGAGCTAGTCCATACAGATGTATGTGGTCCATTTAGGAAAAGGACACCTCGAGGAGAAGAATATCTGATATTATTCATTGATGATTTCTCAAGGTTTGTTTGGTTAGGGCTTATGAAGCACAAAGATGAAGCATTCGAAAAATTCAAATCCTTCAAAGCATTGGTTGAAAATGAATCAGGACACAAAATTAAGTGCCTCAGATCTGACAGAGGTGGGGAGTTCACCTCAAATGAATTTTTCGATTTCTGCGATGAACATGGGATAAGAAGAGAATTCTCTACAGCTAGAACTCCTCAGCAAAATGGGGTTGTGGAAAGAATGAACAGAACTATCCAACAAATGGCTCGTGCTATGCTCGATGAATCAGGTACTCCTGCAACCTTCTGGGGTGAAGCTGCACATGCTGCTGTTATTATTCTTAACAAAACAAATGTCCGAGTAAACAGCACTCAAACACCTCATGAGCTTTGGAGTGGTAAAACTCCTTCCGTGAAGCACTTCAAAATCTTTGGGAGCAAATGTTATATTAAGAATACTGATGAGCAACTTGGCAAACTTGAACCAAGAGCAGATGAGGGCATTCTTCTTGGTTATTCTCCACATAGCAAAGCATACAAGTGCTACAATAAAAGACTTGGCAGAATTGTTGACAGTATTGATGTAGTGGTTGATGAGAAGGGATATATTCCTAGGCAAGTTCATCATGAAGACATTGAAGAAGATGAAGGCTACTCTCAAAGGCGAAATGATGAAGAAGAAGAACCTCAAGAAGAAGAAGAATCTCAAGAAGAACCAGAGGAGCAGACAAGAATAGAAGAGAAGACTCCATCCAGATATGTTCAAAAGAATCATCCAGAAACTCAGATTGTGGGGCAGAAAGAAGCAGGAGTACAAACAAGAAGGACACTTGCAGAAGCTTCAAGCTACTTGGCATTACTCTCCTCCACTGAACCACAAAATGTGAAAGAGGCATGCAAAGATGAATGTTGGGTCAAAGCAATGGATGAAGAACTTGAGCAAATCGAAAAGAACAACACTTGGGAATTAGTTCCTAGACCAAAAGATAAAAATGTAATAGGAACAAAATGGGTCTTCAAGAATAAATTAAATGAAAATGGAGAAGTAATTAGAAACAAGGCCAGACTTGTTTGTAAAGGGTATGCACAGCAAGAAGGAATAGATTTTGAAGAGACCTTTGCTCCTGTGGCAAGACTTGAGGCCATCCGAATGTTCCTTGCTCTCTCAAGCTTTCAAAACTTCAAGGTATTTCAAATGGACGTGAAATCAGCCTTCCTGAATGGAGACTTAGAAGAAGAAGTATATATTGAGCAGCCAGATGGTTTCATTCTTGGAAATGATCCAAACCTTGTATGCAGATTGAAAAAGGCTCTCTATGGACTCAAACAAGCTCCAAGGGCTTGGTACTATCGGTTGGACAAATATCTTCACCAACAAGGCTTTTCAAAAGGATCAGCAGATAGCAATCTCTATATAAAAGTTGAAAATAACAAATTGCTAATTCTTGTTGTTTATGTAGATGATATTATTTTTGGCAGCAATGAAGAGACTATGAGTCAAAACTTTGCCTTGGTTATGCAGAAAGAATTCGAAATGTCACTTCTTGGAGAATTGACATATTTTCTTGGATTGCAAATCCAACAAAATGAAGGAGGTATCTTCTTGTCTCAAACCAAATACCTCAAGCAGATCTTGAAGAAGTATGGCATGGAAGAGTCAAAGCCAGTATGTACACCCATGGTTACAGGATGCAGCCTCAGTGCAAATGATGAATCAGCAGCAGTTCACCAACCCACTTATAGATCCATGATTGGGAGTTTGCTTTATTTGACAGGTACTCGACCAGATATTACACATGCAGTAGGAATGGTTGGAAGATTTCAAGCCAACCCAAAGGAAACTCATCTTCAGGCAGTCAAAAGAATCTTCAAATATCTTCAAGGGACCCAAAACTATGGCTTATGGTATCCTAGAAATACAGATCTCACTCTTCATGCTTACACAGATGCAGATTGGGCTGGAAGTGTGGATGATAGGAAAAGCACAAGTGGTGGTGCTTTCTTCATGGGTTCCAGATTAGTATCTTGGTTCAGCAAGAAACAGAGTTCGATTGCCTTATCTACAGCTGAAGCAGAATATGTGGCTGCAGCATCTTGTTGCACACAACTTCTTTGGATGATGCAGACCTTGCAGGACTTTCAAATCACTTGCACTCCACCAGTCTCTATCTTATGTGATAATACAAGTGCAATCAGCATTTCAAAGAATCCAGTCATGCACTCAAAGACCAAGCACATACCAATCAAGTACCATTTTCTTCGGGAACAAGTGCTTGAGCAGAAGGTCAAGTTGGAGTATGTTCCTTCTAAGGAACAAGTTGCTGATATTCTCACAAAACCACTGCCCAGGGAAACTTTTGAATATCTCAGACAAAAGCTGGGAGTAGTTGATGCTTCATCCTGCTGTTGAAGCTTGTCTGTTCTACAGAAAAGTTGGTATACGCAAGTTACGAAAGGTATATACGCGTATACACGCGGATTTATGCTGGGAAAGTCGCGTGTATGGTGTACGCTTGTTGCAGAGAGTATATCCGCGTCCATACGCTGTTTCATGCAGGAGAAATCGCGTATATGAAGTTCTGAACAGCAAGGGCAAACTCTGGAGTTCTGAACAGCAATGGGTATGTCAGAATTCTTCAGGCACGGTTTCAGGGGGTGCAGCAGGCACAGGTTCAGGGGGAGCAGCTTAAAAGTCTCATAAAGCATTGTTGGCATTCAGATGTTTTGGTTGTTGATTTCAGGAAAAGGAGCTCAGAAAGAAATCCTGGTTGCTGATCTAAAAAGATGTTTATCATATGCTGCTGGTGACTTTCATAAGTCTTGGTCTAGATCTGTTGTCTCTATGTCATGTATCTCTCTTGTGATATCTCTTTTATGGTGTCAAGGTCATGTAACGGCCTATGTTGGTTTCCCCACTATGCCTGGGATGAATGCTGTAATATAATTGGTTGTTTCTGATATGTCCCCTCTTGGTAGGGAGTATGGATGTATGTATTGAGTCTTTTGGTGATAGGAAGGTCCCTTATGGTGTATAAGTCTTGGTTCTTGTTGAAGAACATCTTTTGCAGATCTGGCCTACTGTCAGGGGGAGCATGAGTCAGCACAGCCAAGCAGAGGTATCAGCATGTCCTCAGGGGGAGCACAGCCCTTTGCCCTTGATGTCAAAGGGGGAGAGTGACTTGGTGTGGTGGTTGCCATCAAGTCCAAAGGGGGAGATTGTTGGCATTATGATTCAAGTGTTGTCCTTGATGGCAACTCACTCAGAGGTTGGTACAGGTGCTCAGAGGTTGGTACAGGTGATGGCAACTTAATCAGAAGACAGATCCTAGTACAGCATGCCAAGGAAGTTCATATACGCAGGTTCGTTAAGCCCAAGTCGCGTGTACACGCCGGTTGGCTTCAGCAAAAGAGCGTGTATGTGGAAAAGTACCTTTGGTCCATGGCGGTTAGTCCTTGGAAGTTGTGCCTATGGTTTCAGACCATTGTGTCTCGACGGGCGTGTCGATCCCTAGTTTTGAAGTTGATGGTATTGTGTTACTATGGTTTTGGCTCTTGGTATTGAGCAAGGCCTAAGGCTATATAAGGAGAAGAAGATCATTAGGAAAAATTATCTTTTTCGACAAGGCTTGAATATCTAAAAGAGAAAGAGATCTGATATGCAGGGTCTGGGTTGCTTGATCTGAGCTAAGGAGAAATCACATCGGTTGATGGAAGACTAGATCTAAGGATAAATCGGGATCTAATGGTTTGAAATGCACTATTATGATATGGTTGATTATGCGTATTTCTAGATCTGCATACTGTCGCAATATTATGTTCTGGGTCTAACTGATGTCTGGTACAGCTGCAAGTTGAGAGAATTTATTTTTAGATCTGTACGCAGGTTGGCTTAGGTAAAAGCGCGTGTATACGCGGGTTTCGCTCATCGAAGTAGCGTATATCTCTTGAAGCTTGATTTTTGGGTTTGCATTTGGATCTGACTGTTATTGCAGAGTTCTGTAGACTGCTCTGTGTTCTGGTATCTGGTGATTGACAGGGTTCAGTGGTTCAGTGATTCAAAGTTTGATAATGCTAGTATTGGTTGTTTTATGCTTCAATGATCTGTTGTGAAAGTTGAATGAATTGGGGTCTACAGATTGTAATGTTGTGCTTCAGGAATATCCAGTCTGAAAATGTATGAAAGGTGGTACCTGAAAGAAAGAAGATTGTAGGTCAGCACCTATGTACTAGTATCTTAGCTAGTACAAGAGCAAAGGGGGTTGGAGCTCCCTTCCAAGGAAGTTTGGAGAACGAGAGAAGGTTGTAGCCTTCTGCAGGTTGTAGCCTGCGTACTGGTATAAGGCTGCACCAGTACAAAAAGATTGTAAACTGAAGTTTCATATTAAAGAAAGACAGAGACAACTTGCAGCAGGTGGTTTTCACCCACATTGGGTTTCCACCTTATATCTTGGTGTTCATGTGTGTGATTTTTGATCTGTTCTGTTATACTGGACCTGTTTACTGTTAATGTGGTGAATAATGTCCTGATGCACTTAACTGAAGAATAAGCTGACTAAATTATGAGTTTTCTTCTTATACGCTGTTTTGTTTAGTCACAGTAGCGTGTACACGCTGGTTCACTTAACTGAAGTAGCGTATATGTTTCTGAGCATTGAAAAAGTTTGATTGATCTGATAATACTGATTCACCCCCCCCCCCCTCTCAGTATTATTTCCAACACACTTTTCGCCTTTCGCCCGCGGTTCTCTGGCTCCCCTACGCAACTGAGTGCTTGGGGATTCTCCATTTCATCCCCTTTTGCCCAACATATTGCACATCAAAAATCACCTCCATTTCCCTATCCGGGCCTCCCAGAGGCTACTTTGACCTCCCGCGCAGTCTCCATGGGCTTCGGTCAGTGCACTTTGACCGAGGTCCTCGTCATTCTACACTGGCTTCCATTGCCACTGGTTCAGGGGTGTTTTTTATCATGGTTCTGCTTTCTTTGATATTTTTCTGACCGGATAGAGTCATGGTTCCTTGACAGTTCTTTTTGGATCTAATTTTGGATCACGACCTTCACACTGAAAAAGCTTTTGGACCACCAAAAGTTGGCTTTCAACCATCGGCTAAGTGAGGGTATTGTTTTCTCACTTGTCCAATCTCAATCCACTCTGCACTGCTTGGCTTTGAACCTTTGAGACCAATCCTGAGGTACTCAACATCTCCCCTGCGCATTTTCCTCACCTTCCTGTCCAGCACTGTGTCTTCCTGCAACTCATTACGATATTCAGGTAGCAAGTCATCAATAGAAGGCAATTGACTATGCTCTTCAGGATCTTCAATCATTGAAGGTTCAAACAATCTCAAGCAATCTGCATTTACAACTGAGTAGATGTGCATGTAAGCTGGTAAATCAAGGTGAAAAGCATTTTCACCAATCTTCTCAAGTATCCTAAAGGGTCCATACCTGATAGGCTTTAGCTTTTTACCTTCACCTTGCATCCTGTCCTTGCTGATATGTAGCCAGACTTGGTCTCCAACTTGAAAACTGTGCCCCATCTGATGCTTATCATGCCTAGCCTTGTACTTGGCTTGGCTCTTTTTCAGTTGTTCTTGTCCTGCCTGGTGGATCTCCTGGATCTTTTCAATGAACCTAGTTGCCTTGTCCACATCATTGTGTCCTTCAACCATGGTATCTTTGCCAAAGACAAAATCCAAAGGAGACCTTGGTATGAAACCAAAACAGGTCTCAAAAGGAGATCTTTGTGTAGAAGAGTGTTTTGCTCTGTTGTAAGCATGCTACACACAACACAAGTGTTCATCCCAAAGCTTAAGATGTTTGTTGCAATAACCTCTCAGTAACTGGATCACTGTCCTATTTACTACTTCTGTCTAGCCATCAGTTTGTGGATGAAAAGTTGTGCTTTTCTTCAATTTGGTTTCCATCAGTTCCCACAGACTCGACCAAAACTTCCCCACAAATCGGGTGTCTCAGTCAGATACAATGGAAGTGGGTAATCCAAATTGAACCCATACATGTTCAAAGAACAATTTTGTAGTCTATTCAGCTGTAATCTGTTTAGTACAAGGTATCAAAATACACAATTTTCTAACCTATCCACAACAGCATATAGATAATCACGACCTTTCCTAGATTTAGGCAGTCCTCCAACAAAATCCATGGAAACACTTTCCCAAGGGTGAGAAGGAACTGGCAATGGAGTGTAAAAGCCTAGTTTTCTATTGCTGGGCTTGCTTTTAGCACACGTAGCACACCTTCTTATATATCTAGAAACTGTCTCAGTCATTTTCAGCCAATAGGAGAATCTTTGCAGCTATGCAACTATTTTACTTACCCCAAAGTGATATGATATCAGAGAAGTGTGTTCTTCCCTAATTATCTTTATCCTCTCAGTTTGTGGAATGCAGAGTTTCCCACAATGATATAAGAGTTGGTCCTTCACATGATAATCCAATTCTTCTACTCTTTTTCCTTGACTGAAAGTTCCATATACATCTTTAAACTCCATATCCTGAACATGTTGTTCAATGTAGCTTTCATGTAGTATAGAATTATGCTTAAGTATGGTAGATGCATTTATAATGGGTCTAGACAACATGTTTGCAACCTTGTTATGTATACCCTTTTTATATCTGATGACTAAATGAAACTATTGTAGAAAACCCATCCATCTGTAATGTCTTGATTGTTGCAACTTAGTTTGTGAGTGTAGATATTGAAGTGGTTGATGATCAGTATGTATTACTGTCTCTTTGTCCATTAAGTAATGTTTCCACTTTTTCACACTCTGAACTAATGCATACAATTCTTTATCATAGGTAGGATAGTTAACTACTGTAGGATTAAAAGTCTCAGAATGATAACATATGGGTTTACCGTGCTGTGTCAACACTGCTCCCATGGCATAGTCATTGGCATCAATTTGGATGTCAAATGGTCTTTGTAGATCTGGCAATGCTAGTATAGGTGTTGTACTAATATTTTCTTTCAAGGTGTCGAAGGCTTTATGATGTTTGCCTCCCCACTGAAACACCTTATTCAATCCTGTTAAAGCATGTAAGGGAGATGCAATTTAGGAAAAGTTAGAAATAAACTTCGTCCAATATTGTGCTGCTCCTAAGAAGCTCCTCACTTCTGTAGCAGACCTGGGTTTAGGCCAGTTCACAAGGACTGCCACTTTAGAGGGATCTATTTTCAATTCACCTCCCCCTATTATATGACCCAAGTAGTTTAGAGATGTTCTACCAAATTCACATTTTGAGAGTTTAACATATTTTTTTTCTCTTTTCAAAACATCTAATATATGCTTAACATGCTTTAAATGTTCTTCCCGCGTTTTACTATAAATCAAAATGTCATCCAGGTACACAATAACAAAACCATCAAGAAAAGGTCTGAGTACATCATTCATTAATATCATGAAAGTAGCAGGAGCATTGGTCAAGACAAAAGGCATAACCAACCATTCATACAATCCCTGCTTTGTTTTGAAAGCAATGTTCCGTGCATCTTGCTCTGCAACTCTGACCTGATGGTATCCACTGTGCAAATCCAGCTTGGTGAAATAAACAACTTCCTTCAATTGATCTAAAAGATCATCTATGCGAGGAAGGGGATAATGATTTTTGATTGTTATCTTATTCAATGCTCGGTAGTCAATGCACATTCTCCATGATCCATCTTTCTTTCTCACCAAAATGATTGGTGACCCACATGGTGATGTGCTAGGCCTGATGAACCCTTTCTCGAGCAACTCCTGCACCTGCTTCTTGATTTCAGCATTCTCTAAAGCAGACAACCTGTACATTCTAATTTTAGGCAATGGAACATCTTGCTGCAAAATAATATCATGTACTATTCCCTTTTTGGGTGGCAAACCTTTAGGTTCTTGAAACAAAACATCATACTATGAAACAAACTTTTATATATCAGCTTGCTATTCAGCATTACAGCCCTCAAATACATTGGTTTTATTAGGTTTCTTTTCCTTTACAACCATCAATAAGAATTGTTTGCATGAATTAATCATTCTTTTCATCTACCCTGAGTTTACGAGAGTATAATTATTCTTGAGCTTATGAGCTCTTACAAAGTATTCAATTCCATTTTTAACAAGTAGATACTTGTCCTCAGATCTATATAAAATAGCCTTTCTATCATACAAGTAAGGACTTCCTAAAACAATTCCACATATATCCAAAGGAATTATGTCTAACTCAACGTCATCTATAAATGCTGACCCAAAAGAAAACTTGAGTTTTCACTGTCTAGTCACTTGTAGTTGTGCATTATCATTCAACCATCCTAATGGGTATGGTTTCTTATGAGGTGTAGTTGCTAATCCCAATTTCTTTACAATTGCTTCAGAAATCAAATTTACTTGTGAGCCACTATCAAACAAAGTATCAATCTTTTGATTTTTGGAAATAACTCGAATATGAAAAATCTCATGTCTTTTTCTCTCATTTTCTTCATCAATAACAGATTGAGAAAAATTACTAGTAGATGCTTCAGAATTCTTACCTTTTATACCTATGGCTACTATAGTTGTTTCATCTCTTGATTCTGACCCCAAATATTTCTGAATAGCTACAGTAGTCTTCTTCTTCTTTCCCTCAGACTTCTTAGGTCTCAGCTCCGGATGTCGAATCCAACAATGCTCATCATCATGCCAATCCTTTTTATAGTGAGTGCATGAAGCTTTGCTTTTCTGTGCAGTGTTAGCCTTCCTTGATTTCCACTTCTGCTTTCTTTTCTCCTTGCTCTTGCTTACAGTGTGCTGGGATGGTCCCCCAACTTCTGGATTGCCATTCTTTCCTCTAGATTCTAGATGAGTACCTTGTATAGATAACTCATCTATATTAGTAACAATGTAAACTTTGAAACGGGAACTATAAACTCAAAACGGGAACTCTGGCCCAAAAACTCCAAAAAAACCACAAAAACAGTGCTAAAAACGAAAAGTGTGTATACTGGAACGATGTTTTTTTTTTTAGGCGTAAATTTTCAACATGTTTTAAAAATGGCAGTGACTACGAAATTTTCTACGAAATTTTCCTGCAAAATATAGCTTCAAAACGAAAGTGTTGATACTGGAATAATGATTTTTTTTTTAGGGTCAATTTTCAAACTTTTTAAAAAATGCTAATAAAACCAAATTTTTATGTCTCAAACAAAGTTAAATTTTAAGGAAAAAGAACATTAATGTTTCTGGTAGAATATCATTTTTCTTTCCTAAGTATAAATTTAACATGTTTTCAACCACAACATGCTAGATACAAAAGAAATTGAAATTTTTTCAACTATAAAACTAAAAAAACATGACATTATGAACAAATTATATCACTGAATGAATTCAAAAGTCTTTATTTGTATACTGAATAAAACAGACATTATATCTCTAATTCGATATTGCATTGTAGTTTAAATTTATCATACTTAAGACATAATCCAACAACATAAAAATGCTTCATAACTTCTCATTTAACAAAATATGGAAAACATTAATTTTATTTGAAGATACGATGCATACATCAGTTATATAAACTGTCTTAAACAATTATTCAAACTCAATAACCCAATAACCATGGGTAGGCTGTCGTCGTGCCCCCTTCCCCCAACCCATTACCGATCTTTCCCATTCACCCATGCCCTCTCCCCCCTTCTGCCCTACCCATGCGCCAGCCCTTGCTACCCCCAACTCACCCACCCATGCACCATTTCCCCAACTCTTTAGTATACTATGTTGTTCTTTGTTGTAATGTTGAAATGAAGTTAGGCTTTGTCTATTTGTTTAGATAAGCTCTACTGAGAAACAATACTATGAAATTATGAAAAAAATTGCAATCATAGAATATGCTATGATGCAAACACAGAAAGTTCTATAGTAACTCGCGCAAATGGAAGAGACTAATAGTCACATATAGCGCTATGGACATAAAGCAAATAAGAACACTAGTGCTAGGCACCCTTAATGCAAAAGTGGTGGCAAGTGACTTAGATATAGGTTATTTTGGTGCATATGTTTTCACTGAATAATACAATATGTCTCTTCATATCCAAACCATATCAAATTAATTTGTTTATTTTGTCCCATTTCTTATATTTTCACTTAGAAAGAAAAATAGTAAGGTTCTATTGATCAGAGTTCGATGTTTTCAGAATCTATATTTGCATTTGCTTTGCAGTTCTTTAAAAAATGTTTTTGTAGAATATTTTGTGTATTATTATTATTATTATTTTAGAGAAAATTCCCCCCCACACCCCCTCTCCCTCCCCCCGCCCCCCAACAAAAAGAGACATTTCACTATGGATATTTGATTCTATGCTCGTCAAAATTCAAATTCCCAATCTTCACAACAATGGTTGCATGGATTCAACACAAAGTGGTTGTTTGACTATATAATGCAATTAGATAACACCTTAATTTTAGAATAAAATAATTAAAACTCATTGTGTATTAAATTCAAGTGATGCAACATTTATAAACATTTGTGACAAAAATATTGTTATGTGGCTTGGAAAGTTCATTAGATTTACATATTCTCTTTACTTATAAAAAATTTAAATGACTTGCATATCATAGTTCTTATAGGTTTTGGCAATTGAATATATGTATGTATCTAAACATGTTATTGTCCATTGAAAACAAATTATGGATTGCAAAAAAATAATTATAGAGACATTTACAATCTTCTCCACATATATATATAGTCATGGACACAATTGTGAGCACACTTATGCTCTATATGGAAAATTCATAGTAATTAGGTGCTTTGGCAATCGAATAAACTCAAAGAAATTAATAGAACTTGGGTCAAATAGTGCGACATTCATATTATTAACACATATAAAATACTTGAATCTTAAGTATGTAGATTTTCGTTTTTCCTAACTTGAGAGATCACACTTTCTTGCGATGATGAAGTATTTGCAAAAGATATGTACTATTCAAATATTGTTCCTGTGTTTTTTTCTATCTCGTACTGGTAGTTTTCTTTGATTGAACCATGTTGACAATATCAACTATTTCCAGAACATATGCCCCATTCAAATATGTTTGTTGATTTTTTCCCCATTTTTTGCCAATATGCATAGTTTCATGAAATGAATCATATTCCCAACTCTATATTCTCATGGTTCTTGAGGTCTTTGCGCTTGCAACGTGAGTTATTTTATCTTCCGTCCGCAGCGGCACCCCAGGGCCGCCCCGCCCCGCCCGACCGGCGGGTCGGGCGGGACGGGGCGGCCCGGGGGTGCCGCTGCCGCTGTAAAAACTAATGGACTAGTAATCGACTATAACTGTGAATACGTCAACATCATTATATTACGAACATAATGCAATTTACACCAAAAGCCCGTTTGAATGAATGAAATTGTGGACACATAACTGCAATAAAAATTTAAATTTAAGCTCTTCTCAATGATTGAGATGCAAAAGGTATGCAAACATTTCGATTAATTGCATATTTTCGTAAACTAGCACGATCCTACTTCAATTTTTTTGCTGAATTTTGGGCTTGTCGATTAAAATATATCTGCTTTCGAGCCTGAGATTCAGCTGCTGGTGAATATTTTAGTGGAAATAGAAAGCCTCTCAGTCGATGACCGAAACGACAGCTGTTGTCTCGGTCGTATTCTTCCACAACATTCTGTAAATCTTCATCGCATGTGACTGATACCAAGACGTTCAGATCCAACGTTGGCAATTTGCATTTTAACATCGTTTCCCTTACCCCGAAAAAATCCTCCAGTTTTTTCATTAAATCTACAGTATAATAATTTACATAAACTATGACTATGGTTAGAAAAATCAACGAGATCATAATAAATATCATATGGATTTTCTGTTAGGCAGTGAGAAACAGAAGAATCTGGTAGCAACGAAATCGAAATAAATATACAGAAACATGAGAAACACATGGTGACGTATAAATTGCAGGAGACAAATTACCTTCGAATGAAATGCTTCTAGTGACGTTTACGAGTCTGGTGTCTCCTCCAACATAATGAAGTTGATGGTCATCGCAATTTCTTGCAGTAGGCAGAATGATACCCCCACAGCTGCACAATAACATTAAATTATCGCCTGCCAGATCTCTTGGTTATGAGGAAACCACCATATCTTGTAAATTGTCTTAGAACCTTGCCTTCAAATCCAATTGACCTCTGCAGATCCTCTTTCTCAATTTGATCCTAAGAACAATTTATGACCCGCCTATATATATTCCAATTTTTCTTATTTACCTTTCCTCAGCTAACGAAAAACTTTTAGGTGTATCACACGTCGGAACTCTGTATGTATTTTCGAAAAAATACGTTTGAGTCTGCAGAGGGTGGCATGAAAATATGAAACACTAAATGGATAGTGAATATAAATTCATACCTAAGTAATTGATATCGGAAGCAGGGTTAAAGACCTCAAGAACCATGAGAATATAGTTTTTACAGCGGCAGCGGCACCCCCGGGCCGCCCCGCCCCGCCCGACCGGCAGCGGGTCGATTCCCGGAATCGACCCGCCGCCGGTCGGGCGGGGCGGGGTGGCCCGGGGGTGCCGCTGCCGCTGTAAAAACTATATTCTCATGGTTCTTGAGGTCTTTGCGCTTGCAACGTGAGTTATATTGCATGTGGCCGTGAACATACAGCCGCTGTGGCCTCTGATGGATCGTTATTTAAAACTACGATGTGGTTATGGATGAAGAATCTCCAAGTCCAACATGTGTGTAATATATAGTCAACCGCTTGGTTTTCTTTCACTGCTGCAACCCGAACGTCTTTACCACTTAAAGCTTATTACAAAATTTATTACAATATAAGAGTCAAACGCAAATATCGAATGTGTTGTATTCGTTAATTTTGGAGATGAAAGAAAGTTATTTATGACCTAGAAAGGAGTTTCTAAACGTGATATGGGTTGTCTAGAATGAATAATAATTTTCAATGTAAATTTGTAGCATATACATATATTATGTAAATTGATTTCTATTGAAATTTTATTTAGTTTAGATAATCCAATTTATTAAAATCCTTATAATGAATTTTTAGTAAAGAATTTTTTTTTTTTTTGTTTTTATGAACTATTATGATTTAATTTAGCATCAATTCAAAATATTATTGAAATTTATATTAATACAGATCATTATCATTTTTTTTAGTTTTTGGTTATGAGTATTTACTTACTATGCGTTTGAGGTTTGGGAATTTTTTACTTTCTTATGATATTTTATAAGGTGAATTTGGTTTTATTCAATTTGGATTAAGAATATGGTGGAAATTTTGAAGTAAATAAGGTATTTGAAGTTTGCAATCAATGATGTGAATTCTTGAATATAATTCTAATAGATGTACTTGCCACTACGTCCACATGCCTGATGCACAATACAGGCACTCCCATAGCCATGACTCGCCTAAGTGTCATGTGCACCTAGTCGAGTGCTTGACTCGCCCAAGGGATTTATGCTGACTCGAGGTCTTGACTGACTCTTTGTTACACTAATACAAAACAAGTTGAGTTGTCAATTACCCTAGCCAAAAAAAAAATAATCTATCTCATTATTAATGTATCATATTAATATTAATGCACAAGTTTATTAGCTCATATAGCTCATTACTTAATCAGTGTACTGGTTAATATATCTCATTATTAATGTGCATGTAAATTATTAATATATCTACATAAATAAACATTCACATTTCTATAAGACTTATCCACATCCCTTACTAATATCATTAAACTATTAACTCGAAATGAAACCTAAAACATATTGAAATAGAATTTAAGCATTACTATTATCGTTAAGCTATTAACTTGCAGTATTCACTTGGGGTTGGTTTTCTTTTCTTATTGTAGCCTTAAACTCTTATTTTAAGGGTTCCAGATATAAATATTTAACTTTCTGCTGCATACCGCTCAATTTGCTAAATAATGATTGTCATAATAATAGTTATAATATTATTAATAATTTACCATGCATATATGAACTCCAATATGACCCTACAACATATAGGTTGGGCACATATTGAGAATTTGTATTTGAATTCTATAAATGTGGCATATTGATTGTAAATCTACTGTTCCATATTTGTGATGGTTTTAGTTTTAGGAACATTATTGAGGGTTTCAATGTACTTTGATGTAATGAGTTTTTGTTAAACTAAATTCATCCATGAAATCTTAGAAATTAGTTGACTTATCATATTTTATTTATTCTAGGGCACTATGCATTAGTGTTTCTTTTTTATCTATTCAATCAATGGGTTTAATAAATGAATTCCTTTTCATTGGGAGAATTTGGAAATTGCATCTATAATGTGACAAAGAGCCACCCTCGGGCCGCCCCGCCTCGCCCGAGGGTGGGCGGAGGGGCCGGGAAGGGGGCGGTGGCGGGGGATGGGTGGGCGGGCAGGGGGCGGTGGTGGTGGGCGAGGAGGGGGCGGTGGCGGTGGAGGGGTGGGCGGGGGGACCGGGGAGGGGGCGGTGGCGGGGGAGGGGTGGGCGGGGAGGGGGCAGTGGCGGTGGCGGTGGCGAGGGATGGGTGGGCGGGGTGGGCGGGGAGGGGGCGGTGGCCGTGGAGGGGTGGGCGGGGGCGGTGGCGGTGGAGGGGTGGGCGGGGGAGAGCACAACTGTGATTTTCGCATTGATTTTTAAGTTAATTATTATTTTTTGAAAAAAAAAGTTGTTATTATTATTTTTTTGACATGAAATTCATAAAAAAAACTATTATTTGACCATTTTTAGTTAATATTTTTGTATAAAAATTGTGATTTTGACATGTTAATTCTAGCAAAAAATTATCAAAACGTTTAGTTTTTTTGTTATATTTATGTTAAAAATGGTTATTTTTATGTCCATTGTTAAAAAATGTTGTTTTTTAGAAACAATTATTTCATGTGGATTGAAAAATTAATTAAGGATGTATAAATATGTAGATTATCTAAAATTCAAACTATCGACTTTCTAATTTAAAAACGCAAAACAATAAAAACCCCACTAAAAAAAAAAAAAAATTAAGATAGAGAACAAGAAAATATGAATAAAATGACCACTTCAAAAACTATCAAATTTAGAAAATAATTTTTTACATTTCACACACTAGAAAATTTAAAGTCAAAAAATAGGTCTTTTAAAAAAAGGGTGTGATACAGAATACTCACTTTTTAAAATCAGGATGAAAATCACTACCATTCACTACCATTCTAAAACTTAATGCACATGAAAAAAATTAAAGTTCCAAAAACCATGTTCTAAAAAAAACATGTGTATTCTGCATCACCACTTTTGAAAATCGGGTCATTTTTTTGCCACCTCTACAAAACGGGTAACAGTATCAGTTCCCATTTCAAAGTTTACATTGTTTAGTGGGATTAAACATGAGGATGGCATGCCTCATGTAGCTGTGTAGACCACCAATGTACTTCAAAAGAGTCTTTGGTGAGTCTAATGAGATACCCAACATCAATTCT
This sequence comes from Pinus tabuliformis, assembly GCA_031772625.1. Taxonomy (NCBI): domain Eukaryota; kingdom Viridiplantae; phylum Streptophyta; class Pinopsida; order Pinales; family Pinaceae; genus Pinus; species Pinus tabuliformis. Next base: position 195,124,660 of record CM062815.1, read on the forward strand.
ATCTTTCTGAATCCTTGAGTATACCCTTTCATTCTTTGCCCTTTCAACTGTCAAAGAGTTTTCCAACTCATCATGGCTTGTTGCATGTAGGCCAATGGATAGAACTTCTTTTTGATTGTAGAAACAAATTTACTCTAGACAGAGATGGTCTTACCATGTCTTTTCATGACATCTTGGGTTCTGCCTTCCCACCAAACCAAGGCAGTACCTTGTAGGCATAGGCTTACCAGTTGAATCTTACCCTTGCCTGAGTCTATGTTCTGTACCCTGCAATACACATCAATTTGTCTAATCCAATTGTCCAACTTTTCAGCATTTAGCTCTCCATCGTATATAGGTAAATCAAATTCAACATCTAGCTTAATAAAAGATGTTTTCTTATTATGCACAAGGCTATTAGGAGGTGTGAGAAAGCTTTCCTCTTTCCCCTTTCCTTTGGAGTGGTCATGGAAGTGAGACTCATCTTCTTCTTTATCTTGTTTAGAACCTGAGGAGTCTTCAACCTTATGCTTTATAAAGTCGCTATACATTTCTTCTACCATAGACTTTATAGCTAGGAAACTCTTTATGAATTGAGGGTCTAGCCCCACAAAACCTTCCTCTGCCATTGTTTTCTGAGGATACACTCTCCCAATTTCAGGATTAGTTTCCACCAACTCTCCTTCTCCTAATTTGAGCTTTGATCTAGTGATCATTCAACAGCTAACCAACACAAGCTTGTCTAACCTTACAGCCTAAAGCTCTAATGCCACTTGATCTGATAATCACCCTATGATTGACATCAATTGAAGATTTATTAAACAAAGGTATTACAGACTCATGTGTTGGTGTGTGTTCTATGTTACTGAAGCAATGGATCAATCAGATTACCAATACACAGACAGTTAAATGGAAACATAGCAGAGAAATACAGTAAGCAATTACAAGAGCACAAGGAATTAATAAGGAGTTCACCCTATTCTCTAAGGCTACATCTCTGGTCCAGCTCTCAGTGGTGGCCTTAATTTATTGTGTCTTTAAGCAGAGAATTACAATGTAGGAGCTCAATATGAGTCACCTGAAACAGATATTCCTGGTAGGGTGGTTCTTGGATTCCCCAAGCCACTTGACTACATAGAATTCTTCTTCCTACGCACTCTGTGACCTTCTAGTCTACAGTGGAAAGATCCCAACGTGGTGCTCAGCCCGGACAGATCCTCTATGGGATGGCTCGGATCTCTCAAGCCTCTGGTGCATGACACTGCCTCTGGTCAGCTCGGCCATCTTTCCTCTTCTGCTTTTGCTTCACTGTCTTCTTTCTCCATGTTCCATCCTCCTCTCAGGATTTTGGTTTCTCTCTGTCTCTTAGGGGTTCTTTGTCCCTCTCGATAACTGTCTTCTTTCTCTGTTCATGGCTTTTAGCCATTCTTTCCAAGACTATTTGGCTCCTCTTCTGCCTCTATTGATTCACCTTCTGTAGCTACTCTTGGAGTTCCCTATTCAGTGTCATCATCAACACTGAGTGAGTGGCTACATGTCCTCCTCTAAATGGCACCAACCTACTTCATTGGTTCATTTCTTTAGCTTTGTCATGGATGAATCTTTCCTCCACTGTGGCGATCAAATGGATTCCAAATCCTTCTAAAACGTGGCTTAATCCCTCGTCAATTTCACTTCCTCCATTAGGCGCGATCTCAACTATCTGATCTGGGTCCCCCAGATCCAACGCCATACGCATGTTTCGTGCGGTTGACTTGCTTGACTGATAGCACGTGATCAGTGGCAGTTTTCTCCCACCTCCGCTTGCCATGCGTCGATCATTTTGTGGGATCGCTCCAATTTCACCAAAACCACTTACCATTTGAGGGCGTCACGATCAATACCTATGGTTTTCCAAACTGTGGGTCCCGCCTTTGTCCTTTAGTGCTTTTCACCTTTCGCCTGCAGTTCTCCAGCTCCCTTACGTGACCGAGTGCTCGAGGCTTCTCGATTTCAGCCCTTTTCGCCCAATGAATTGCGCATCAAAAATCACCTCCATTTCGTGATCCGAGCCTACTAGGGGCTACTTTGACCTCCTGCGTAGTCTCCATGGGCCTTGGTCAGCATGCTTTGACCGAGGTCCTTCTTGTTCCACGCTGGATACCATTGCCACTGGTTAAAAAGTGTTTTTGATTGCAGTTCTGATTTCTTTGATATTTGTTCGACCAGATACAGTCATGGTTCCTCGATAGTTCTTTATGGATCCAATTTAGATCAAGCACACTCGGGTGCTATCGGTAAGTTGTTTTACGAAAGCGTTTTTTATTTTATTTTTCAAGTTTATACATTTTTTTGTGTTTTTAATGTTTCAAAGAATAAACTAAAATTACTCTTATGCATGCAGATGTGGGTACTATTCAACCTGTGGGACACCAATAGGTTGCAGGTGGGCCAGCGTGGAGAAACATCAGGAGAGCAGTTCTCCAAGACTTGGATTTGGCCGAGACCTTAGCAGAGTTGCAAGATCACATAGAGGGATTAACACTTGGTATTATGGATGTCCGAATTGAGGAGTTACCTATGAGGATGTAGCGCCACATTATTGGTGTTCCTAGCCGCTAGGCGAGGCTTTTGCGCATGATAGCACAGGCTGTGACCTATTACCATGAGCACCACTAGATCTGCTTAGGATATTTTACATGCATTTTTTAGTTTTTGGGTCAGATGACCAAATGTCTCTTGGACACAAATTTTGTAAAAACCTTTAAAACACCTATCTATTTTACTTTCAAAATTTTCTATGGTTGTATGCTTTCATATTCAAGAAATGATGTGAATTGAAAATATTATTTTTACATGTGCCGCAAACGTCTATGTAACACATAATTTTCTAGAGAATAAGTTAATGTGTTAAGATTTTTGTAAATATGTTTATATTGGATGTGTTCAAAATGTCTTTCCAAAATATGAACTCTAAGGAACATATGAAAAATTGTTGGATTTTGCACAGTATAAATGTTTGTTAGTTGTAATATAACAAGTTTCGAGTCCAACCTAACGATGATTCGGCAAGTGCCAAGTGAAATGGCATCAGAGAGTAGTTCAATCAATGCACTATACTCAGTGATGTTGTTCGTCGATCCACCGATACAAATCCCTTGGAAACTCACTAACTCACCACTTGGAGCATAAATAGCCCATGCTACAGAAGACATGTTTTGTGTACTATGACTAGCACCATCGGTGTAACCAACAAAAGGCTCTAAGACTCCAACATCTGCAACAAATGAAAAGTGGATTACTAACCACATAAAAATCACTAAAAGATACACACACATGCAATGAAAGCATATATACAATGAGTTTTACTATACTTAATCAGGCATAGTAACGTTTGAGGTACAACCCATTTCAGGGCTGTGACAATGGAATCCCATCATAATCTACTAACTCGTAGGCACCTTTTGCGAGAACACACTTGATAATATAAGGACCCATCCACATTGGTTCAAATTTCCCTACTCTAAGTTTATCAGCTTCCTGATCGTAAAGCAAGACCAGGTCTCCTTCTAAAAAGATACGAGGCTTGATATTTCTATCATATTGTGCCTTAATATGTTTCTTATGCACTTCATTAGCCAATGCAGCGTCACGACGGGTTTCATCCAGAAGGATTGATTCCAAGAAACGTGCTTCTTCTTCCGAAGTGTCAGGTAACAGATCAATCGCGAGTTTGAGCGATGAAATTTCGCATTGTATCGGTAAGATTGCTTCCAAACCATACACCAACTGAAAGGGTGTGAATCCAGTTCCATTTCTCATCGAGGTTTGATATGCCCACAAGGAAGAGTACGGGATTAAGTGATAGTTTCGCTTATGAACCCCTATCATTCTCTACAGCATCCACTTCAGGACTTTGTTGATGGCCTCAACTTGTCCATTCACTCGTGGGTAATAAGGGTTAGAACTATCATGTGACAGTCCTAACTTAGCAGTCAACTCAGCCATCATGTGATTGTGAAAATGCGACCCATGATTCGTATCTATGGCTTGTGGCACACCAAACTGGGCAACCACATGCTTAAAAAAGAAAAGATCAGTTGTTTCACCACTGTTGTTTAGTGTTGGCATCGCCTCGGCCCATTTGGTAAAATAGTCAACGATGACTATAATATACCCATGCCCCCCGGCTGAGGTGGGGTTACATGTCATAAAGTCAATGCCCCATTTGGCGAATGGGCCAATAGAAATCACTAGATGTAATGGTGTAAGTGGTAATCTGGTTTTTCGGTCATATATCTCGCATGCGTGACAACTTCTCACAAAAAAAAATACAATCTTTGAATATAGTTGGCCAGAAGTAACCAACATAAAGAATTCTCTATGTGGTTGCATATCCAGATAATTGTTCACCACAGGCACCTGAATGGCAATCAATCGATGCTTTCTCAGCTTCCTCATATGTGAGGCACCTCCATAAAACTGTATCAATACCACGATGGTAAAGAGTGTCGCCAATGATCAAATAATCTTTGGCTTGGTAACAAATACATCAGTGTTGTGAGTGAGAGGTATTAGGCCAAAAAGTTTGGTTCTGGAGATAGATTAATATATCTCCATACCTAGCATCAGATGACGATATTAGAAACAAAGACTCATCCAAAATCGATGGTTCAGATGTGGAATCAATGGAGGTCGAGGGAAGGTCGCAAAGTAACTCTGCAAAAACTAGAGATTTCTTTGATTTGGATTTGATGAATTCCAAATCATATTCCTGTAAAATAACTATCCATTTTGAGAATTCCCCCCCCAGAAAAACATTACAAAATGTATGTCATAGGGTTGCAATCTGAAACAACAGTTGTTTTTTGTAGCAAGATGTAATGGAAACATCTTTGAACACCTTGCACAGCTGCCAAAGCTAGTTTTCGACATAAGAGTACTTACTTTCTGTATCGTTGAGATTATGGATCAAGTAATAAATCAGATGTTCAATCCCATTTTCATCCTGAACTAAAGCCATACCAATGGTTATATCTGCAGTGGTGAGATACAGGTAATAGTTGTTTTTGTAATTTGGAGAATACATTAATGAAGCTCTAATCAAGGTTTCTTTAAGAGCATCAAAGGAAGCTTGCACAACCTGATCCCAATGGAAGGGTATCTCCTTTTTCAAAAGACGTGTAAAACCTTTAGCCATCTCAGTGTAATTAGGAATGAACCTCCTCAAAAATTTTGCTTTCCCTTGTAGTCTCTGTAACTGTAAAAGATTTTAAGGTGGAGGCAAATCTAGAATTGCCTGAACCTTTAACGGATCAAGTCGAATCCCCTCTATGGACACTACAAATTTGAGCAATCGACTAGAACCAACACAAAACACACATTTGTACAAACTGAGTTGTATCTTGTAATGTCGGCACCATAAAAGTATCGCTCTCAAATGTTGTGGGTGATCAGCCCACTTTCTTGAATGAGCAGGTAAGTCGTTAAGGTAAGGTTGAACAATGTGCTTGATGTCATGGAAGGCATAGTTCATTGCCCTCTAAAAAGTGGCCCTTGCATTCTTCAAACCGAATGGGAGTTTCCTATAGGCGAATGTGCCCCATGGACAAATAAAAGTTGTTTTTGATTGGTCCTGTGGGTGGATATTGATTTGATTGTAACTGGAAAAACCATCCATGAATGAGAATATTTTGCATCTGGCACATTCGTCAATAATCTGGTTGATAAAAGGAGCAAGATAATTGTCCTTTGGACATGCCTGATTTACATCCCTATAATCGACACGCACTCAAATTTTCCCTTGTTCCTTCATGATAGGAACAAGGTTGGAAAGCCAGTCAGTGAGATGTACAAGGTAAATAAAACCAGCCCACAAAAGTTTTTCAACTTCTGCTTTAATTGCAGTGGATTTATTTGGATGAATAGGTCAAAACCGTTGTCGAACTGGCTTGACATCAGGGTACATTTTGATTTCATGTTCAACAATACTAGAGTCAATGCCCGACATCTCCTCGTAAGACCATGCAAAGACATCTCTAAATTCACGAAAGGGAGTACAGTAACTATCAAGTTTTGATGGAGAACAAGATTTATTGACATGAATGTTCTCTACAATATTAGGCTTGGTCTAAATATTAATAGAAATTGTGTCTTCAATATTTGGCACGATTCGCTCGGATTCTACTGTGTCTATGAAAACTGAATTTGAAAGGAAATCAACAACTGAAGGGTGGTTTAGTTCATTTGAATAATCTTCGATGTCATCTGGAAGATGGGATCGATGATGGTAATCTTCCCAAGGTTCTTCTCCTACCATCATTCATTGGATGATTCCTTCATCCGTAGAATGTATACGTGAGAAAGGATCCAAAGAAGTACCATATTCTAATGAATGGTCTACACATACAATTGGTGAATGCGGATTTGGGTTTGCCACACAAGCCCGAAAAATTGATTGCTATGCTAATTCAATGGGGTTTAGTGGCATTACCTCAATATTACTATCAACTTCAAAATTGTTGGTAATCCTCCTTAAATCAAATGAGCTTGAGGAAATCATGTTGCAAGTCTCTACTCTTGCTACTTCTACCAAATTAGATGGTGATGGCAGAATACAAGTACCCATTAGGGAAGGATCTTTAAAGAGACCTACTCCAACACTTTGAAGTGATAGTGGGGGTCCGTGTACCAACAAAATTCTTCTCGTAGCCTTTGAACTATTGGTAAAGAAGGCAAGTTGATCGATGACTGTGATTCCACCCTTATGAAGGAATGCAATAGTATGAAAGTACATAGAAACCATAGCAACCATAACATATACCCATGTCCTTCCCAGTAAAATGTTGTAGTTGAGGGGTCCGTCAACTACCTCAACTTCAACAGTAATTGTTTTCCCCCCTAGCTCAATTTGCAACTTACTCAAAATCACACAAGGAGTATATGTTCGTCTGTTAAAAGCTTTTAACATAGTGTTGGAAATAATACTGAGAGGGGGGTTGAATCAGTATTATTAAATTCTTTTGAATATGCCGACCAGATTTATACTTTAATTTATTCTTCAGATATTGATCATTAATTTGTATGTCAGTGCCATATAATAATGAACAAGAACAAGAAAAATAGATAAGCACACCAAAGAACACCAGATATAAGGTGGAAACCGAATGTGGGTGAAAACCACCTGTTGCAATATGCCTCTATCTTCTTTCAATTAGAAACTTGTTTTACAAGGATTTTGTACTAGTGCAGTCCTTTACCAGTACGCAGGCTGCAACCTGCAGAGAGCTACAACTCTCTCTCGTTTTCCAGTCTCTCCTGGAAGGGAGCTACAACCCCCTTTGCTCTTCTACTTCTTTAAGGACCACGTTTCATTAATTTTCAGACTGGATCCAAGAAGATCAAATAATTATCAAGTACATGCAAATCACCCAATCTCCTTATACAATCAACCGATGAATCACCCAACTTCTCAGAATGCTGTAAACAGAAAAATAATAACAAAATATAAACCCAGAACTCTACAGCAATAGATAAAAGACAGCGAACAAATGTTTTAAGACAGGTCCGCAACTTCACCGATATAAACCTGCAGATATCCGCATTCTTTCTATGCCTGAACTGTGCAGATCCGCACCGTATCCTTCTACTGAACTGCGTACCTCAACTCAGGTACGCACTGCACTGTCTGTCGGACTGCGTACCTCCACACTGTTCCTTCTGTGCCTCTGCATATCTCTGCACCATGCTTTCTTCTGCACTGCGTACCTCGCACTTCGCCTTCTGTTGTGTTGTGTACCCCCGCACTCCGTCTTCTCCTGCACTGCGTAACCCCACACTTACGCCGTGGATCACCTACGAACCTCTGATTAGGGCCAAATTAGTAGTCCTCCAATGTGCCACAGTCAGTCAGATCCACAGATCTGATCATGCGCCCGAGAGATCACGACTTATCAATAGATTCACCTTAAATTTTCTCCTTGATTTAGATCTAGCTTTTAAAACCAATCACCCAAACTTTCAGATCTTAAGATACTCAAATTTCACAAATGTTTAGCCAAGTGATCTCCTTCCCCTTTTTATAGTCAGTCCCTTATTCACACCATGGGACAAAACCATCAAACACCAATACAAGGGATCCAAACCGAGGTTCAACAATTTAGATCCTATACCATAGGCCAAAACCATAGGATCATGAATCGGCGGGCTAAATACCAAGGGCCAAACATAAGAAAACCCATGTGAGCGCACTTCTCTGCATTGGAGAGAGTGAACTGGGGGACCGCACCTTATGAACGGAGAACCTATGGGTATGTCCGCACTTCCTGAACGACGAACCTGCGGGTCCGCACCTTTTGAACGATGCACCAGCGAACCTCTTATTTTCCATCATTTTGAGAGCCTGAACAGAGTTTTGCTGCTTGAGCGAGTTTACATCAAGTACAACACCTGAACCATAGAGCCAAACCAGAATCATAATGCCAACAATCTCCCCCTTTGGACTTGATGGCAACCTCAAGATCCTCAATGTCATTCTCCCCCTTTGACATCAAGGGCAAAGGGTTATGCTCCCCCTGAGAACATGCTTAGGCCTTTACTTTTCTAATCATGCTCCCCCTGACTAAAGATCATATCTGCAAATGAAAAATTTCTTCAAGAAGAACCATAATCCACCATACACCATTCATGACTGTGAAAGAGATAGAGACACATTGCAACAATATTCAGATCAGCATCCATGTTCTCCTTCTGTACTTCCTCCAAGATCTTCTACCATAATGCCAACAATGCATTATTAGAAGAATATATGCTCCCCCTGGACCTATGCCATTCGATCTTCGACCAATGTACGCGTATACCCCATATGAAATTGGCGTACAACCAAAAATTTCTGAAACAGATGAGATTCAATAACAGGATGATGCATCAACAACCCCCAGCTTTTGCCTGAGGTATTCAAAGGTCTCCCTGGGCAATGGTTTGGTGAGTATATCAGCAACTTGTTCCTTAGAAGGAACATACTCCAACTTGATCTTTTGTTCAAGCACTTGTTCCCTGAGAAAGTGATACTTGATCGGTATGTGCTTGGTCTTTGAATGCATGACTGGGTTCTTTGAAATGCTAATTGCACTTGTATTATCACATAAGATGGAGATAGGTGGAGTACAAGTGATTTGAAAATCCTGCAAGGTCTGCATCATCCAAAGGAGTTGAGTGCAACAAGATGCAGCAACCACATATTCCACTTTAGCTGTAGATAAAGCAATCGAACTCTATTTCTTGTTGAACCAAGATACTAATCTGGAACCCATAAAGAATGCACCACCACTTGTGCTCTTCCTGTCATCCACGCTTCCGGCCCAATCTGCATCTTTATAAGCATGAAGTGTGAGATATGTATCTCTAGGATACCATAAGCCATAGTTTTGAGTTCCTTGAAGGTACTTGAAAATTCTCTTCACTGCCTGAAGATGAGTTTCCTTTGGATTTCCCTGAAATCTTCCAACTATTCCCACTGCATGCATGATGTCTAGTCGGGTACCTATTAAATAAAGTAGAGTTCCAATCATAAATCTGTAGGTTGGTTGATGCACTGTTGCTGATTCATCATTTGCACCGAGGCTACATCCTGTGACCATGGGGGTACATACTGGTTTTTCATCTTCCATGCCATATTTCTTCAAAATCTGCTTGAGATACTTGGTTTGAGACAAGAAGATTTCGCCTTCATTTTGTTGGATTTACAATCCAAGAAAATATGTCAGTTCTCCAAGCAATGACATTTCGAATTCTTTCTGCGTCACCAAGGCAAAGCTTTGACTCATAGCTTCTTCATTGCTGCCAAAGATAATATCATCTACATACAGAACAAGTATTAATAATTTGTCATTTTCAATTTTTATGTAAAGATTGCTATCCGTTGATCCCTTTGAAAAACCTTGTTGATGAAGATATTTGTCCAAACAGTAGTACCAAGCCCTTGGAGCCTGTTTAAGACCATAGAGAGCCTTCTTTAGTCTGCATATAAGATTTGGATCATTCCCAAGGATGAAACCATCTAGTTTCTCAATGTACACTTCTTCTTCTAAGTCCACATTTAGAAAGGGTGATTTCACGTCCATTTGAAAAACTTTGAACTTCTGAAAGCTTGAGAGAGCAAGGAACATTGGGATGGCCTCAAGTCTAGCAATGGGAGAAAAAGTTTCTTCGAAGTCTATTCCTTCTTGTTGAGCATACCCTTTATACACAAGTCCGGCCTTGTTTCTAATTACTTCTCCATTTTCATTCAACTTGTTTTTGAAGATCCATTTTGTCCCTATGACATTCTTATCTTTTGGTCTAGGAACCAACTCCCAAGTGTTGTTCTTTTCGATCTGCTCAAGTTCTTCATCCATCGCCTTGACCCAACATTCATCTTTGCATACCTCTCTTAGATTTTGTGGTTCAGTGGAGGAGAGCAATGCTAAATAGCTTGAGGCTTCTGCAATTGTTCTTCTTGTTTGTACACCTGCTTCTTTCTGCCCCTGGATGATTATTTTGAACGTACCTGGATGGAGTCTTCTCTTCTATCCTTATTTTCTCCTCAGGTGCCTCTTGAGGTTCTTCTTCATCATTTGTTTTATTTGGAGCGTAGTCTTCATCCTCTTCGATATTTTCATGATTTACTTGCCTAGGGATGTATCCTTTTTCATCAGCCACTACATCAATGCTGTCAACAATTATTCCAAGTATTTTATTGTAACACTTATATGCTTTGTTGTGGGGAGAATAACCAAGGAGAATGCCTTCATCTGCTCTAGGTTCAAGTTTTCCAAGCTGTTCATCAGTGTTCTTGATATAGCATTTGCTCCCAAAAGTTTTGAAATGCTTTACCGAAGGAGTCTCACCGTACCAGAGCTCATGAGGAGTTTGAGTGTTGTTCACTCGGACATTTGTTTTGTTGAGAATAACAACCGCAGCAAATGCAGCTTCACCCTAGAAGGTTGCGGGAGTCCCAGACTCATCAAGCATAGCACGACCCATTTGTTGGACCGTTCTGTTCATCCTTTCCACCACTCCATTTTGCTGAGGAGTCCTAGCTGTAGAGAATTCCCTTCTTATTCCATGTTCCTCACAGAAATTGAAAAATTCATTTGAGGTAAACTCCCCACCTCTGTCGAACCCGAGGCACTTAATTTTGTGATCTGATTCGTTTTCAGCCAAGGCTTTGAAAGATTTGAATTTTTCGAATGCTTCGTCCATGTGTTTCATAAGTCCCAACCAAACCATCCTGGAGAAGTTGTCAATGAATAATATAAAGTATTCTTCTCCTCGAGGTGACCTTATCCTAAATGGACCACATACATCTGTATGGACTAGTTCAAGGGGCCTGCTGGCTGATCCTTCCTTCTCAGGGAAGTTAGTTCTGGTTTGCTTACCAAACTGACATGATTTACATATGGTGTTGTCTGGAATTTTGATATCTGGAAGACCATGAACTACCTGGTATTTGCATTCTTTCCTTATTTGTGAAAAGCTTAGATGCCGCAACCTTCGGTGCCATAACCAATGTTCATCATCCTTGCTCAAATAGCATTATTGTTTTCCTTCTTCAAATATGTATAGATTATTTGGAGTTCTTCTGGCTTTGATCACTGTTTTTCCTGTATCAAGATCACGAACGCTACATCCATTTGATCGGAATATTACCTCGGTTCCTTGATCGCACATCTGACTGACACTCAGTAGATTATGCTTCAAGCCATCAACATACAAAACATTTCTAGCTTTGACCTTTTCTTTCAACTGAGTAGTGCCTTTTCCTTTTATGGCTACAGGGGTATCATTTCCAAAAGAAACTTTCTTACCCTTTTCTAAAGCAGTATATGATTCAAGTTTTTCTTTATCACCTGTCATATGCTTCGAACATCCGCTGTCGATGTACCATAGATTTTCCTTTCCTTCTGCATAAAAAGCTATCCCACATCTTTCTGGTTGTGGTTCCTTTATTCTCCATGTTCGGGTGCTTGAGGCTTGTTCCTTTGTCTGCCAAAACCTGCTCCTGCATTCAGAATCTTCATGACTGAAGTTATTACAAATAGAACATTCAATTTCATTTTCAAGGGCCGAAAAGTTGTTATAGGTCCTTTTCGTAATCCTGGTCATACTTCTTTGTTTTTGAGCTTCTCTAGTCATGATTGTCTTATAGGCAACACATTGAGCTGCTTTGTGACCAAAGTTATGGCAAGAGAAACATTGGCCATTGAAGAAACTTTTGCGATTATCAAATCTACCAGCCAAATGATTGTAATTTCTATCGTCATCCATTCTTGAAGCAAATTGAGAAGTTTTTACTTGTGGCTGGTTGTGGCTTTTGTTCACCCTTAAGATGGATTGCCCCTGGTTTACCTGGTAGTCTCTGTTTGTTCTTGATGTAATTCGTCCCTGCTTTAACTAATGATCTCCATTGGGCTTTTTCTCATTCCTCCTTGCTGCATCAAGATAACTCTTTGAGGTGGATGCTTGGGATGTTTCTCCATTATAACCCAGACCTGTCTTAATTAGAGGAGAACATTGTACATTGATAATCTCATCTAGAGTTTCAGATCCTTTAACAAACTTAAGATTAAGAACCTTTGTTTTCTCAATTTCTTTCCTAAGTCCAACAATTTCACATTCTAACTTCTCAAGAGATTTTTCTTTTTCATCAAGTTGAAATTGCAGAGTATCAATGATCACATTCTTTTCTTCTAAACATGTCTTGAGTCTAGAAATCTCTTCATAAAAGTCATCCACATCTATAGCATCCATGTAATCATCATCTTCAAAATCCATTAAAAGTTTATAATCATTACCTCGTTCATCTTCGTCACTATTTGATAGGCCATCACTGTCTTCATGAGTGTAGTAACTTTTCTTAGTTGCATTCAGTTTCTTGTTCCATCTAACAGGTTCCTTCCCTTTGTCAATCTTATCCTTGTGAGGACATTTGGCAGCATAGTGACCAACTCTTCCACAAGCAAAGCATTTGAAAGGTAACTTACCTCGGAACCGTCAAGTACCCTGTTGAAGATTTCTGACAAAATTTGATTCTTCTTCTTCTTTTGACATGTGTCCTAACTCGTAGTACTCGCCTTTGCTTGAAGCCTTGAAGGCAGCGTCTCTCCTGTCTGATGGACCTCCTTTCCTCATTTCATAAGCAGTTAGAATACTATGCAGCTGTGACATTTTAAGGCTTTGTATATTCTCCTTTTCTTCTATAGCAGAAACTTTAGATTCAAACCTAGGGGACAAAGATCTTAGAACTTTTTCAACCACAACAACCTCTTTTATTTCTTCACCCAAATTCTTCATACAATTAACAATCTCATCTACATGAAGAAAATGGTTAGCCACACTTTCATCATTATACATCCTGAGATTTTCATACTGAATCCTGAGGGTTTGAAGTTTTGCTCGTTTTACCTGATCATCTCCTTCATAGCTCAGAACAATCTTGTCCCATATCTCTTTTGCAGATTTAAACTGCATTACATTGACAAATTCTGATTGAGATAGGCATCCTAATAGAGTATTGACCGCCTTTGCATTTATTTCATATTTCTTCTTCTCAACTGAATCTATAAGAGTTGCTGATGGAAAATTATACCCTGTATCTATGATATCCCAGACTTCTGTACCAAGAGATTGAAGATAGGCAATAACTCTTACCTTCCAATAAACAAAGTTTGTCCCATCAAAAATCGGTGGCCTGATTGATGCTTCCCTCGCATAGATTCTCATGTTGCAAGATCTTTCTTCAAGCGATCAAGCTTCTTCTGAAGAACCTGCTCTGATACCAATTGTTGGAAATAATACTGAGAGGGGGGGTGAATCAATATTATTAAATTCTTTTCAATATGCTGACCAAATTTATACTTTAATTTATTCTTCAGATATTGATCATTAATTTGTATGTCAGTGCAATATAATAATGAACAAGAACAAGAAAAATAGATAAGCACACCAAATAACACCAGATATAAGGTGGAAACCGAATGTGGGTGAAAACCACCTGCTGCAATATGTCTCTATCTTCTTTCAATTAGAAACTTGTTTTACAAGGATTTTGTACTGGTGCAGTCCTTTACCAGTACGCAGGCTGCAACCTGTAGAGAGCTACAACTCTCTCTCGTTCTCTAGTCTCTCCTGGAAGGGAGCTACAACCCCCTTTGCTCTTCTACTTCTTTAAGGACCACGTTTCATTAATTTTCAGACTGGATCCAAGAAGATCAAATAATTATCAAGTACATGGAAATTACCCAATCTCCTTATACAATCAACCGCTGAATCACCCAACTTCTCAGAATGCTGTAAACATAAAACTAATACTAGAAATCTAAACCCAGAACTCTGCAGCAATAGATAAAAGACAGCCAACAAATATTTTAAGACAGGTCCGCAACTTCATCGATATAAACCTGCGGATATACGCATTCTTTCTGTGCCTGAACTGCGCAGATCCGCACCGTATCCTTCTGCTACTCTGCGTACCACCGCGCTTTCTCCTTCTGCTAAACTGCGTACCTCAACTCAGATATGCACTGCACTGTCTCTCAGACCGCGTACCTCCTTACTGTTCCTTCTGTGCCTCTGCGTATCTCCGTACCGTGCTTTCTTTTGCGTTGCATACCTCGCACTGCGCCTTCTGTTGTGCTGCGTACCCCCGCACTGCGTCTTCTCCTGCACTGCGTACCCCCGGACTTACACCGTGGATCACCTGCGAACCTCTGATTAGGGCCAAATTAGCATTCCTCCAATGTGCCACAGTCAGTCAGATCTACAGATCTGATCATGTGCCCAAGAGATCACGACTTATCAATAGATTCACCTTAAATTTTCTCCTTGATTTAGATCTAGCTTTTAGAACCAATCACCCAAACTTTCAGATCTTAAGATATTCAAATTTCACAAGTGTTTAGCCAAGTGATCTCCTTCCCCTTTTTATAGTAAATCCCTTATTCACACCATGGGACAAAACCATCAAACACCAATACAAGGGATCCAAACCAGGGTTCAACAATTTAGATCCTATACCACGGGCCAAAACCATAGGATCATGAATTGAAGGGCTAAATACCAAGGGACCAACATAAGAAACCCCACGTGAGCATGCTTCTCTACATTGGATAGAGTGAACTGGGGGACCGCACCTTATGCACGGAGAACCTGTGGGTATGTCCGCACTTCCTGAACGGCGAACTTGCGGGTCCGCACCTTTTGAACGACGCACCAACGAACCTCTTATTTTCCATCATTTTGAGAGCCTGAACAGAGTTTTGCCGCTTGAGTGAGTTGCCGTCAAGTACAACACCTGAACCATAGAGCCAAACAAAAATCATAATTGCAACACATAATTGGTGATCGTGACAAAGGTGGTGAACCAAGTGTTTTCTAGTAACTTATTGACATAATAGAAGTAGATGCCCCCTCATCAATAATAGTTCAGTGAACATTCTTATTGAGATATTTTATTTAAATTAGGAAAGCTAAGTACGCCAATAACTGTGGTGTATATATTGCATGGTTAAAAACCACAAGATTGGAATCTGTAGATCTACTACGCATATTATTAACACTAAAGCCTGCTTCTGGGAGGGACAATTGTGTAACACCTCGAGTGTCGACATAGTAGAAGGTGATTGAGTGAGATCTTCCACTATGTTATAGTTCTGAGTTGCTCGAACCCGAGGGTTAAATCTTGATTTATGCACAACTCCCTTTGGTGGTTCTATTGTCAATTCTGGTACAATAGGTGGAATATTTTCAGATGGAGTCAAATTCGAAGGATCAGGTTGATCAGTGGCTTGATTATTCGATGATGATGATGGATTTCCATAATCTTTGTTTCTCATTGACACCAAAGCTTCGTTTTGTGGCTTTGTCATGGATAACATGAGTACGTGGGATGTCGAAGCATGGTTTGTCACAACCAAATGTGTCTCCCGGTTTGGAAATGGATCAGTCAACACTACAGATGTGTTTGAAGTCTTTAATAGTTTAGAGACCTCTAAGCAGTGTGGACAATCTCTTGTAAAATGCTTGTCATTATAGATTAGACATGGATAACGAGGTTTCCTTGCCGAAGTAGATGAATCAGATGATTTCTATTGAGGGGAATTATCTTGTTTCTTTTTATTTTTCCCTTTTTTCTTGCCTCTTGGTTACTTTTGATTTTTTCCTTTGTCAGATGACACGAAATTAATTCTGGAAGTAAGATTATTTTCTAATACATTGGTAGTTTGATTGGTAATGGCAAGAGTTTGACCAAATGGTCTTCCTTCCATTTGCGTGCTCGAAGAACTGATCACACCATCGTCAGTGTGAGAGTCCTTACTCGATTGTGGAGGAGGAGGAACAATGGAAGTTGGTCGAGGTGCATTGGGAATTTTGTTGTAGAGAATTCCAGATTGTGTGTAAATCAAATCCAAGTATTGGGCACAAGAAATTACTTGCTCTTCTGTGACAACTCCACCTTTTGCCACATCCTTAGTGATTGATGGCAACAAGGATTTTATGAACCACTCAGCTAAAAGTTGATCGAGAACATATGTCTTAACCATTCAACGATGATGCCGCCACTCATGAATATGATCTGAATATGTGTAGAAGTAGTCTATTTAAAGTTTGTTAGGAGTTCCATTGCAGTCTCGTATCTAATAGGTAACTGGAAGTGGGTCAAAAATGTAGTGGCTAAAGTCGTAAAGTTGTCAAAAGAAGTTCTTAGTAACTTGATGTACCATTTAGCAACTAGACCAGTAAGCGTTCTTTGGAAAAGACGAAGTCTAACTGAATCATAATTTAAGGAGTTTGATGAACACCATAAATGAAAGGTCATGACATGATTTCATGGGTCTTCTCTGGGATTTCCATTTAATTTCAGAATGTCAGATGGTAACTTATGCGAAATTATTGGCCACCAAGGTGCATATAAGATTGGATCGTTGGTGAGTTGATTTAAATCTGGTAATTCTAAAGTTGCTACAAATGGAAACTATCAATTCAGGTTAGGTTGAGCATACCCAAGATATGATGGAATTACCTGAGCAGTAGGGCATCTGCATTTGGTAAACTTGGTAGGGTTTTTGTTGAACAAATCTGGCATAAGGTGGTTGTTGTTAACCAGTTTGAATTTGTGGTTGTCCATAACCTACAAAGCCTTATTGACTAGGACCTTAGTAAGCTTGATATTGTCTAAACCCAGGTTGAGCCTATTGGGAAAGTCCAAATTTGGGTTGGAATTACTAGAATTAGGGCTATTGAAATTGAGGTTGCCACAGTTGTTGAATCAACTGTTGTTGTTGTTGGTACAACTATTGTTGATTTAATAGTTTTTGTTGCCCAGTAATGAAAGGTTGGCCAAGTTGTGAATAAACTATACCAGTGTATGCTTGGGTCAGTCCAGATAAGGGTACACTAACCTATGGTTTTTGTTGAACCCCAAAAGCAAGTGGTTGTTGTACCACAACTTGAGAAACTTGAAATTCTTGACCCGAAACTTGTGGTTACGAGGTAGAAGGACTAGTTTGTACTGGTTGAGACACAACAGTTTGAACCTGTGACTATGGTATGGTAGTAACAACAGGTGTAGTAGGAATAGATGACACTGTTTGCATTGGTTGTGTTGGATAAATAAGCCTTGGTTGAACTGGCATTGTTGGTTGCCATTGACAAACTCGAATTCCAGGTTGACCTGAATACTACGGGATATTTCCATATGATAGTCCTCCAGAATAGGGAGGATATGGTGAATAAGCATATTGCTCTCCATATGGTGGCAATCGAGTATTTAATGGATACATAGGTCCTTGTTGACCAGATTTCCCACCTTGATACTGATATGCAGGATCAAACTGTTGAGTTCCTGTTAGAGAAGAACTAGGTAGAATTCTGGTTGAGGACATGGCTGATGACCATGGGCTAGAAGCAACCCCTAAGTGGGTTCCAGATAAAGGTTGGTAACCAACTGGTACGAACGATTCACCATATAGGTGCGAGTCAGGTGTGGTAGAAAACATCGAAGAGGTTACAACAAAAGATTCTGCTACGACTGCATTAGATGATATAGTGTGGGATGTTGATGGTTGTTCAGCCATAGTTAACTGACCCAAAAGTTGTCCTAAAGAATCGACGTGTACTTGAAAATTGGCAGGATCAAATGGAGCGGCAAAATAAGGAGTATGAGGGTAAATATAAAGCTCAACTCCAAAGTGGAATGGGGTTCGAGGTGTAGAATCTTCTTCCAATTCTTCCTTTATAGCAATTAAACCTGGGGGAAGAACTTTGTTGTCTGGTCTGTAAAACATTTTTGGTGTTGATAAAGTTAAAGTTTCAGTAGTTACTGATGTCTGAGGGGTAACCAGTTGATCGTCTTCCAGTAAAATAACAACTTTTGAATGTTCAAATTCGATGTTCAGATGTTCGGGTAAATGAACAACAGTTTTAGAAGGAAGTTCCTAAACAACTTCAGGTTCAGATGTAACTCCTGTTTGAACTGTGATAGGTTCTGGATTAACTTGTGGTTGAAATAATTCAAGTTCAGAAGTAATTTCTTGTTGAGAAACTTCAAGTTGAGGATCAACTTGTTGTTGAACAACCTAGGTTACTATTTCACTAGGATCAGTGTTAATGTCCTCTGGCAATTGTGAAACTTCTCCTTTAAAAATGGATGTACTAGAAATTATTGGACTAACTGGAGTCTTAGTACTTACCAAAATAGATGATTAAGGTAATTTAGATGAAGAAATAGGAGTTGTTGATGTACTTGAATCAATTAAGTGAGACCACTTTGACTGAATAGGTGTAGCTTCGGGTGGCAAAGGTGGTTTGGTCATTGCTCTCCACGAATGATGGGGTAAGGTTGATGTTCCTCCACGATTTCTGATTAATTTGTTTATCAAAAAAAGAAATAAACAAAAAGGGGTAAACCAGGCAGAAGGTTTACCAAGCAACTGTGAACTGTAGAATACCTCCTGGCGAACCAAGAAATATGGGTAGGCAATCTCCCCAAATGTTGTGTTCAGTGTATCACAGTGTACAAGGCAGCTAACTCAGTTACTTAAGGATGGATAAAAACCTAGATTTGTCCTCCCACATATACCTGAAGGTATGTGGAGGCTGAGTCTGTATAAGCACCGTCTAATGCAAAACTGCATAGTGAGAGCATTTCCATATACTTTACGTACCGTAACACCGCCCTATATACCCAAAGGTACATGGACAAGCTATGATATACTCACATACATGGAATGACGTATCATACTCGGGATGTATTGCAGACAAGTTAGCAATAAATAATTTTTTTTATGATGCCAGAACATGTCTCTAGCCTAGAACCACGAAATGTTCTCATTAATGAAAATGCTCCATTAGGTAAATTGATGTTAATTTTAAGTTGATCTTGCTTAGGAATTTTCCTTTCAAGTTCACCACGTGATGTATTATGAAATTCCTAGGAATGCAACAATCATGATAATCACTCTTTCCATTCAATTTAACGATGCAAATCCTAACTACTTAGGGATAGAACAATCAGATTTCTTCCGATCAAAGAGCAAAGAGCACAATCTAATGCAATTTCCCTACACTATTCCTATGAGCAAACACAACCTTTTTTCAATGCAACATGCATGTATTTCTTTTTTATTTCCTTAATGTGCATATTAACAAAAACAAATATGCACATACAATCAATCAATCTTTCATAAGAATGAAGACTTTTACGACAGTTCTAATTCGAAGGAAGAGAAGACTTTACGACACTTTCTTTCGAATGAAGATTAATCAACTGTATTCTAACTTTGACTAATGATTGATAATGACAAAGAAAACATCAAGAAACATTAACCAATCCAATCAAAGTTGGGATAGACCAAGAGATAGAAACTTATTTTCTGAGACATAACATTCATTGATCAATCAGCAAACAAACAAAATAGAGAAAAGTTGGCAAAAACACTTTCTAAAGGTGGGAAATTGATCCTAGGAGGATCAGCGCAGCCGAGAGTGGGAGACAGTGTGCTTCAAAGCACTATCCTTAAGCCAGCGGAGCTCTGCATCACGCTATGTCCCTCACAACCTTGCGTTAGTGAAAGTAAGCCATTTCAAGAGGCAATTTGACACATTTTTGACCAATTTTTCAATGTAAAGAGTTGAATTACAATCTATGAACAAAAATAAGGTCTACAAGGATGTCCTAGGAGGTGGATAAGCTACTAGGAAAGAGGATCATTTCCTAGTATGGTCGCCAATTCGTTATGAAGAATTTGGTATCTACAGATAAATAATAATTCCCTAAATAAGTATCTATATCTAGAACAATAGTTTAAAGTTTTTTAGACTTTTCCTATAAGCAATAGATATGATGAGAATATAAGAAGACCTACTTGTAGTTCCGCTTTCCTCTAATATCCCTTGTATCGATCCTGACACTCCTTCCCATACTTAATACGCTTGAGAAGTTCCCTGTAAACACAATAGAAAACAAAGCGCTGATCAAAGCACACGATCTATTGAATATAAGTGAAAGCAATCAGATACAATTCACACATATAAGCATCATGAAACAATACAAACATATGGAAATAAGGTTCAAACACTTAATTAGATAGAAGAAGGAATTACAATCATTAGTGTTTGATTCAAAGCCATTCCTCCAGCTTGGATCCCATCCACATCACATCAAAAGCATGACAAACTTGTAGCAATACAATACTTGCTTCAAAGCCAAATCCCATAGCAGGATTATTTGCTTACAATTCAACATAATCCAGCCCCCTGATCACTTAGATGAGTGGTCAATTTATAGGAAGATGAAGGAGGTTTTTTCATAAATGGTGGCATTGAATGGCCTTCCATACTTAAAATTAGTTCCATGGAGGAAGGGATGAGAGGATAGGATGCACCTTAACGCATTCCTCATCCAGTTTCGAGCTCAAAGGAGTTGATAAGTGAGGTAACCTTCAAGATGACTCCAAAAGATAAGAATATTCCCCAAACCCTATGTGAATTTCGCTCATTCTCGCCCAGCGCAGGTGAGAGGAAGCCTAAGTGCTCTGCAGGGCACCTTGGCAGTGGACTCAACTGCTCTACAACACACCCTCACAAGGGCTTACCTACACTGACCCCTATAGAGGCTATTTTTGGATGTATTCAAGTCATGAAATTGTCTGCGAAGGAGGCATTCAAAGGGGTGACTTGTTTGGGGCATGAAGCGGCTGAAATTAGGGTTTGATGAGCCCTAAAACACTGATCTGGATGTTGGCATTTGATGTGCCCAAATGGATCTGTAATAGTGATCACAGCATGTTCAATGATGTGAATTGATCTAGTTTGAAGGCCTTTTGACCTAATGTAACAAAATGGCCTATAAGAGACTGGATTAGAACAAAAGACCAAAGATCAAAACTACCTGAAGACTTTATCTATTTGACAACCCTTTCGAGGGAAGATATGAAGAAGAAAGTATATATTTCATTAAGACAAAGTGACAAAAGGACAAGTTGGAACTAGCAAATCATCATGCAGTCCATGTCATCAGTGTCCAATCATGCCCCGTCACGAGTCATCATGTGTCACATCATTTCTTGGATTACGTAAATTCTATATTGAAGAAAATGTAATGAAAAGTGGATGTCCAAGAGACATCTATGTAATTTCAAAATTCATTTAGGAAATCTAAAAGTCACAATAAGTTAAATAATCATGAGGGTATTCAAAGAGTCACAAGGAAGGTGATAGATCACCATTTGTTATATATACACCCTCATTACTCATGTAAACAAATTTTCACCTTGGCTTCTCCCATAAGGCATCAGAGAGACAAAGATAGTACTTTTGGGGAGAAAATTAAGGCTCGAACGCTCCACTATTGGGGCTAGTGACGTTCGTTGAATTCATATATCTTAAGACTTTTACTTAGTTACACTTGAAGTGTGATGGCCAACACGTTTTCATGCATGGATTGTGAATATTTGCAAGATTTTTTTGTGGATGTGTATGATTCATGTTTTATTTCACCTATACTAAAGTATTTGAACTATTTTTTGTTATTTTAGTGCATATCTTATTGAAAATGTGTTGTGATGGTTGTAACAATCGCCGCATGTATATGGAATTTTCTACTTCTTCTTAGGCCATTCTCTTTTGCGTGTCTACTCCCCTAATAGTGTTGTACAATTACCTCTCTCTTAGAGTCTCACATTTTCCTCCCTTTGTAGTAGAAGAACTTTGGTACACCTACAACCGAACATTCACGAGGCACACTTACTTACTTTTCGCAAAGGCACATACACACTTCTCTCTCTTGCTGACAACTAAAGCCAAGTAAAAGCTATAAGAATATATGGTAACCATGTTGATAATCTGGATGGGTCTCTTATTCCAAATGGTGTGAGACCTAATTTGGAATTCACATCGAGGAGACCCCCTTGGTTGATGGACTCCCAGCACCATCAATCAATTACGCTAGGAGTGACAAAATACAAGATGTGCACATTGAGTCTATTTTGATTCTCTTATCTTAAATGGATCATCCTAAAATCATACTCCTAGGATTTTTTTTCTAACTTATACCATGGCAAATTTTCAATCCATAATGAGCCTCTTTATCACTTGTCCCAATTGAAGTTTCATGGTGAGGATGGAACATCCATAACCAAGCACATTTATGATTTTCTTAAATTTTGTGAATATTACAAAATTAATGATGAAGATTTTTCATGTGTGATTTTCATCTACACCCTTGAAGGTCATGTTAATAAATGGTGTCATACCTTACCATCTACTTCCATCCATTATTTTCATCATTTTCTCTAAGAGCTTTATCAGGCTTTCAATACGGATGATTACCGTGATGTACTTACAAGAATTAATCAGTTAATAATGAAGCCTAATGAACCAGACGAGGATTTATCTGATCAATTCCTTCACCTTTGTTGTGAATTTCCTGAAGAAGATACAAATTGGGATTTTTTGAAACAAAAGTTTCAATGTTTAGTTGATATCTCCTTGAACGATTAACCTGAACCCCCTGACGTTTCTATCTGCCCAAATCTTGTAAATCATGAGACACCTATAATTTTAGAGGAGGAATTTACTACTGCTTTGGTTCCTTTTTCTCCTCCTTTTCCAGTTCCAATGAGGGTTCCTCCATGCGATCATGGTAAATATTGGAAATATGCACGTGAAATTCCTAATCCACCTTCTCATCATCCTTCAATTTTTCATGATTCAAATTCAATAGAGGAAATCCTGACATGGCTCATGAAGCCTATGGTAAAAACCAATTTGTCCATTCCTCAAGATGGTATTAACACATAACTCTAGCCTTGAATATTATTTGGATTTATTCCATCCTCTGTCATATACATGCCATGACTCTTTATACCGTGATTCTCTTAATGAATTTTCTCCAACATCTAGTTATTCACACTCTCATAATCTTCAAGTTGTTGGTCCAAATTGCGATCAAGTTCAAGGTAGTCACATTAAATTGGTAGAGAGCAGGAAGGTGAAAAACCTTTCAACATTTCTTCTCTATTTCAAAATCATCCATGTGAAGATGGTGTTTCCTCTTCCTTGGATGATATTGAATCTGGTAATCTTGGTAGGCAGTCAAATGCGACCAGTTTTCATAATTAATCTCAAGACTTGGTCAACAATAATTCTAATGAGGATGAATCCGTCAATATGAATGATGATGAATTCCCAAGTGCATCAAGTAATCTTTTGGTTCATCAAGAATATTTTAATTATGAATATTTATAAACTGATCTGGTCAAAGGAGATGTTCTTACCAAAACCTCCTCTTCATCTCACTATCCCTTGTGCCCTACTATTTGTGATGCATCTACTAGAAATGGAGACACTCCATTCTCCTAAAGTTATTCATCTAATGAGTTAACTTCTCAATTGGCATAAGGTGGTGAATATTCCCATGATGAAATAGAAAACAATCAAACCATTGAGTATTGTTTACATCCCTCATCGTCTCTTATTTTCCATGAAGACAATTCTTCAAATCAGAGTGCTCATGAAATTTCCCTGATTCATTCATCTTTGGATTTGTAATAAGAAGAATATTTGGACTTGAGTACTATGGTTGTTGAAGTTTTTAAATATGATCAAATCAGTGACAAAGATGACTTCCATCTGGTTAGTAGTGGGCTTGCTAAAATTATTGGTAGTAGATATCCTCACACAATACATGATCTAGTTCAATCTCCAAAATGCAATTTTACAATCCTTGAAAGTTTAAGGAATTGTCAGGGAGTTAGGCACTTCAACTTTAATTTATGGTTATGTCAAGATCATGGGACTCTGGTAAGGTGCCCGAACTAAGTCATATCTGTTTTCTCTCATGAAATATTTCTCTTTGTATGGTTTCACTGGATGTAAATTCCTTCTTGAAAGATGTTTGGTATTTTAGATGTAGTCTTTCGAGCTTTCAAGATTTTATTTTTGATCAGATTCATGAATCTTCTTGAGTTGAGTCATCTTCATGAAAATCACTTGTATCAAACTTGGGTTTGGAATTTGTATCTCTCATAAAATAATGGAATTGTGAAGTTGATCACTTCAAAATCATCTTTGGGTGAAGCAATCATGTCTATAAGATTCATTTCAGAATAGTCAGCTCTCATTTTTTCTTTTCAATGTTATATGGTTAATTTGTTTCTTCATTGCACTTGTAATCCTCTTGGGTGCTAGTGAATTCTTGAGTTATTGCACAAATCAAATTCTTCTTGTTCACTATGGCCTGACTAGTTTCATGTGCTTGTTGTGTTACCATTCTGTTTTAATTCTTTTGATAATTATGATGCTTGTACAATATGTCACTAGTTACAGGAAAATAGTTTGTCACATTAGGCATGTGAGGAAGTTGGTTTGATTATTCAGAGAATTCATGGAACTTTTCAAAGTGATTTATCCGTGTTAGCTAAAAACTAGGAATCTCATGCTTTAATCATCCCATCTAATCACGTTTCTATCTCTAATAGCTGTCATTCAACTTACCTTTTTCCCATTAGCACATCCAATGATAGTTTTTTTACATCGTTTGATATTTACGCTTTGTCATTTCAATATTTAGATACTACCCAAGCAGTTGAGGGACTTCAACTTGCACTGATGGTTGTGTCAGGTCCTCAATGTGTTGACATGCTGACTAAATATGATCAAATCCATTTTCACCCAAAATATTCTCATCCTAACCCTATGATTCTAATTGAAAATTCATCTCTTCAAGGATTATGGAGTTTTCAAGAGGACTATTTTGAATTTAACAATCCAATCTATGATTCCTTGGACACATATTACTTAGAAATCCCCTTTTCTAATAACAAGTTTTGGTATTTTCTCATGCTTGTTAAAAAGAATGGCATAAATGAAGTTGCATTCACAAGAAGATTTCATGGTTTTTTTATTCGTAAATTGTCGTGGATATTCCATTGGATAGTTCATCACAATAAATTTGATAGTATTATATTAAAAAACTGAGATTCTAAACTATCATGTAAAGAGGAGTTTTGGTTTGTTTCGTATGGTAAATTTGGTGTTGATGAGTCCTTCTAGTCATCTAGACATGTTTTCGCAAATTTTCATGCACTATTGCACATTTCTCATCACTTTCTTCTCAAACAATAACTTTTGTCTCGCACTTGGAGAGGTATGTTGTATTGTCACCGTATTGAGGGTGTCAGTTAATCATTACCTTTTGAGTTATCAATTTTGTGTCCTTAACTATTTTTAGGGTGTGATTGTGGTCTAGTTTTATCTTGGTTCACTTCAGCCTCACTCATCCCAGACTTAGCCTTATCCGAAAAATTCCACTCCCAGGAAACTTGATTTCATTTATCCTTCATCAAATGCACATTGCATAGTCTCACCCCTCAATCCCTAAACCTGCCTCTTGGACTTGCACATTGCATAGTCGCACTGCCCAACCTTAATCCTTGAGCTTAAAAAATGCACAATTTTGGCCTCCGAGTCAGCCAAAATTGTGCATTGTGTAGTGTCAGGCCTCAAGCCTCGAGCCTAACACCTTGAACTGCACAACTGTGCAATCCATGAGAATTTTTTCCCTCTATAACTGCTCATTGAAAAACTTCAAGCATCAAGCCTCGAGCTTCAGCCCTTTAACCCCTCAACTGCGCAATATCGAAGCCTATTATCCTATCTGAACTATGCATTAGAAAACTTTTAGCGTTAATCTTGACCTCTTGAGTTCCTCAAATATGTAGTCACTCAGCCTAAACCTTCAAAACTACACACTACGTAGTCTCAAGCCTCAAGCCTCAAACTTGAAACCTTCATTCCCTCAACTATGTCATCCCTCTTCCTGGGCCTCCAGTACAACACATTGTATAGTCTCAAGGCTCAATCCTCCAGCCTGAGTCCTTGAGTGCCTCAACTATGAAATCCTTTGACCCTCACCATCCTGAACTGCACATTTCATAGTCTTAAGCGTTAGTCCCAAACCTTGGCATCTAGAACTACGCAATCCTTGAGTCAGTCACTTAATAAGTCACTAATTCTATCCCTAACAAGAGATTTGATGAATCATCTTAGGCTAAGGGTTTATCATATTGATGTCATCTTCTCATGGGTGGATTGTAGATGCAGGTATTCTATTATTTGATTGTAGGATGATGATGAATGAGATGGAGAAGGAGATCCTGCTAGAAGACACCTAAGGAGATAAGGATATAAGATGATCATCAAGAAACAAGATGAAGGAACAGTGGATTATAATAAAAAACCAAACACGTGCACCAGATGAAGACTCCATCTGATTCACAACCCTTTGGAGCGCAGATATGAAGAACAAAGTATATCATTCATGAAGAAAAAGTGTTCGATAGACTAAGCGGAAAAAGGATAGCTTGATGGTACCACATCATCATGCAATCCATGTCATTACTTTCATGTCATGACCCATCACGATTCTTCAAGTGTCACATCATTTTTTAGATTATGTAAATTCTATATTGAAGAAAATGTAATGAAAAGTGGAAGTCCAAGAGACATCTATTTAATGTCAAAATTCATTTACGAAGTTGAATGGTCACAAGAATTCAAACAATCATGAGGGTAGTTAACGAATAATCAGTAAGGTGATGGATCACCATTTATTATATACACCCCCATTTCTCATGTAAACGACTTTTCACCTTGGATTCTCCCATAAGGCATCAAAGAGACTGTACTTTTGGGGAGAAATTTGTGGCTCCAATGCTCCACTATTAGAGCTAGTGATTTTCCTTGTATTCATGTACCTTGGGACTTTTACTTAAAAATTGAACCTTTCTTTCGAACACGTTTTCATGCATGGATTGTAAATACTTGTAAGACTTTTTTGTGAATCTTTATAATTCATGTTTTCTTTCAGGTGTACTAAAGTAGTTAAACTATTTCGGTTATTTTAGTGATTATCTTATTGAAAATGTGTCGCAATTGTTGTAACAATCACTACATCTATGTGGACTATTCTACTTGATGTTATCTGATTCTCCTTTGCATGTGTGCACCTCTACTAGAATGGTATTATTACCTCTCTCTTAGTCGCTAAACTTTTCCTCCCTCTACTATAGAAAAACCTTGGTACACCTAAAACTGAACATTCACCAAGCACACTTACTTGCTTTTCAAAATGGCACATACATGCTTCTCTCTCTTGCTGATAGTTAAAGCCAAGGAATATCTATGAGAATATATGGAAACCGAGTTGATACTCTGGATGGGGCTCCTATTCGAAATAGTGTGAGTTCTAATTATGACTTCACATCGGGGAGACCCTATTGGTTGACGGGTTTGGAGCATTGTCAACAGTATCTCAAACTTATGGGAATTTCCAAGCTAGAGGTGCAATTGGATTCCAATTAGACATGGTGGAGATGAAGTTCATTAATTTTCTATTGCGTGTCACCCATTGCCTCTACCTATCTAGAAGACTACCCTATTTGTTTCTATTCAGATGATGGGCCATTTAGGTGATTGCATTAAGTCATTGGATTTTATATTAAAAATAATTTTACATTAAAAATTACAAAGGTAAATAAGCTGAGATCTATGGAAATAAGAATAACTTACCTCTTTTGGTACTAAATTAATAAATGTAAATTTGATGCTACCACCCACCTACATTGATTGGTGAAGAAATTTTATCATCTTTAACAGGTTATATTTGATTATGTGGTAACATTTTTTTTAAAAGTGCATTATAGATCAATGATGTTTAGGGGATTTTTTAGTTTTAAATGAAGCTATGTTATACTAAATTCCTTTATTTGAAATAACCTGATTTAGAATCCTACCATATTTAGAGGAGATTATATGCAGGGTTAGAAGGGATTATATTATGGGTTTTCTGTAGTATTTCTTCCTCATCCCCCATGGTTTTGGATTCAATTTTGAATAGAGGAGCTTGAAATAATTTATGGATTCCTCTTCAATCTAGTAAAAGGAGACAATGTATTGCATCATAGTCTTATTTGAGCATGTCTATGAAAATATTTAGTGTTTCAAACCTGGGATTTAACCTAAAATATCCTATATCTTAGTCACCAAAATTATTATTCTTCCCTAAGATATTTTTGAATAAAATTCAACTTCTTTTTTCCTTTACAGAGGAGCTCCTAGGAAACTACACCATGATCTATTTCAGTTTTCATTTTTTTTAATGTGAGTTTTTAAGGCAATGATATCTTGGTCCCTTGCATAGAATCAATTCTTTCCCATTTTTTTATAGTGGAGACTTAGTAAATTTTACTTTTTTGTTACCAAATCAAAATTAGGGACCTTTCAACTCTTTGCCTCCATGTGATGGAGTTGGTATTTATGACATCTTATTTAAAATTTCATTGAGGATTGAAGCATAAAGGAAGAGGCCCACATTGTATTTGAAGATGAAAAAGAATAGGTATTCTTTTACATGATATAAACCAATCCAAGAAATGGTATGAGAAGAAAAGGAAAACCATTGTTCTAGAGAAGTTCCAATCATAAGGAAATGATCTAAACAAGCTAGAAAGTACCTAACTCCATATCTCTAATTATTCCAAGTATATTTTCCTTTAGCAGGTTTAACATCAATGAAGTATAGAAAAAAGTTGAATTCTTACATATTTTCTGTCTAGGGATATTTAAATATGGAGCCTCCTTTTTTCTCCCAAGCTTTAAGGGTGGTGTTCAAGTCATGTCCAAAGTTAGCATTTTGACCATAACATATTTCTTTAATATAATAGAGAAAATTCCAGCATTCAACTCTTTCTTTATAAGCTATCAACATGTAAATATTAATTATGTTGCATATTCTAACTAAAGCATTGTGAAGAAGTTCGATTTCCAATCAATGGGGATAGCTTTGGGTGTTTAAAATATGCAAAGTCTAGTACTAAAATGTACATATGCTCCTATATATTCCCCATGGAGTTGACTATTTTAACCCTGTTATTGAATCTCCTCTTAAAAACAATATATCATCTGTGAATTGGGTATGCTTAATGCTTTTTCTTACATGTATAGATTACTATGTAGAATCTAACTTTATGATGATTACTATGCAGAATCTAACTTTATAACCTCTTGTGCTCAAGCTTGTGGCTTAATGGTTCGACCAACAAAATGTATAGAAGAGGGGATAAAGGAAATCCTTAGTGAAGCCCTCTTATGGATTTAAATCACCATACTACTATATCATTCGCCAATGGGGACATCTAGGGATTTCCAATATAAGATAAGATCCACCCAATTATAATACCTTTTTCAAATTTATGGTCTTGCATTTTTCTCCTTTATTTTTGTCAGATAATGTTTCTTCTTGCAATAGAATTATTTTATCCGAGATTTGTTGGGTCCCCACAAATCCTCCTACATTCTGGGAAATAAGCTGAAATCTAGGGAAATGAGAATAACTTAAATCTTTAGGTACTAAAGTAATAAATTTAAAAGTTGATGTTGCCACCACCCTACACTGATTGGTGAACAAAGTTTATCATCTTTAGTGGGTTAGATTTGATAAAGTGGTAATTTTTTTTGTTAAAGTACATTTTAAATCAATGATGTTCACAGGATTTGTCAAGTTCAAATGAAGTTATGTTCTCCCATTTTTTTTATTTTTTTTTTCTGAAATAACTTCCTATCATATTTAGAAGAGATTATATGAAGTATCAGAAGAGATTCTCTGATGGATTTTCTCTATTATTTCTTCCTCATCCTCTATGGTTGGGATTCAATTTTGAATAGAGAAACTTGAAATAATTTATGGATGCCTCCTTGATCTAGTAAAGGGAGACACTACATTGCACCGTAGTCTTATTTGAGAATTTCTATGAAAATATTTAGTATTTCAATCATGGGCTTTGAGCCAAAAGCTCCTATATTCTAGTCACCAAAATTATTTTTCTTCCATAACAGATTTATGAATGAAATTGAACTCATGTTTTCCTTTTAAGAGAATCTCCTAGGAAAATAGACAATGATCTAATTGACATGTTTTCACTCTAATTTTTTAAGGCAATAATATCTTGGTCCCTCATGTTGAATCAATTATTTCGCATTCTTATAGTGGATATTTAGTAAATTTTATTTTTTTGTTGCCAAATCATATTTAAGGACATAACACATGAATAAATCTTGACTGCACCTCGATAAAGAAATAGATAAAAAAAATCAAGTTGTTTCATTAAAATCAAATATAATATTTTTATATAACACGACGCTATATGAATTATACAACAATATAATAACAAATCAAGATAACAATATATTATTAAATTTAAAATAAGAGTATAAGAAATATTTTATTTAACACATGCACACATACATAGACACACACAAATAAGGGATGAAACTTGGTAGAGAAACAAAATGAACCAAGCTGAATTACAAATATATACAAAAATAAATCAAGTTGGTTCCCTAAATTCAAATATAAGAAACATATAATAATATAACAAGAAATCAAGATAACAGTATATGATTATTTAAAATGAGAATATCAAAAATATTTTATTCAACGCACAAAAAAAATAAAAATGAAAGGGTAAAAAAATAATGAACAAAGATGGATCACAAAAATATAAAGAAATAGATTAAAAACAACTCTTTGTTTCCTTAAATTAAAAACAATATAATACATATGGTATATATTTATGGTCCAATAAGGTAACTATCGAGGAAAAAAAACTATGTTTAATATAATTTACACATATACATGTATAGATAAAGAACCAGTCATCAAATAATGTGTTCCAAGCACATGGAATGTGTTAGTGGAAAATATTCAAGAATGGAATCATGATCTTCTATCAATGATTTCCATTGTCATTACTTTTTTATATTGTTCACTTCTTTCAACTGCCACCAAGTTTCTATGACCAAATGACTATATTGAGCATACATAACATCTGGATGGTAGCCTTAAAAAACAATGTGGTATTTACATTTATTTACTTATTCATAGAAATGTCCCATTAATACCATTCAACCAATTGGATATGAATAATTGGAAGGATCACTAAACTCATGTATCATTGTGCTTTTCTACCTAGTGCATTGCAATAAATAATAATGTACTTTCTGTGTATTTTTTTTAGTGCAATGACAACAAACGCATCACGTTCTCTAACCATATCCAAAAAAGGATCATAATCCTTTTCAATCACAATGACTTCATTGTCCATCTCCTCATCAGTCAACCTTGCAAATGGCAACAATAGTCTTAGTCCTTTGTGTATCCATGTTCTGACATATATGTTATTGTGGTTTCCATATTCATTAGTGGACTCTATCTCATCAATACATGTAGGAGAAAAGCAAGAGTACTTTTTTTTCTAATTGAGAATATATTTTTCATATTCCCACTCCCGACGGAGTGCAAACCTCTTGTTCCATGGATTTGTCGTCAATTATATGGCAATCATCTATCAACCTCACCCATCATAATATTCCAAAAGTACCTTCTTGACAAAAAACTCATGTATGTCAAATTTCACGAAATAAATATATATTTTCGATAGAAAATCACATCACACACACATACATACACGTGCACATGTACACATATTTATGTTGTAACGTACCACTTTGGGCCTACCTCGGAAAAATATCTACTAGGCACCATTAATTTTTTTTTATTTTTTTTATAGTTAAATTTCAATGGACTCACAGGTGGAGTTAACCAAATCATTACATGCACAGTAATCATCCAGGAAACTATACTCAAAATCTTAGCTATTGAATACCAGTAAGATAATGAACCATATTTCACACTCTTAGATTAGTCCTTAAGCTTAATCTCAACTTGGAGAAAGGGAATGAATCTTGACATGCAACCAACAAAACTATGAAATAACTCTTGTAAGCATTAATGGATATTAATTTAAGTTTATTGTAGCTATCATGGCCATACATCATGATCATAGTTTTGTACACATAGTCAATATGTTATCAGCCAACCTTTCATTCCCATGCATAACTAGCTAGAATTAGCCTAAGTGGAGGCAGTCTTATTGACATGCAAACACAGATAATTGAACCATTGGTCATACAATGAGAAGCATTATTTCCGCAATTGTTCTTCTTGCATAAGAAATTACTAATTTAGGAAATTATAAGCATACTATAATCCATTATTAAATGCGAGATGATCAGGTATATTTATATATGATCTCCTCATAAACAAAGTTAGTATTTACAACTACATATTATGCTTTCGCTATTAACTATGCTCTTGAATGAAAAAGGGGTCACATGTACAAAATTACAATCCTTCATATAAGAAAAACATTAACGTAGGTAATCTATTTATGAATAACTGTCACATGCAAATTATACCATGAATGCGTACTAGAATTTTTGCCCCCTGAATATGCTTCACAATTAACTTCACACTGGATTGCAACATGCATAAAAAAATCTGTCATTCCCATAATAGAGATAAGTTCAACTAGCAGTATATCTGAGCTAAATGATTTAACCTCATAACAAGTAGGGATTAACATAAAACAAATTCCATTCAAATGAATCTCATTAGATTAGAGGAAAGTTGATTTTTATATCTAGAGTTTTTTGAAAGTTCGAAATGTGGTATACAGATCTTAACTCTTTCTAACTCCTTTTCAACATTAAATGTAGTTAAGACAGTTTTATCAATTTGAGTTGTATCAGTTGACTGATTTAATGGTCGAATAGTAGTTGTCTGAGTTTCAACAACTTTGGTATGAGGTTCAATTTTTAGAGGTTCCTTAAGACGTATTCCGAGGCCAGGTATAGGTTTGAGATCATATCTTTTGTTTAGCTCTGTAATTAGAAATTAAGAGAAGGCATGGTATTTGGAAACCTATGAAGATTCTTGATCTTCTTGAATTTGTTTATTCTGTGAAAGAGGAATAATAGTGGTCTGACCAGAAGAGGTATACATATTGTTAATCTCTTC
The DNA here is from genome assembly GCA_031772625.1 of Pinus tabuliformis. Taxonomy (NCBI): domain Eukaryota; kingdom Viridiplantae; phylum Streptophyta; class Pinopsida; order Pinales; family Pinaceae; genus Pinus; species Pinus tabuliformis. Next base: position 195,158,072 of record CM062815.1, read on the forward strand.
AGTGATAGTCATGGTATTGTCATTAGTCTCTTGATCATTGATAAACAAAGGAGTTGGAACCTGCTGATCGTTACTAGTCCTTTGAAGAATTTGTAATTGTAGAGTTGTTTTGTATTGACCTAGATTTTGATTTTTAGGTCGAGTGACCATCTTTTGGACTGTCTTGGGTTGAGTTTCAATCTTGGAAATGCTATTAGATAGGTTTCTAAGAAATGAAGCAATCTCATCAATTTCGGAATTTTTAGTTTTAGTTTTTGAAGAAGTAGAGTCCCCTTGACTAGATTTAAGCTTTCTTTGGGACTCTTCCTCTTTAGCCTTCATGGTGGCTGAGGCAGCCCTATTTGCTTCCACCTCTATAGCATTATTCTGCATGTCTTGAAGATTCCTAGAAGTTCTTTGTCTTAAAATTACAATAAAATCATCTTCAAAGGCTTTTGAAAACCTGGATTTGTCTGCTGCTACAGGGGGTTTGCAATCAGGAGGCATCTTATGGTAAAGCTTGTTGAACCTTTTAATAAAATCAACTACAAGTTCACCAAAGTTTCATTTTAATTCTTCAGACTCAGTAAAATAGTAAAGAGGGTCTTTCTTCACACCCCATTGGTTTTTGAATATATATTTTTAACTACTCCCATGACCTAATGGAATTTCCAGGTAACTACCTAAACCACATTCTAACATTTCCCTCAAGATATTGGAAAAACAACCTCATATAAACATTTTCATGTTCTATGTTCATATTATCTATAAAATATATAAATGCTTGAAGATGGTCGTCGGTTGAGGAACCAGTTTCTCCATTATACCTAGCAATGTGTTTTAAATATGCATGAGGGAATGCATCGAGGTTTTGATGAAAAACTAAAGTTGCATATCTAACCTATACAATGGGTTGGAATGCCATAGTAAAAGATGGTGTATGAGGTGTTTGAGTAGATAATGAAAAAGAAGAGGAAGATGGTGATAGAGAAGGTGTATATATGTGTGGAGGTGAAGAAGGAGGAGATGAAGAAGGAGGAGATCTCCTAAATGACTTTAAGTGAGTCGTAATAACTAAGTTCTGAACCTGTGATTGAATATACTCTTTTTCTTCAAAGAGTGGGCTTGAGTATGCAGAGAAGGTTCCTTCAGGTTGTTCAGAAGTAGAAGGGAATGAATAAGTAGTGGGGAATATGAAGTTTGTAGGCTTGAATTCAGGCAAATGAACATCCAATTCAGCCTCAAATTTATGTGATTCTAAAGGTAGTGAGTGTACTTGATATGTTTCAAGTGAGTGAATAAGGAAAGTTGATTTAAAATCAACTGCCTTACCTAAAAGTTCTGAAACCCTAGGTGATAATTGTGTCCAATTTGGATTAGATGGAATTTTCCTAAAGGGATCTGATGATAATATATCTTCAGACTATAGGGCTAAAGAAGAAGATGATGGATGAAGCCTTCTTTTGGAATTAGCCCTTCTCGCAAGTTTTTCTAGATCTAGCAGAGGGCTAATTGTGTCAAATTCACAATGGGATCTAGTGTGCTTAAAAGGTGCCAGTTTGGTACAATGGAGTTGCCAGGTGAAGGATTTTGAACTATCTAGACCGTTAGTCACCTTTAAAGGAATAGGATTTGTTGGCTTGAGGGGCCCTAACCCAGGTTCAACGTGAATTAACCAAACAAATCCCTACATTATTGGCCCTTTCAGCATCAGCCCATAGAGTGTGGACCGCAGTGTCACCTGAAGCAGTATGCATGGATGACGGAACTAAGTTTGTATACCCTGAGATGGTTGTGATGTTGTTTAATTCCTTTTATTCCTACCTTCCCACAGGTTGCTTCACTATAGGGCTTGTAAGAGAAACCCTCTATTCTGACCTTCAATACCTTCGCGAAAGTATACGATCGACCTTTGCACAACCCTAATCTGCTACTTAGGTACTTTCGTGCTACTAGAGCAGCGTGCCATACAAATTCCTCAATTAATCCAAGTGATTTTCTTATCTTATCAACTAGTTATAGTTACCACCGCCTAACCAAATATTTGTAATTGTGTTCAATTATCCAATGTAATTGCATTCATTCGCGCATCATATAATCGTAAAAAAGGAAATTCAGACATAACATATCAAGATGCAATAATAGAAAAAAGACATAGAAATTGCAGAATATCTCCTTTTATTAATATCTTCCAAGAGTTAAAACCTTTATCTGCCCTGCGCACATAGCTGCATGGGTTAGCACACTCAGCTGTGGACTTCTACCCTAGGCCTCTGCACACTCAACTGCAGAGCCTCTACCTACGCTACAACCCAAGACTTAGACTTCTTGCTTCCAAGTTATGACTCAATTACATCGTGTGTCATTCTATTCGTCTATTCTTGTTATACTACTTAGAGATTAGCTCTTTCTATACAATCCCATGGTCTGAGGGACATGGGTAGATTTTTTGCAGCCAACTTTACTTTACAAAAATAAGGGAAAACTACCCTTTTTGACACATAACACCTTCGGGCTCCATGACCACAAAATGCAGATTCTTTACAATTATATTACAAAAATTGACTTAAACATGGGCTTCTAGCCCCAAAATTGCCCATGGGGGATCTCACTCCCAACAGGTCCCCGACGCAAACATCAAAACTCACCCTCAAGTCAATTGGTAGGAATGGATATCTTTACACGAAGCTTGTCCATCTCGATCCATATGACCACAACCTTGGCTGTGCATTGAGTTGCTGCTTGCTTTGCATATTAAACTATTTCTCAGTTACTGATCTTGTGCTGTCGTCTTGAAGCTTTTGCTGCGTCGCTTGCAGAGTTGAAAGCTTTCCTTCGATGTTTCCCATGACTACGTAAGCTTCTTCTAGCCAGGGCTTTAGTCACGCCTTCAGCACTGCTTCTTTGTGCAGTGTTGCATCCACCTATTCCTTCAGCTATCTGGCTTCTTGCAGCTTGGATAACTTCTGCGTCAATGTGACGGTTCATGTTGTGCCCTTAACTTCGTCGTAGTGATGTTGTAGCTTGTGGACTTTCGTCTCTAGCCTCTAGATGTTTGGGTCTTCCTGCAAGATGGTCAGGACCTAAAACGATTGCTCGAACAACTGCATGTAATCTGCTACTACACTTTCCACCACTGTGACTGCTTTTGTGACAGCAGCCACCCATTGTTCCTTTACCTCTAGCCATGTTGAAGGATGGGCCCTCAACTGGAGCTCTGTAATCTACAGGTTCAACTCCAACTAAACCCACACCATATTTGTCCAACTGTTACACACCCGTCTGGCTAATTTATGGATGTGGACAACGACTGGCTCCTTCTCCACAATGGCCAATTCTGGGACCATTCTGAATGCCTCCTCCATGACCTGCATGATCTTCTTGCTCTGGTTTGTCACCTTGGCCTTAGCAGCGATGGCAGCATTTCACTGTAGGGCCATATGTTCATTGTTTATCCATTGTTCACTGATCACCTAGAGGGTGCGGTGCTCTCGGGTCCTCAGCTCTGCAATTACTCCATCTTGCAAGAGGTGGAGTGCTTTGCATGGAAGTGCTGCCACTTTTAGCCCAAATCCCTTCAAGACACTAACAGTGGATCTGTCGGCCTCATGTTCTATGGTCAATGCTCTGTACAGTAGCACTATCGTACTAGAAGCCTTCGTGTACAGCATATCAGCAGCCTCTAATGTGCTGATGACCAAGCTGGAGGACACCGTACCAGCCTGCTAACGTGAATCTACAACACCTCCAACCCGGTCTGGATAGCCCCTAATATGATCTTCTACTACTTTTGAAATTGCTATAGGGCCTCCATGGTGACATGTCTAACTGTGTCACCGATGTCAGATAAGTCGCCCTCCTTCAATGTGATAGGGTCCAATGAGGTCTTGGTTGCCTTGGATTTCTTTCTAGACCCTCCCTTCTTGTTATAGGGAAAAGTGTCTATACAGAACTGCTTATCCCACTAAGGTGTGGTAGCTACCTTAGAAACAAACAAAGTAAAGCTACTTTCGTTTTTCCTTTATGAAAGATAGATGAGAGAAGAATAGAGGAGACCAACCTCTGTCTTGCGCTTGGATCCTAGTTCGATTCCTCTCTCTTATGATGGTCCTTTTCCACTTGCTTCCTTGTACACCCAGCTTCACAGAGTACCTGTAGAATCAAAGTAGCATAACACTATACAAGAACATGGATCTATTATCATAAACAATCTAGGATCAGATGTAAAACCGTACAAATGCATAAAACATAAACGACACAAGAGTATGGAGGAAAACTTGAATAACTTTTATTGATAATCAAGAAAGAGCCAAGGGAGTTACAACCAGTTGTTCTGACCCAGCATCATCCTCTCAGCAGGTAAGCCTTGCTTCACCTCATACAAAGCTTAGATCACCCAACACTATGATGTTGTCTCAAGAAACCAACAACAATTCCTTACAAGATGCAAAATTCCAGCCTCTGGATCTCTGGGATGAGGGATCCATATATAGATGTCTGTAAGGGAGATGAGTCAGCTTGTGATTTTATTAGTGTCTTCCCTCTGATAGTTCTTGCTTTCACTTGGAGATTTATGATCTCTTACTCATCCTTGGTCGAATTCAGAGAGGCAAGTGTCACAGGAGAAGTTTCTGGAAGATTCCATGCCTCTCCACCTCGCGGATTGACACTGCCATTTGTCACTTCTCGTCCATCGCACCCCGTAGAAGGGATTTTTGAAATGCAACGCACCCACAAAGTGTACTTAGGTGAGATGCAACGCACTTTGCCTATGGAGCAGGTGAAATGATCCTGTTTTGACGAGTCCTGAGCAGTTTTTCATGGAGAACTTCTGGGAGAAGCTGCAATCAGTTGACCTTGTTCCTTTAGGGGTTAGAAAAACACTTTTAGGGACTTAGGAGCCCTTGGTTTATGGACATTTTATGCTTGGGGTTGCAGTGCCCAAAAATGTCTATAACAGTTGCCCCCTAAAGCATGAGGTCGTTAATCTTTTTTGATGTCGGGTGAAATGCTTTATCATGAGGATCCGAAGTTCTTTCAAGCTGGGAGGAGACCTGTAATAAGATATAATACAATACATTATCTTCATAATTTTTTCATGATCTAGCTGAGGCGGGCATTCCCATGCTCAGCTTTATAAATACATTTTCATGTACATAGGACAGACAATCGTTTGAGTGTAGACTGATGATTCCGGTAGAGCCATCATCCCTTTGATTTGATGATTATCTGTGTAGCAATGATGTACATTTGATGTCTCTATTTCCCTGAATATATATTGCAGCCCCGATGGATGAAACTAGATCCGGGGTTTTCAATCTCGTTCGATCTTCACTCGAAGTACAAGTCTATCCATGTGACAGATGTTCTAGAGTCGAACATGGAAAGACATCGCCTGATTACCAGCCAATGATGTAAGCTGTTAACAGGCGCGAGAGGAATCACCGATAATGATAATGACCCTCAAGGTATTGCAGTACAATTCGCGTGGTGTGAATAAAGGACTTGGCATCGAACACCACACAAAATCTTTCGGTCGAAAGCCATTGATGTAAACCTGTCGCCGGAAGTGAGAAACTTGCCATTGAGGCACGCAAGCTTCAAAGCACTGAACGGGGTGCTCCTAGATCAAATTCTTGGATAATGAGCTGATGTCGACAAGAAGTGATCCGTCATAGGAGGGCCTTAATGAATCCCACATCAATGACACGGAACGGAGCAAATGATTTTAATGGAGGTGAAAATGATCTGGTGATATAAGGTTCAGGGTGGCAGTCATGAAAGAATGGAGTGTAAATGTATTGTAGAGGGTGAGACATAGGTGAATTCTCTGAGTGACTTCTCTTGAACATATCGGCGACATTGACATGATGGATCGGTAGCATTAACCCCAAATGTGGATGGTGTGATGGGACCATGGTGATGTGACCGGTGAATGAAACAACCCAACCTGACTTGGATGCAGAGTGAAAGTGTCATGTTCAAGAGCGACTTGCTACCAACAAAGTTTCTTCAAGTTTTCTTCCCAATTTTTCTCCAGTAATTGCTGACCAGTACCTCTTTATTTTTTTCAAGCTTGAGGAGGATAACATATGCTTGTTGTATAATTTTCCCTTCGGGCAAACCCATCGCTATGTTTTAATGAGCCTAGCGATAGTGAAACTCGTTCTTATCTGCTATGGACAAGTTTGTCGCTATTAGGTTTTAACGAGTTTAACGACAAAGATAACTCGGTCCTTTTCATTTTTAGAGAGTCTGAAAAGGGACGTAAAGGAAACTCCAAAATTCCTTTTTCGTCATCTAGTCCCTTAAGTCCAAAAAAGTATAAAACAATACAGAAGGGATGAATTTTAAATACTTTTAACGAGCTGAACAAAACAAGCGCTCGATCTTTTTGTGTAATAATCCCTCAGGTCCAATAAGATTAAAATCTAAAGGAGGGATAACACTTCCGATCCCTTTAACGAGCTGGAGAGGCCAATGGCTCGACAATCTTTTCATATTTTACGAGTTAGTTGAAAAGAGCTTAAAGGAGACTCGTCTTTTAAGGAACGAGTGATAAAATTGGGTAGCAGCTGATTCCAGGTAAGGTTTGGAATTTTCCAATCACGGCAGTGTTACAAGGATGGCTAGCGGGATCAATCTTCGCAGCTGTTCCTCAAAAGGGGTGAACAATCAAATGGAGGTGAATGATCAGCCAATACAGAGTGGAGGTGATGATGAGAACACGACCAAGGCTTTAAAGGCTGAAGTACTACATTCACGATGGTTATTTACCGAGAAATAGTTCATTTTTTAATGAGCTTAAACGCGGGGAGAAACATTTGCTCATGACTTACGTTTATTTTTTAACGAGCTTGAACTATGTGCTAAAACTGCTCGATTAATCCAGTCGTATAATAAGAATGTCTCATATATGAAAACGGTAATTTTTAGAGTTTTTCCCCACATCCTTTCTTTATGCAAGTTAGGAAATGACCAATCCTACGAGTTTAAAGGGTTAGAGGACCTACAAATTTTAAAAATAAATGATCGCTCTTCGCTTGCACTCCAAAAGGTTCGCATGCCCCCAAGTATAAAATAAAGCTTCAAGGTCACCTTTTATTCTACCGACAAAACATTTGTTTTATCAGGAAAGGTCTACCTCTTTTAGGTTACCAAAGATTGTTCTATTCACAACGCAAACAAAACATTTCTTCGGCGATGTCTACCGAAATAGACAAAAGTGAGCAGTGCAAACACCTCCACTCACATAACTTTGACGAGGGAATATTATTCCAGTCTAACCCCCTCTTCCAATCACGGATGAGAGTACAGACCAGTCATATATCTCTCATGGAAACCTACCCTATACCCGAAGTTTTCCTGCCGAAGCAGACCAGGGTGCATGCCCCCTGGGTTTCAGTCATGTCCCCCAAATTACTCGCGCTCATCAGGTGGACGGACTGGGGATTGATGAGACATTCCTTGTGTGAAAACACCATTCAGGGATGGTATATGACTATTTGCTATGTGTGATCTGGGAAATGAAAGCTAGTCTATGAGCTTGACCACACTTCCTTCGTGTGGAAAACACATTACTCTAAAGAGTGATGAGACAATGGCTCCCATGCAATAAATATATTCTCGTCCAAGGAGTAGATTATAATCCAGGGGTCCTTGGACTACCATTACATTCATATGAACGGTTTTCCCTTTCAATGTTATGGGCACATTGGGAAGGATCGCTAATGGTCGAGTGGTTCCTTTGTCAAAGCCTGTTAGATTTCTCATCTCAAGCAAAAGCGATGGCGAACCAAGCGCTTTCCAAGCAATCAAGGAAAGGATACTCACAGAAGCCCCTTCATCTATGATGGTACCGGCCATAACCATTCTATATATTTGAGCAATGATTCGAAATGGTATACTAGCCGGTAAACGGGGTCTACCTAGTTGATTCTAGTCAAAGGAAACAACTAGGTTGCTTGGAGGTGGGACCGAATAGACGGCTGGGTATGACTCTGACGAACTTACTTCCTACGGTAAAGGAATGGGTAAATTTCCCCCATGTTCATCAGAGTGTGTGCTTACGAAAAGAATTTGGACGGTGTCATCCTTATTCTCTTTTGTGACTGTATCATCTGAAGATGGAACCTCTGAAGGCAAGACCGGGTCAACTGCCGCCTCGACCTTTTGACTTTCGTCTGGTATGGGTTCAGATGGTTTGTCTTCAATGATAGATGCTTCGGCCGACCACCTGTGCGGGTCAGCCGGATTTTCAACTAGTGACGGACTCGGCAAGAGTTTTTTATATCCAAGAGGAAGTCGTAACGGTCAAACCGGACGATCGTCCAAAACTCTTTTAGCCTCATCTAAGAAGGGACAATGGTGGATGGCATGATCGCCTTCACATAGTTTACAAGGAAATCTATATTTTCCTTTTTGTCCTGGGGCTTCACTTTCACTAGTCGACGGTGTGTTTTCAACATGATCATCAGAGGTTGACGACACCGAGTTGTGCAAATGAGGAGACCAGTACCTTAAGATCCGAGGGATGCAGGGAAAATCTCTATGATAGTGGTCTCCTTTGCAAATGAAACATGGCGATTTAGGCCTGGTCGGTGCAGTGTGTGGATTTTTGCTAGATGATGCTTGGTTGCCCCCTTTCGCTTTTGGCTCCTTCTTCTTCTTCTCTTTCTTCTACTTTTCCTTCTTCTTCTCAGGTATTTGATTTTCGGCTTTACCAACCCCATCAAGTGAAGAGGAAGGAGGAGAGGAAGAATTGGAAGAAGTAGAAGGTTGGTGGGTAACTATGGAATCGTCTAGTTGCTGACTCGATTGTTCAGGAATTGCGGTGTTCTGAACGACAGAGGTTGACAAGAGCCATACGGGCAAGCCGATTGTCAATCCTGGAAGCGACAATGTGGCCATATGGGGTGCACCAACATCTCCCCAAGAGGAGAAGGGACTAGGATTTCCTCCAAGGGGAATTCCTTGGTTGGTGGATTCCATTTTCTCAACCTAAGATCAACGTAGGAAAGGGTGATGATTATTCCGTTTAAAATAAATTTTAGACGCTTTGACACAACTTATTTTTTCAATTTTTAAGAGTCGAGAAAAACAAAAGATGACTCTAGTTGCCTTCGATTTTTAATGAGCCTGAAGTGACAAGTGCTCAGATGGACCTTTTCTGTTAAGGAGTCTGAAAAGGAACGAAAGGGACTGCTCTAGAAATCTAGGCAGAGGGATTACCAAACCAATCGCAAAACTGCAGAATACTTTTTACGGTATGACAGTCAATCTTCCCAAATGTTGTGTTCAGTGCATTGCGATCGATAGGGCGGCAGACATGGCTTCCTAAGGATAAAGGATTAAGCCTATTATGGTCTCCCAGAATATGCTAGACGGTACGTGGGAGCACAAGTCCGTACTGGCACTTATCGTCTCAAAGTGGAGGAATCACCCAACCAACAGTGAGAACAACAGTTACCAGGTTTTACGACGCCGGAATATGTCTCTAGCCTAGTCTTCTAGATGTTGTGCGTTAGGTTCCAAAGCGTTGTTAGATTCATTAAATATATTTTATAGTTGATCTTGCTTAAGAAATTTGCCTTTCAGGTTCACCACGTGATTTAGATGTACAATTCCTAAAATGCAATCTAAGATGATAAACAGTCTTTTATCTTCTTTGTGCAATGAAAATCCTAGCTACTAAGGAAAGAGAGACAATATTCTTTCACAAAGAGCAAAGAGCACACACTATATGCACTGTCCTAAATCAAACCAATCAAACAGTCTAAATGCAAATGCACATGCATGTATTTTTTTTCAGCCTTCTTAATATGTGAATGATAAAAAGAAAGCTAATGTGCAAATCTGAATTACTTTTCAAGCGACAATTACTAACAAGTTTCTTTTCAAAATAAAAAATGAAGATAATGACAACACTTTGCGATTTGGAAATGAATACTTGCTTTCGACACTAGAAAAACTACAAATTCAGATCAAATACAATAGTAACAGGGTAATTGACTATCAGGAGAAATCAGATTCTCTTCTATGACCGAAAATGACACTTGCGACACTTTCAAATCAAGAAACGACAGTACAATTATGTTACTTTTTTGCAAAGGAGAACTGAAACTGACTCAACAAATACATAAAAAATTTTACAGTTCTTTGCACAATGGAGGCGGAATAACAGCAAGGAAAGGGGTTTCAAACAGAGGTATACTGATTACAGGCAACAAAACTCATGAATAGAACTGAAAAGAATGAATCACAGAAACCAAAACTGAGGAACAATGCCTAGTCTGATCAGCGCACTAAAAAAAAAAACCAACATGACAACATAACAACATGAAAACCATAATGACATGACACCCATACAACTTATTGGAGATTTATAACAAATTTCATGGTGGTATTTACATCCATATACCAAAACATCACACCAAATAATATACCAAAAACATCAAACCAAAACATATGTCAAAAACATTCACTCAACTAGCGAATAAAGAAGGATACATAGCCCACATCTCATTTGCCATCTCCCATGTACATTCATCAGGACCAAAGTGATTCAACTACACTATAACATCCTTGATTGCTATGTTTTGGAGCATGATCATTTTTCTCTGTAATATACATTGAGGTTTGAGCTGGAATTCTCCATCTGGCTCTACCTGCAATACAAACCATTCAATCACATGTTCAACATATTTAACATATTTCTTAAGTAATGACACATGGAAAACATCATGGAATTTCATCGCTGGAGGAAGTGAAACTTTATAGGCTACTGTTCCAATCCTTTCAAGAATCTTGAAAGGTCCAAAAAGCCGACGTGCCAGCTTGCCACATGATCCAATCCTCAAGGAGCTCTTCTTTGGTTTGATCCACAAGTACACATGTTCCACAACCTAAAACTCCTTAAACAACCTATTCCATTCCACATAACTTTTTTGACTATCATGTGTTATCATTAGGTTCTTCTTTATTTCCTACATTTCATTTTCCATTTCTACCAAAATGTTTGATGCAATCAACACCCTATTAACTGGATCACTCAAACTGATGGGATTATTATTACTCTACCCATACAATGCCTCAAATGGATTCATCCTCATAAATTGTTGATACCCACTATTGTAAGAAAACTCGACCATTGTATGATACTCTTCCCACTTCTTCTTCTAATGCATCACATACATCCTCAACATATTCCAATATCCTATTGACCCTCTCAGTTTGTTCATCTATCTGTGGATGATAAGTTGTACTGAAGGCCAAATATGTCCCTAAACCTCCAAAATGCTCCTTGCAAAAGTTAGAAGTGAACTTAGCATCCTTGTTTAACACAATATTCTTCAAAACACCATGCAATCTAACCACATCTCTCATGAATACATGTACTACATCACTAGCTGAATAAGTAGACTTCACTGGAATGAAGTGCACTACCTTTTTCAACCTGTCTACCACAACCATTATGAAATCATGTTGTCTAGATATCCTTAGCAAACCTGTGATAAAATTAATGGAAATGACCTCCCACTTCCACTTTGGAATCGCAATTGGTTGTAGTAGTCCACCTAGATGCTTACATTCTTCATTTAACTGCTCACATTCCAAGCATCTAGCCACAAACTCTACCATGTCCTTCTTCATATTCGACCAACAATAAAGCTTATTCATTGTTGTCAATTTATTTTGATATCCTAGGTGACCTAAATATGGATTAGCATGAAGTTCCCTCAAGATGAGATTCTTGAGTTCATTGTTGTATGGAACATATATCCTGTCACTAAATCTTACCAAGCCATCTACTGTAAGACAATAGTCCACATCCTAGTCACCTATAACTGCACATGTACTTGTACTTGTACTTTATTGTAGCATATGCAAAAGATTTGTGTACCTATCATCTTGTTGTCCTTCCTGTAAGATTTGATCCTATAATTTTGTCCCATAATAACTCGAAGCTACTATGTGATTCACATGTATCCACCTGCTAAGAGCATCTGCAACGCTGTTCTCCTTACCCTTAATGTACCTAATCTCCAAGTCAAACTCACTAATCATGTACAACCATCTACCTTGACTGGAATTCAGGTTTGGATGATCAAATAAGTATCTCAAACCATTGTGACCACTCATCAATACAAACCTCGTGCTAAGGAGATAATGCCTCCACATTTTCAGTGCATGAATTATCACTGCAAATCAAGATCATGTGTCAGATAATTCTTCTCGTGCGCATCTAGTTTTCATGATTCATAGCATACCACCTATCCTTCCTACATAATAACTCCACTAAGTCCTCTTTTTTGGGCATTTGTACATACCAAAAACTCCTTGTCGAGATCTGCAATCTTTAACACTAGAGCATTTGTCAACAACTTCTTTAACTCCTCAAAACTTTTTTCACATTCCTCTGTCCATTCAAAATTTTTACCCTGCTCTACGATGATGTAATTATCAGAGGTCACCGACGACCCACATAAGAACAAACGTTAGCTTATTTTTTATTCTTGGAAGAAATGACTGTAGATAGATAAATTGGTTTTTCCGGGGCGGACGTAGCCAAGTGGACCAAGGCAGTGGATTGTGAATCCACCACGCGCGGGTTCAATTCCCCTCGTTCGCCCATAAAAGAAGATAAAAAAAATCGGACTGGATCCGATTCGTTGTCATTTTCCTTCCTACCTATTTAAGTGAAATAAATTATATCCATGGGACATAATGGTATCGGTTGGTTGACAAGAGATTTACAATTATATGAAATCAATACATGCTATAAATATTCTATTTATTGGGATAAAACAAAAGGGAGAGGTAAGGGGGGGGTTTCAAATAAATGAAAAAAAGAAGAAGACCCTGGATATGAAATTTGAGAGAAGTTCCTAATGAATATCCTACAGTAATCTACTATCTGCATAAATGATCTTACCTTTTCCACATTTCTAGGAGATACCCACTCCATGATAGCCCTTATCTTCTTTGGATCCACTGATATACCTTCCTTAGAGACCACATGCCCTAAGTAATGTACCTTGGTCTAAAGGAAACTACATTTGCTAAGATTAGCATACAATGAACACAATAACAAAATTATCTAGATAAGGATGCAACACACTATTCATCAAGCACATAAAGGTAGTTTGAGCATTAGTCAAACCAAATGGAACTACAACAAATAGATAATGCCCATACCTGGTCCAAAGAGTTGTCTTGTATATTTCCTCTAACTTAATGCGTACCTGATGATATTCGGATCTCAAATCAATCTTTGAGAACATTTCCCCCCCTTCACTTGATCAAACAAATCATTAATATTTGGTAACAGATACCTGTTCTTGATGGTAAACTTGTTCAAATGCATGTATCAATGCATAACCTCAGAGTAGCATCCTTATTCTTCACAAATAATACTAGTGTACCCTAAGGTGATACAATTGGCCTAATGTATCCATTTTCAAGCATCTTCGTCAACTACAACTTAAAATTCACTAACTCTAGAGTGCTCATCCTATACGACGCCTTTGATGTTGGTGTTTCCTATGGTACCAACTTAAAAGACAAGTCTACTTCCGTGTGAGGCAACAACCCTAAAATATCTGCTAGAAGCACATCCTAAAACTACTACAATATTGGGTACTTGCTCAATACCAACATATCCTTAACAGCCTTACCTTTTTCACTAGAAATATGCACTGCAAATAACACACAACCTTTTCTATGACTGCACTTTGCCTGCATAGTTGTAACCATTCTAACGGATGTTGCATTCTTCTTACCCTGTAAAATTCTTTGTTCTCCATTGTCATCGAAGAACTCAATGTCTTTGGAATAACAATCCACTTTAGTCCTATGAATATATGACCAAACCATACCCAAAAGCATACTATATGACCCCAATGACAATACATTCAAATTTGTTGATTTAGGCATACCATTCAACTCAAATGCATAAGATCTTACCCAATGATATACTTCTTTCTTTGTACCTGCAGCTAGCTACACTAATGAGGATTTGCATGCAATTCTTTATTCAAACCACACTTATCCACAAGGTCGGGACTAACATAACTATAATTAGATCCAGGGTCAATAAAATTGGATATGAATTGATCACAAAGCTTATCATCCATCTCAATAATATTTTCGTGGTGCTATGACTATTTGTTATCTAGCGCTACATAGATACGAGGAATGCTCCACCCAACATCTCCAAAGTACGAACCTCTTGTGCACTATAGATATGAGTCCTACCACCCTGATTCTCTGGAAAATATCTCTTAAGATGTTCCTTACCGCATGTCCAACAATTCAATTTTCTACTACCATCACCTCTATTCTATTGTTGTGACCCATGTCCCTCTCTAGCTACGTTGAACTTCTTATATGGTGCAACATTTTCTCTCTTCTACATTTTGAGACCTTGCGTTTTTCAACTTCCATTTACCTTTACCTTTATCTTTCCCTTTCCATCCTTTCTGAGATTCATTCTTATGCTTTGACTACTCATAGCAATGCTTCAATTTCCCAATAACTTCCTCAAGTGATCAAGGCTCATCATACTCAATCCAATCTCTAAAATATAATGGAAGTCCACTAATAAATATATGAACTTTATTCTTCTCATCCTTAACATATGGTACATACCTCAATAGCTCTCGGAACTTATTCATATACTTCTCATCTATCATCGATCCCATTTTAGCCTCGTAAAATTATTTGGCTTTATTGTCAGGGTACCTTTCTGAAAAGTACTTCTTCCTAAAAAGTATTTTGAATTAATTCCACTCAACTCTTATGTTTTGATGTCTCTAACCCATCTTACATCTTCCCACCAGATATCTACTTTACATTTAAAACAGAATGTTGTTATTTTGGCTTTCATATTCTCTGATTAGTCATGCAATTGAAAGAACTTCTTCATCCCAAGTAACCAATCCTATGCATCCTTCAGTTTATTAAAATCTCCATCAAAAGTAGGTGCCTTATCTTTCTTACACTCATATAGAAAATGTCCCCTGTCACTCCTCCTATAAGGATGCTAACCTTGATGATCATAGTGTGTGTCGGAACAAGAACTAGAATAGTATATGTTCCCATCACCTCACCGTTTCGGAGTATCCAAGAACCTTCCATCTCTAATCGTGTCATCTCTATTTGCCATGTGCCCACTATGATTTCTATTTCCTTATGCGGCATTATTTTTGTCCTCTTGTTCATGGCTTATCCAAATTGGTCCATGTCTTTGTAATTTTGACAGATTTTGAATGATTACTTCATTGACTTCTGCTTGTTTCTTCTGTGCCTGCATGATTCTGTCATTATACACCTTTCAAGTTCTTAATTATTTCTTCAAGCTTATGAATGTATCTACAAATTCAAAAGAGTTCCTAACACCACTCTGCTCATATGATACATATGGGGGGTCCCGTGGACTGTATTATACCATCTTGCTAATAATCTTGATCTACTTCTTGCAAACATACCATATCAGCTGAACCAAAATATAAACATAATCAACATAATCAACATACACCAGTGTTGCTTCAAGAAGATATCTCGTTTGCAGGATCAACCTGATTAGAAAAATATATGTATAAACATAATCATAACAACATATAAATATCACCCTAACCATATTCCAGTCATTAATACATGACCCTATCAACCACACATCATGACCTCATGCATGACAACTACAACCATGTCAATGTATGCATAATCAACATATCTACAACATGCATGCACAGATGATACATACAAAAAATGTTATGCAAAACCAATTCATAACCAACCTATACTAATGATAAATAGATCCAAAAACACACCATCAACTTCCACATGGTGACACAAATGCAACCATGACCAACACCATGCATACACAACAAGTACATAGACCACAAGTACAAGGAACACATATCCAATAGACATGAATGCATGACCAGCATACCATCCATCCAGTCCAAGGGGTGAACCATGCTTTGATACCACTCTATAACACCCTCCTCTCACATTTAACCAAGTTAACTAGTCCGCTGGGGTAAACATGTTATGAGAGGCTACTAAAAACTTATTCAACTCCCCATGTACAAGTAGGGAAGTGGAACCAACACAACACAACCAATCTGACCTTTTTCACATGTCACAAAACCTATAGGAGCCAACCAACCCTTCCAGGTGATTAACCCCTTAGAGCCCTTGAAAATTCACTACCCAAGAGCCATAGTCACTACCGTGACATGGGCATCCATACGACTGGGGTCCTCACGTTTCTCTCATAGCATGGGCATGCAAGGGACTACAGTGTCTTTTAGCTAGTTCTGAGCCTACACCCCTAGATTTTGTTTCACCTTTTCAAGGCTAGGACTTAGGCCACTAGCCAGAACTCCATGAAACCTTTAGGAATTAAAAGTAACATCGAGAAAATGATACAATACAAATATTTGAGAGAATAATCGACTAGACCCCTACTAGCCATGACATGCATTTCATCAAAAATGTTATGACTATGCAATCTATAGATCATAACAAATTTGAGCATAGGGGTTTCATACTTATCTAAGAGTCACTAAGAATCATTGATGTCTTATCACATTAGCTACGTTATCATATATTAGGTCATATATTCATTTTTCATTCATTTACAAATCAAAAAATGATTAAAGCCATACATTATTATTGTCACAAAACATACTTATAACCAACATATAAATAACAAAAATAATAGTGATACATCAACCATAAATGCCACATATGAACTAGTACATTTACTCATAAATTACCAAGGAATGGAACTATTATTATTGGATTTAAAATAAAACCAGGTATGTGACTTCCATGAACTAGCCGACCATACATTGAATGAACCAAATCTTTCTTTCACCCAACCACCCATGTACCATATTCCAAGCATGAATATGGGACTCATAACCAAAACTCAACCAGGGCTTCCTGAGGCTACACCACCTCACCCTCATCAATAGATCCAGGCCTTACCGCAATCCTCACTAGATCGCTTGGCCAAAACAAGCATGGACGCCACAAGAGTTTTTCCAACTACAAAGTGAGGAATTTTCCTATTTCCTAGTCTCTAGGATTTACTGTAATCCACACAGAATCACTAGGCCCTAACCAAAGCTCCACCCTCCAATTTATGCCATATATCCCATATTGTGGTTCGTAGGCCTGATGGAGAGCACCCACATCTAGGCTTTACCATATATCTCACCATTCTCCACTAAAGCATTCCTAGGCCCACCGAGGCAACACAAAATTTGGCTTTACCAGAATCCACAGTCTGGTTCAAGGGTCACTAGGTCATGTGTTCTTTCTTTCGGAGATCCACCTCACTTAGTTTCGAACCTGTCTAACAATCCATCTCAACCAAAAACATTAAAACCAATCACACCATGGCTATCCGAAAATGGTAAGCAAAGGTTGAAGAACATTGCCACACCTAGAAAAATCCATGCCCATGACAACACGAGAACAAAGAACACAAATGGATAACCTTGCATGAAAAAACTAGCAAGAAAATCACACATGCAAATCGATACCTACAAATAATCCCACTGTAGCTGCTTGATCTTGCTTCTCATTTCTTGATCTTTACTTCCTCTTGTCATATTTTCTTTCCTTGATACAATGCTGAAGTGCTCCAAGAAAAATTTAATTGTCCAAGAGAGAGAGAGAGAGAAAGAATAGAGAGATATCTCTAAAACTAAACTAACAAAATGTACCAACTAGTCCTCAAAAGCCTTATTATTAGTGACGCCTCTATTTTCTTCAATTTTCCATCATTTTCCTTCATTTTCCTCCTCACATGCAACCTGTGACCTTTTCCATTTTCCTTAGACATAATAAACTAAATGAACACCCACAGTAGGATGGCTTTTCCCAACATTCAGCTTGGAATAAGTGTTACATAACCGTGGTTATTATTTTTCCTTTATTAACGTTTATTACATGGAATTTTCACCAGGGATAGTACACAAACTTTGTTCCTTTCCTTCGGAAGGATGCGATAGGGTAGGCTAGTTTAGAGACCCCTTCTATGAATCATCAATAATATTCTAGAATTCCCATGAAGGATGAGACAGTGGACACATCCTTGGGTGTGGGCCAATTCAAAATAGCCATGACCTTCTCAGGATCAACAGGTAGTCCTCCTTTCAAAATATCATGGCCCAAATATTATATTCTATCATTATAAAACTCACATTTACTAAACTTAGCATATAATGATGTTCTCTTAAAGTTTTCAATACTAATCTTAGATGTTACATTTGTTCTGTTTCATTCTTGGAGTACACCAAAATTTCGTCTATAAATATCATCATAAATTTATCAAAGTACTTACTAAGTATGTTATTCGTTAATCACACAAATGTTAGTGGTGAAATAGTAAGGCCAAATGGTAAGAGACAAATTTGTAGTGACCATATCTAGTTTAAAAAGTTGTCTTATGAATGTCTTCATCCTTTATTCTCAACTGGTGATACCTATTCATCAAATCAATTTTTGATGATATTTATTTCCCCTCTTACTTGATCGAATGAATCATCAATACGAGGCAATGCGTATTTTGTTTTAATGGCCAATTTTTTTAATTGTCGGTAATATATGAACATTATAAATGTGCCATCCTTCTTCTTCATAAATAACAAAGAAGCTCCACATAGTGATAAAGTTGGTCTAATATATCCTTTATCTAATAGTTCTTGTAACTAAATCTTCAATTCCAGTAATTATGGGGTACTCATTCAATAAGGAACTCTAGACAATGGGGTCACTCCTGACACTTGATTAATCGAGAAATCTATATCTCGATAAGGAGGTAAACCCAAGATCTCTTTCGGAAGAAAATCTTGAAATTTCCTAATGATTGAGAGGTCCACCTAAGTTTTCTTTTTCAGTTTGATTTTAATTTGTTTCAACATGCATCGTGAATAATTGAAAACCTTTTCTTGAACTCTTTTTTAGTTCTCAAGTTGAGATATGTCTAACTGATTCTAGTTTCACTATGCCTTTGATTAAATGATTTTGTCCCCCCTTGACTTACATAACTTACTATTTTCTCTAAACAGTTTATGAAAAATCCATGCTTTTTCAACCAATCCATGCCTATTAACAAATCATAAGACCCTAAGGGAAGTATATTTAATTTACTTATGTGGAACAACCATTTCAATTAACATAACACTATTTCACTTCACTAGTTATCCTATTCTTTGTGCCAATTGTTATCTATACCAATTATGCAACCTTAAATTTTTCAATCTTTAGTTTATATTTTTCCATATTCTAAGTGCTAACGTAACTTAAACTAGCCCCTAGGTCAATTATGACAAAAAAAAATTGGTTTGAAATGGTACATTCAATCTCGTTCATCATGGATTGGTGCTTTGCCTGTCTATCCTCTAGCACTGCAATTATTCTCAAGATGTTTCTCACAATATCATTCACAGTTGTCGCCTCATGGACATATTGAATGCTTTAAATGTATCTATGGTTATGCGGGAAATCCCTCAACAAATGGGTTTTCCTGCACCCCCAACACTTTATCAGTTCTCTTTGTTTGACACCACATTCCTTTTTATTGTTCAAATCCATTTTTTGGGACCTAGTATGCGATTTTGTTGGTTGGGTTAGATTTTCTTTGCTGAATTTTTTTCACTGGTGGTCCTTTCCAGATTTTTTAAGATAAGCCAGTTTTTGTATTTTTTTTCCCAATTGCAGATTTGTTTCTTTTATTACTTTTCCAAGGTTTTGATCCCTCTCCCCTGTTCTTGAACTAGTGATAATATAATCTTGATTTTCTTATAGCTTCATCCATTGTTTTAGGATTGTCAAACTCAATCATTTCCCTGTAAGGGGCTGATAGGTAATTCAAAAACATTTTTACCTTGGCTTTCTCTTATCTAATATAAGGGACATACTATTGTAAATTTATGAATTTAGCCACCAACTTTTCCATGGTTAATTGTCCAAATCTTAACTCATGGAACTCTTTTTCTCGATCATTATTATATATTTCATTCAGGTATCTGGACTTGAATTGCTTTTGGAGCTCCTCCTAACAAATTGTATTTTCTTCTAACATATGCACACTTTTGACCTCTTCCCACCAAAGAGTAGATTTTCCTTGCATCTCAAGAGTGGCAAATCTGGAATTCAGATTTCTCTCATACTCATAAACATGAAAATACTTGGTCATGTTGAGGAGTTGTTCTTTTGCATCCTCCTCCATTTCCCCATCAAAGGTAGGGTGTTTTATTTTTCTGAATTCTCCATAGAGCTCCATTTTCTTCTTCCTTTTCTATATATTTGGAGATGTTTTTTCCAAATCATCTCCACTTATAGACTTTTTTTTACTATGTCTAAACATTTTTCCTTTTCAATGCCTTTTCTTCCATTTTTTTATTACTAGAATTTTTAGTCATATCTATCATCATGATTTATTGTTCCTCACTTGCCTTCAAAAATCACTCATTACTGGTTCATAGATAAACCATATCCTGTTGTAGAATCTCCACAATCTCCATAAGTTGAGTTATTGATGTATTATTTCATGCTCCTAACTCCACATAGATTCCTTCTCCTTCTACCACAGGTGGATGGATGTTTCTTGCCATATACTCTCGCAACTTTTCCTCACTTGACTACCTTATAGTTAATACAACCCAAATTTAGTATGCCAATATTTCAACTTAATTCTCCAGTATACACCTAACTATATTTTGAGTTTGGTAGTTCCATATAGGCCTTGCTTTTTAAACTTGCCTCTAATACCATATGTCAGATACCCAGTTTCCACAATTTTTGTTTTCTTCTAAATAAAATGTATTTCAAGGTTGTGTGTGTGGACTCTTCATGACTTTTGCATCTAATTTTCTTATGAATATATATTTCCATTAATGGAATGCTACAAATTAAGTTCTAATTATTTTATTTTCTGCTCAATATCATTTTTAAGGTATCGATTTAACCTATATATGTATTCTTGTGCTAACTTATAATAACATACCACTATATTATAGTCCTTGGCTACCAATAGAACTATTTGAACATGATAATTAGACCCCTCCTTACTTGCTTTCTCATTATACGAAGGATATGGAAGGGTACATTATTCAACCCTTGGTGTAATTTGATAGGCATTAGAAATTTTGTACCATCCTTCCTTTATAGTGGAATATAAGTGGAATTTATTGAATCGATGGTTAATTCCTTGAGTGTGGAGATCTAACTAGGTTTCACCATATCTTCATACTTCATGTGATTCCCATCTAGGTGCTAGCACCATGACTGTTGGAGGGTGGAGATGCATCACGCTGATTAAACGGTGGAAAAACTCTTGTTTCAACCCTAATCCTATGCTGTGATTTTTCTATCTATCTGAGTAAGTCATTGTTTTTTGCGCTAGGGTGGTTTCAGCTTGAGGGGAATTAAAGTGCGTGATACTGGTAAACCTGCATTTGTATTCTTAACCAAGGTTTCATGGTAGTCTATTATTTCATTGGTATTGGTTCAATACCCAACACTATGAGGGTAAGTTATATTTATTTTAAATTGGATTATAGTTACATTATCATTGGAAATATTTAGACAAACCCTACTACTACTTGTTTATTTCCACTTAAATTTATTAGTCCATGATAACATATTATCAGGTATGTGGGACCACTTCCTTTTGACTCCCAAATACTTTATCTATCTTCGATACTTGGTAATATTTCTACTTCCATGGTTAATGTAAGACACAAAGGTTTTATTTTCTTTCTTCCACTAAATCTCGTCCTTTCTTATTACATTATCATCTCGATACCCGATGTTTGTTGCTCAGAGGTTTCATGACTAATTGGGGCATTTTTTCAATGCAGGTGGGGTTGGATTTCTGGTGGAGTTGGTATCTACTCGAAAAGAGGCTCTAGTTAATTGGTTTAAAGGTTTCAGCTTTTGTTCTCTATTTTATTTCTAAGGGGTTGTAAAACGCTTAGCAGGTTTGACTAGAATTATGTTTCGAAGGTACTTCAGGGTTTCTAACCCTTATGATCAAGATAAATTTTTTCTTTCTTCCCCTTACTATTATGCTATTTATTATTCTCTATTACAGTACTAAAAGGTTATCCTAACTTAGTGCACTAATGCCATCATGGGAAATTCCACAAGAATAAACACGAAGGTTCTCCAATCTATAGGTATAAGGTTAGTACTTGGTAGTTCCTTTCATTTATTCTTGATTTATTTCCAAACATTATTTGGGACTTTAATGTCCTATTCTACATCCCTGACCACAGTTATGATGCTACGAGGTTAAGTTGGCTTCATTTTCATCTTGCAATTTTCCATGGAAAAAATTTGGTCACCATTTGCACATTTTGTTTCCCATGCTTTTTTATTGTTCAAATCTATTGTTTGGGACCTAGTATATGATTTTGTTGGCTAGGTTGGATTTTCTTTGCTGAATTGTTTTCACTGGTGGTCCTTTCCAATTTTTTTAAGATAAGCCAGTTTTTGTATTTTTTTTAGCCATTGTAGATTTGTTTCTATAATTAATTTTCCAAGGTTTTGATCCCTCTCCCCTGTTCTTGAACTAGTGATAATATAGCCTTGATTTCTTACAGCTTCATCCATTGTTTTAGGATTTTCGAGCTCAATCATTTCCTTGTAAGGGGTTGGTAGGCAATTCAAAAATATTTTTACCTTGGCTTTCTCTTATCTATTATAAGGAACATACCATTGTAAATTTTTGAATTTAGCCACCAACTTGTCCATGGTTAACAGTCCCAACCTTAACTCATGGAACTCTTTTGTTCAATCATTATACTATCATTCATTTAGGTATCTAGACTTGAATTTCTTCTGGAACTCCTCCTAAGAAACTGTATTTTCTTCTAACATATGTACACTTTTTACCTCTTCCTACCAAGGAGTAGCTTTTCCTTGCAGCTTGAAAATGGCCAATCTGGCATTCAGATTCCTCTCATACTCATAAACTTCGAAATACTTGGTCATGTTGAGGAGTCATGCTTTTTCATTCTCCTCCTTTTCCCCATCAAAGGTAGGGTGTTTAATTTTTTTGAACTCTCTTTAGAGCTCCACTTTCTTCTTCCTTTTCTATATTTCTGGATAAGATTTTTCCAAATCATCTCCACTTCTAGACTTTTTGGACTATGTCTAAACATTTTTCCTTTTAAATGCTTCTTCTTCTAATTTTTTTAGTGCTAGAATTTTTAGTCATATCTATGATCATTATTACTTATTCCTCACTTACCTTCAACAATCGCTCATTACTCGTTTGTAGATAAACCATCTCCTGTTGTAGAATCTTCACAATCTCTATAAGTTGATTTTTTTATGAATTATTTTGTGCTCCTAACTCCACATAGATTCCTTCTCCTTCAACTACAAGTGGATGGATGTCACTTGCCATATATTCTCGTAACTTTCCTTCACTTGACTACCTTATAGTCATTACAACCCAAATTTAGTATGGCAATATTTCAATTTAATTCTCCATTCTACACCTAACTATATTTTGAGTTTGGTAGTTGCATATAGGCCTTTCTTTTTAAACTTGTCGTTGATACCATATGTCACATACCTAGTTTCCATGAGTTTTTTTCTTTTAAATAAAATTTATTTCAAGGTTGTGTGTGTGGACTCTTCATGACTTGTGAATTTGATTTTCTTATTAATAGATATTTCCATGACTGGGAGGCTACAAATTAAGTTCTAATTCTTTTATTTTTTGCTCAATATCATTATTAAGGTATCAATTAAACCTATATATGTATTCTTGTGCTAACTTATAATAACATACCACTATATTATAGTCCTTGGCTACCAATAGAGATATTTGAAAATTATAATTAGACCCTTCCTTACTTGATGTTGGGTCATGGAAAAGGTATGCATTTGCTATTAAACTCTTCATCCTTTTTCTTTATTCTTATCCTTTCTACATCTTAATGTGCTAATCTATTAAGGAAATACGGTGAGAAATGAAAAAATTATCTGCAGTTACGACTTAGCTAATTATTGCCTTCCTTTCTACAGGAAAACAACAAAAGGGACAAATGCTATTCCTTATGAAGAAGCAGCAAACATCGACAAGCTAAGTAAGGAATGCGGCTGTTGCAGATACATCCAAAAGCAAATCAGCAGGATTAGCGCAAGAAAGGAAACAATGTCTGAAGATGGAAAGCTGTGTGAATCCCTCAAGACCGAGAGATCCTGGGGGATCACATTTATCACTTATCTTTGCACCCTTTCCAATTATAAAAGGAGATGTTTTGCAAGAGGAATGGGAGGAGGAATTTCTGTATTATTTTAATTGTAATTGTATTCACAAACTCTTGCTATCGAGAAGAACATGAATATATTGTAATGTTCATTCAGTTTGATGATTAATATATAGTTAAAGTTGTTGTTCCCTCACGTTTCCTGAAGTAACTTAGCAGTGCTTCGTTGGCGGCTAAGAGTCCGGCCTCTGGTGGATTCAACTGCTCTTCTTGTGTCATACATTTCCAATTCTCACAAGTGTGATGATTTGATAGTATTCTCGCTTTCTGTGATTTTATCGTTGCGCTGTCTATTATTTTCTAGTATTGAAAGAATCTCTTTATTTTATATATATTGTAGGATTGGCATTGGTTTAGTTTTATTTCATTTCAGATCAAGTTTCTTAGATAAATATTCCATTTGATATAATAAACTGTAAAGAGTATTAACTATTACTGTTGAAACTCTCAGATTGATATTCATTCGCTCTTTAGATTAATGATTAAAGATTGGGTTTGATTTATATTAAATCAGTTAAAGAGGGATGTGTTATCATTATTGTACTCTCAAATAATGTTGTTGTTAATTTGATGAATGTAAGATTTGATTTAGTTAAAGGATTGAGTTCTCTTTAATTTCATCCATTTACTCTTGTATTTAAAAGATCTATACTACAATTTAGAAACATTACTTTCTAAGTTAAATAGCAGCCACACACTGTGTACACTCTTGAAATAAGAAGACTTACCCTGATTGATAATTAATGTGAGGATAATTAGGAGTTTAAAAGGCACCTTTTATTGACCAACACTTGAGTTCTTAGTATACGAAGGATATGGAAGGGGACATTATTCAACCCTTTGTGTAATTTGACAGGGATTAGAAATTTTGTACCATCCTTCCTTTATAGTGGAATATAAGTGGAATTTATTGACTCGATGGTTAATTCCTTGAGTGTGGAGATCTAACCAAGTTTCACCACATCTTGATACTTCATGTGATTCCCATCTGGGCACCAGCACCAAGATTATTGGAGGGTGGTTATGCATCGCTACGATCTGATGGTGGAAACACTCTCGTTTCGACCTTAACCCTATGTTGTGATTTTTCTGTCTATCTCGCTAAGTCATTGTTTTTTGCACTAGGGTGGTTTCAGCTTGAGCGGAATTGAAGTGCGTGATACTGGTAAACCTACATTTGTATTCTTAACCAAGGTTTCGTCGTAGTCTATTGTTTCATCGGTACCGGGTCAATACCGAACACTATGAGCGTAAGTTATATTTCATTTAAATTGGATTATAGTTACATTATCATTGGAAATATTTAGACAATCCCTCCTACTATTGGTTTATTTGCACTTAAATTTATTAGTCTGTGCTAAGATATTATTAGGTATGTGGGACCACTTCCCTCTGACTCCCAAATTATTTATCTATCTTCGATACCTTGTAATATTTATAGTTCTATGGTTAATATAAGACACCAAGGTTTTCTTTTCTTTCTTCCACTAAATCTCGTCTTTGTTAATCACATTATCATCTGGATACCCGATGTTGGTTGCTCACAAGCTTCATGACTAATTGGGTCATTTATTTTCAATGCTGGTGTGGTTGGATTTTTGGTGGATTTGGTATCTACTCGAAAAGAGGCTCTAGTTAATTGGTTTGAAGGTTTAACCTTTTGTTCTCTATTTTATTTCCAAGGGCTTATAAAACCCTTAGTAGGTTCGACCACAATTATGTTCCGAAGGTACTTTAGGGTTTCTAACCCTTATGATCTAGATTCATTTTTTTCTCTCTTCCCCTTACTATTATGTTAGTTATTGTTCTCTATTACAGTACTATAAGGTTTTCCTAACTTCGTGTACAATGGAATAATGGGAAATTCCACAAGAATAAACACCAAGGTTCTTCAACCTACAAGTATAAGGTTAGTACTTGGTAGTTTTCTTTCATTTATTCTTGAATTAATTCCAAACATTATCTGAGACTTTAATTTCCTATTATACATTCCTAACCACAATTATGATTCTACCAGGTCAAGTTGGCTTCATTTTCATCTTCCGGGTTTCCATGGCTAAATTTTTTTCATCATTTGCACAAGTTGGTTTCAATTGGGCTTCTCTTACTAGTTCTGGATTGGAATTGAGTCAGATTTCAAATGATTCTTCTCTTTTTTAGTAGTTAATTTCCTCAGGGTTACCCATTAGAAGGTAAACAAATTATATACCATCTTGGCATGCACACTCCTGTGGTGGCCTCTAATATGAAAATAAATTCTAATATGAAAATTATTTATTTATATAGCACTATGATTTGGTACTAAGGCTTACTATGGTCATAGGGTTATTAAGATATAAATTATAATGGAAACCCTACTGGGTTATTGTTCGACTTGAAATTCTAAAATTTTCCTTTCATGTTGTGTTGTAATTGTCCCTTATTTGTCTTACCAGAGAAGGGTATAACCAGAATTGTTAATTTTCTCATTTACATACATTTACATTTATAGTATATGTTTCAACACCTCTACCTTTTGATACCATAGGGATCATGAGAAATGATAGAATTACATCTATTGTATACCTTTTGGCACATATACCCTTCGACATCATATGTATCATGAAAATCTACAACATAATAAGATACCATCACCCATAGCTATAACCTTATCCAATTTTTTTTTTTTACATATTACATAACTATGTTTTCAACTAGACCCAATACGAAAGTGTATTCATATGAATTTACTCTAACAATTTAATATAGAGAAGTAATCCATAAAAAAACCTAAATGTGAGAAGATTTCCTAATTGTATATGTTGTTGTAAGTCCACTTAGGAAACACACTTTCTTCTCGACCATGAATTGAATCCACTAGTTCCCCCCAAGCTAGGATATTCTTGCCAATGTAATCAATAACCCCCATTTATTCCTAGGTAATGTATTTTGTAAGTATTCTTCACTAGCATATTTATAGTTTCATCTCGCTTTTTTGTTCTTCCAACCCACTTGCCTAGCCTTTCTTTCTTTTCTTTTTCTCCAAAAAAGGTGCTTTTCATTTTTCTTTAAATCTTGCCTTTCTCTCATGTCGTTCTTTATTACACCCATACTTAGTGTCTTTCTCTAACTAAGTGACTTAATAGATATTTATATTCCATCATATTAAATCTCGTTTATTGCCTCCTAGGTACTTTTAGGAGTCATTTAAGGGAAGATTTATTTTGATCTCATCCACCAATAATGGTTTTCAACTCTTGGAAAAAATCTCTTAACTCTAGTGTTTCTTTCCCAAGTAATCCAACATGGCTTTCCAGCCATCAAGTCTAAAAATTGTCCAAGTCTAATGATAGCAAGACATTAACACAATGAACAAAAGGGTATTTCATAATATCTTAGAGAATCATATGCATAGCTACAAGGCCATTGTTTTATAAGGAAAAATTACTAGAATAATAAAAATTTAGGGGTTCCATACAAGACATTAAAGTCATTTGTTTGAATACAACACCATACCTATGAGATAAAAGAATTATTATTTAATAAAAATTAATAATTCATAGAAGATGAAGTATTCATCATCAATCTAAACCCATAGAGTGTACAGTAAGCCTTGGAAAAAAACTTGAGTGGAACCCTAACTATTGCTTTCTAACCACCAAAACTAGAAAATTAACATCGTAATGAAATCCCAAGGACCCTTTCTTAAGTCCATTGGTATGTGCCCATCTGGGACGCCTAAGAGATGAGAAAATACTAGGGGAGTGCTGACTTGTAAGGAAAATGTCAGAATCAAAGCATTGAAAGCCTAGTGGAATAATTCATAATATCTTCGCAAGGATGCCGAAAATGCTACCATTATTACTTAGATAAAATGTAGCATAATATTAGTATTTTGTTAAGAGAGATGAATAATCAAAAAAATTAAAAAAACAGAGAGAGAAAAAAAACTCCATCTTAAGCCCTTGTTACCTGTAAAGGAGGGAGGTCGTACGATTGGAAACTATGTGGCATCACTTGCAAAGGAATAGAAATGGTTAATATACAAAATAGATGACAAACCTGAAGTATGAAAAGTATAATCTACACAATTCTCAAATTAACCAATGCAAGTTCCAGTCACAATTTCCTGACAGGAGGTGGTAGAAACCATAAGAAAAAGAAAAGTCTTATAGTGACTTGTGGAAACACTGAAGGGCCATATTAGAAAATTATAAAGATATCAATCCAATAACATGCAAAAAGAGGTAAATATTAGTCAAGCAAATCCTTATGGAAAAATGAAATTGCAATTGAGGAGCTCAGAAAATTTGAACACAAAACCTAGTCATTGGATATAGTGTGTTGGCTTCATGTCAACAAGGTTATGGTCGTGGTCATACCTTTCATATGCATGTATGATGGATGTTTGACTTCGTGATACTATTGGTTGGCTTTGATGTATTGCGAGTGTGATGATTGTGTTGGAATTGATGACAACCCTTGCGGTCATGCACTTATGTCAACCTCATGACGATGCCGATTGAAGGACCATGGTGTATGTTGGTATGTGTTGGCATTGATGATTGATCCTCTTAATGATGACACATGATGGTATTTGAGGATTCAGAATGTGTTGGAATGTACACTAATGGACATGTCATGATGATTGTTGAAGCTTCTACATGCAATGGTGTTCTTACAGTTGATCATACAAATCTACATGTGTTAGATATTGTTGATGACACATTAGTTGAGTTATCAACTATGTCATCGTTAGGGCTTCATATCTATGCCTATGAGGATTACTTGTAGTAGTGATGTGATGGTTTAATGATGTGATATTGTTGTTGCAATGGTCCTTTACATGTGTTGTATCTTGTTCAGAGGTACGATGGAAAGTGGAGAATGGTAAATTTTAGGGGCGAATTTTAGCCCAAGGGCCAAATTTAAGGGGTTTTTCATTTTAGAGGGGCGAAATTTTTATAAAACTCTAATTTCATATATTTAGCCCAAATTTTATTTAAAAAATAATTATTTTTTCATTTTAGCCAAAAAAAAGGGGGGCGCATAAACTATGAAAAGATTCATTTGACCCAATTGTTTTGGGAGGTTATATTCCATTACAATTGCCGGATTTTTTGCTTTGAAATGTTAAATTTATTTGCAATTGCCCATTTTCTGGTTTGGGAGGTGGTTTGGGAGGTTGTATTTGGTCCCAATAAATAAAAATATAAAGAAAGTGGAGGTATGGTAAATAAATAGAAGCTCTTTTTATACTTACTCCAACGGTATCGTAAGTAAATAAAAAATATAAATAAACTAGAGGTATGGTAAATAAATAAGACCTCTTTTTATATTTAGTCCATAACCCTCTTTCTATTTAAGAAGACTCAAAAAGGAGGTTTTGTTTAAGTTAATCCTATGGGCCAAATACCATATTTATAAAAGAGGTATGGTAAATTAATAATGATATAAATAAACAAGAGGTATGGTAAATAAATAGAACATTTTTTATATTTACTCCATAAGTCACCTTATATTTACGAACAGGCAAGGGTGTAGATAAATACAAATATAAATAAAGTGGAGGTATGGTAAATAAATAAAACCTCTTTTTATATTTAGTCCATAACCCTCTTTCTATTTAAGAAGGCTCAAAAAAGAGGTTTTATTTAAGTGAATCCTATGGGCCAAATACCATATTTATAAAAGCGGTATGGTAAATTAATAAAATTATAAATAAACTAGAGGTATGGTAAATAAATAAAACATTTTTTATATTTACTCCATAAGTCACCTTATATTTATGAACACTCAAAAAATGTGTTATATTTAGGTGAAGCCTATGGGCCAAATTATTATTAATACCATGCAAAAAAATTATTAACCCTAATATTAGTATTAATAAAAATAAAGATGGCACATGGTATTGACCCATGGTATTCACGTGTAATGTAGCCTATTTAGAGGGGGGAATTAAACTAGCACAGATCCATCTTACTCTAGATATACTAAGCTCCGAGAGGGATCAAATATTGTGATATGCAAACTAGCATAGAGTGAAAAGATATTTGATCCCTCTGGGGGCTTGGTAGATCAAGAGTAAAAATGGATCTTGTAATTTAATGTCACTTAAACATTTTAACTTGGTTAAAATAAAAACATAAAATAAAAATCAATTATTCATTTTATTAATTTTTATAAATTACTAATAGTAGTTTTTAAGCTCCTCGTTTATGATAACCTATGGTATTGACCCATGGTAATACCATGGTATTCATGTGAGCATAGACTACTTAGAGGGGAAGTTCTATCAACTTAGATCCATCTTAATTCCAGGTCTACCAAGTGATGATAGAAATAAATAGATTTCATCCCTCTAAGAGTGGTAGATGTGGAGTTAAGATGGATATAGGTTGGTTTCTATGACAATGAAGATATTAAATAGACTTAGGAAATTATATTGTAAAAAGAATCTTAAGGTGAATGGTTAAAGCTACATTTAGTCACTTCACAAAATTTAGTAAAAAATACCAATATCTAAATTAATATTGGTTTTTCTGATTTAACCAAAAAAAACTCAAAACAGTGAAATCTTACCACTCTTTCCACATCACCCTCACAGAAGAGAGATAATCGCTCGCTAGATTTCTCACCATTTTTTAAATGTTCTAAATATGATATCTTCGTGAAAAATTTAAGGTACTGATATTGGATTAGTATTTTGAAAAATATGATGCTTTGTACAACCTTTCATTCTATCTATTATTCTTAGTTTGTCATAATGATCTATAGGGGTTGGGCCACTGCATCATATTTTCCTAAAAGGTGGAGATTGTCCACCAGAAAGGAAATTATCCACATGTTACAACGCTGTTAAAAAATGAAATACATATGAAGGTAGTGAATTATGCTAATAAGAAATTTATATTGGGAGAGACGTAATTAAATTTTATTATTTAAATGAAAATTTCCAATTAAAATAACAACAAATCTACATTTATATATTTATATATTGATTGGAAGGCTTCTGAAAATGGTCACTTCTTTCCATTAGATCCCTTTCAGGCCTTTGGGATACATACTACATTTTTATATTATATAGTTGGGGCTTGCTACTTTTTGGTTTGTTGGGGTAAACAAACTTGATGTGTTTTTTTCTATCTCATAGTTGGAGTCTATGGAATAAGAAAGAAATTTGATAACTTGACAAAAGCGGTAGCTTGACAAAAGTGGTAGAGAAAATATTAATCTCTCCTACCTTGATAGAAAACTGGCGATCAAGATCGACACCTACAATAAGTTTGTTGTGGAATATTATCAAAACTAATAGAAGGATATGAAAGAGTTTATAGTAAGAACCTTGACAAACACGACCATTGAAACTTTCAACATTGTTTGTAGGAAGAGAAAATTATGTTTCTTATTTCCAAACATGTATGTTAGTATATTACAGTTTAATGAATATGTTTTCCTATTATTATATATGGTTTCATACTTTAACAAAAAATTCACCAAGACCTCACAATGTTTTATTATTCAGTGAAAGATTTGCCAAGATCTTACCAGATTTTATAATTCAGTGAAAGACTCGCCATGACTTTACAAGATAATATAATCTATTGAGAGATTCGCCAAAAAAATTATATATACCTATTATATTATTGATAAAATCACCTCCCATTTTTCATATGTGTCATGGGGATTCACCCATTTATTATACATATAAATTTAGTGTGGTTCTTAAAATTTTCCCTGAAGTGAACTTGTTGGCATACTTTCCAACCTTGTTTGTTGGCCCTTCTAGGTCAACTTGGTAGTGACACTTGGGAGGCTTGTTTGATCCATTTGTAGAGGTGTCAAAGGCCATTTCAAAGTTTTGGAGGCATGTACAGATGTTGGAGAAGAGGATGGGACAAATGGCGTAGGTCCTTCATTGAAGGAATGATCATTTTCATTACTTTTAGCCATACTCACATGCACATAAGCCTATGGGAGCGATGGGAAACCTATAATCGCATGGAGGTAGGATCAAGGGAGTGGTTATAGCTCCAATCATGTTCATATAGTTTCAAGGGAGAAACTAAGGGTTTTCATGATATTTTCTCTGCATTCAGAAGGAAATTAACAAGGAAATCCCCAGAGGCTTATAGAATTAGTGAAAATGGTCACAAATGGTCTAAAAATGTCCTATCATGATTTGAATGAATTTAGTGCACTAGTAGTGACCTTAGTGGATTGATTTGGTCCAATTTGTGCATCTTTTATCCTATCCCCAGCTAAGTTTCTACCTACATGTTTTTATATACTTGATCTTGGAGCTATGTTATGGTTGATTGACTTAAGATGTATGTATGAGAGTGAGAAGGTATCAGAGAACGAGTTTATGCTTCAAATCCTAAATAGAGCCTCGATACTTTAGTTCATGAGTTCTAATCACTGAATAATGTGCAGATCTTAAGTATGTTTTAGTATAGATCAAAATTGGAGTTGTTGGTGTAGTGATTGATTGGAAAGTTTATGTATGTTTTTAGATAGAGCTTTTGTGGAGACTCTCACACTTGTTTTTGTAGGAGCTTATATTACTTTTGGTGCATAGCGTTAGTGTCGTATGTTGCTAATTGTAGCATGCGGTAGTTTGTTAGGTCCCTACAATAGTAGTGATTCCCCAATTACTATTGTTGTTGTATCCCTTATTAATATTGTTGTGCTCCTATTTTCCCCATATTGTTATTATTGGGCCCCATAGAATCCCTCTATTTTTATTTTTATGCCTTTATATTATTATTGTTAGGTCAGCTTGGTTATATTGTGACCCCTTAGACTCCTACATATAGAAAGGAGGTTTTGTCATTTGAATCATCCAAGAATTTTTAATTTGTGTAATGTAAATAAGGTTTCCCCCTCGAAGAGGCTGGATTATAAGGAATTGATCTATCTTTTCTATCTTTTAGTGAGCTAGTTTCATAACATTTGGTATCAGAGCTTTGGATTCTATGGTTTCACTGCTCCAAACGGGTCATCATGGAATTTTAGCTATAACTTGTTTTATGCGACGTTTGAGATGCTAAAAAAAACACATTTGGGTTGAAATCGTTCTGAACCTTAGGACCAAATTATAGAGCTTTTCGCACTGTACTTGCAGAGATACGATCTGAGGAAGTTTCCCTTTGGGCAGACTCCTGAATTACATTCCAAATAGGTGACCTGGGGAAAATAGTCATAACTTTTGTTTTGAGCATTAGATTGACATTTCGTAAGAAGTTACAGAAGGAGGATGGACTATAGTTTCCTATGAATATTTTTCAGATCCTAAGGTCAAAATAATGACATGTGGCACTTCATACAAGTTCGCTCTTCTGAAAAGGTATATAATTAGGTCATCTTGGGAGATTGTGCATAACTCTTTCTTGGAGAATCTAAATTTGATCAGACTGGTGGCATGGAAAAGAGGACACAGAGGGCTACTGCATGTCTCAATCTCAAAACTAGAAGATCTGAAGTTACAGAGATACATCAGATGCAATATCGAGCTCCTACAAAGTGAAAAAAGATGTGTAGATTTTTTTTAAAATTTTCGCATAAGCTTGGTTTGAAAAATTAGTTTGAAGGAATTCAAAGGGCATAGTGAATAATTACTATCGGTATGCCCCAAAGAAAGAAGATGGAAACACCTAGTAAGCAACCTGAAATCTCTAGCATGACTCGTGAAGAATAGGAAGAAATGCAACATGATATATCAAAATTACGAGACCAAGTGCAACAAATGTCACTTACACAAAAAGTAACATAATCTAAGATGGATGGTTTAAAGAAAGATGTAGAAGATAAGATATATGGCGTGGAAGCTAAGATGAATGGTTTACAGAAAGGCATGGAAGCTAATATGAATGGTTTAAAGAAAGATGTAGAAACTGAGATGAATGACGTGGAATCTAAGATGGACGATTTGAAGATAGATTTGAAGACATTTGAAGACAGGCATGGAAGACTTGAAGATAGATTTGAACATATATTTGACAATGTTTCTACAAGAAATGCTTACTAATGACGAAAGGGTAGTAAAGGAAACTCACGATGAAAACAAAATAAATGTTAATCATGATTTCATAGACTCTAATTTTGGATCAAAAAACCCCCATGTTCCAAAGATCGATATGAGAAAGTTTGATGGCAAGGATCCCGGAACATGGATGCTATAGATGGAGCAATTTTTCGATCTCCATAATGTGAAAAACATACAAAAGGTACGTATTGCAACTTTATATTTGGAACCAAATCAGTTTATATGCTATCGATGACTTTTCTCTCGTAAATAAATTGTCAATTGGACAATTTTTATGGAAGAAATGATAGCACATTATGAGGATATAGAAAGAATTTTTTTTTTTAGACAATTGATAAATCTCAAACAAAAGGGTTTGATGATGGAGCACATTGAGGACTTCCAAAAATTGAACATAAGGGTAAAAGATATTTGAGAGGAGCATAGGATTGATGTGCTCATAGGGACTTTAAAGGATAATATCCAACATGAGGTTCACCTTCGGGAACTTGATTCATTGGAGAAGGAATTCAGGTTAGTAAGAAAAATGGAAATCAAAATTATGGCAACCAAGAAGCCTACCCCTCACAACTATAAAGATGGAAGTGTTGTTACCCCTAGCTTTCCACAACCTACAAGGTTGACACCACAACAATTGGAAGAAAAAAAAGAAAAAGGGCTTTGGTACAGTTGTGATAGCAAATACACTAAAGGTCATAAGTGTGCTGAGAAGAAATTATTCTACATAGATTGTGAAGAGGAGGAAGAAAATGAACAAGAAATTTCAAAAGAAGAGGATATACTCCAGGAACAAACCCTAGATAAAGAATAAATGAATCCGACCATATCTTGTAATGCATTGGCTAGAATTACCACTCCTCAAACTATCAAGATAGAAGGAAGTATCAAGAAGAAAAAGGTAATAGTGTTGATTGATTTAGGAAGTACCCACAATTTTATTCATTATAAGATAGCCAAAGAATTGAATTGCTTCTTATATCCAGCACCAGAGTGTCAAGTGATGGTTGCAAGTGGAGGAACCATAAATTTCTCTGGAAAGTGCCATAATATCAAGCTATCCATTGGAGAATATGTATTGAATAGCCAATTCTTTCCATTCCAATGGGTGGTGCTGATGTTGTACTAGGAGTCCAATGGCTACAATCCTTGGGTACAATAGCTTTTAATTTTCAAGAACTTTTCATGAAATTTTCTGTGGAAGGAAAGGAAGTTGAATTAATGGGTATTGCAGGGAAACTGAGAAAGATAATCAACTCTAACAGTATGAAAAAGCTTCTAAAGAAGGAACAACAATGTGTAATTTCACAATTATGTTCACTAGATGTTTCCACATCGAAATCATCTATTTCTATAGATCCCCAAAAGGTATTGGACAACCATTCCAAGGTATTTGAGACTCCCAAATGTCTCCCACCTATTCGTGATCATGATCACTCTATTCATCTGATTCCAGGAAGTGTTCCTGCAAACATCAGGCCATACAGATATCCCTATGCCCAAAAGAGTGAAATTGAATGTATGGTTGTAGAAATGATAGAGGCTGGTATAATTCAACCTAGTCAATGTTCTTTCTCTGCTCCAGTAGTATTGCTGCATAAGAAGGATGGATCTTGGCGCATGTGTCCATATTATAGGGAGCTCAACAAGCTCACTATTAAAGATAAATTTCCCATTCCTGTCATTGATGAATTATTAGATGAATTGCATGGATCAATTTACTTCACCAAGCTGGATCTTCATTTAGGATATCATCAAATTAGAATGAGGACTGAGGACATTCTGAAAACAACATTTAGAACTCATGAGGGTCATTATGAATTTTTGTTCATGCCTTTTGGCCTTACCGATGCACCTTCTACATTTCAAGGTTTGATGAATTCCATTTTCAAACCCTTCCTTAGAAAATTTGTGTTAATATTATTTGATGGTATACTAATATACAACAAGTCTTGGAAGGATCATGCTGAACATGTTGACACGGTGCTCAAACTATTGAAGGAGAAACAATTATATGCAAAAGATCCAAATGTTTCTTTAGAGTACAAGAGGTGGAATATCTAGGTCATATTGTATCTCATGAAGGTGTTAAGGTAGACCCTAGCAAAATTAAAGCCATTAAGGAATGTAAAATCCCCACATCCATAAAGCATCTGCGAGGATTTCTAGGGTTGACAGGGTATTATCAAAAGTTTTTTAAGAATTGTGGGAGAATAGAAACACCTCTAAGACATTATTGAAGAAAGATGCATGTTCATGGACTTCAGAAGCAACAAAGACCTTCAAACATCTTGAAGAGGCAATGTGCCAAGCACCAGTCTTAGCTACACCAGACTTCACAAAAACCTTTATTGTGGAATGTGATGCTTTAGGAAATGCAATTGGTGCTATTTTAATACAAGATGAAAGACCCATTGCTTTCAAAAGTCATCCAATCAAGGGAAAGTATTTACACAAAGCTATTTATGAGAAGGAAATGTTGGCAATACTACATGCACTTAAGGAATTGTGACCCTACCTAATGGGAAGACACTTCAAGGTAAAAATGGATCATGATAGTCTTAAGCACTTTTTAGAGCAAAGATTATCCTCTAAAGAGAAACAAAAATGGGTCACAAAGATGTTGGGTTATGACTTTGAAATCATCTACAAAAAAGGGAAGAAAAATGTTGTGGCAGATGCACTCTCAAGAAAGGACGAGGATGTGGAAGCATTATTTTGCACCATTTCTAATGTCCATCTAGATTGGATAAACGAAGCAAGGGAGGAATGGTAGAATGACAAAGAAATGTGGGCACTTATTTGAAAGTTACAACAAGATTCTAGTACATATAATACATTTAACTGGAAAAATGATTTGTTATGGTACAAAGATTGCTTATACCTCTATAAGAATTCCCAACTCAAACAAAAGATTCTTATGGAATTGCACACTTCTCCCTTAGGAGGGCACTCAGGATTTTTAAAAACTTACTAGAGGGTTAAGAAGGAATGTTTTTGGGATAGCATTAGATCAGATATTTAAAAGTTTGTGGTAGAATGTCTGGTTTCCCAACAAAATAAAGTTGAAACAATTAAGACCGCAGGTCTATTACAACCTTTATTCATTCCAACAAAGTTGGGAGGAGGTTTCAATGGATTTTATCACACGTTTACCCAAGTATGAAGAAAAGAGTGTCATCATGGTGGTAGTTAACAGACTTACCAAATATGCACAATTTTGTGCATTATCACATACATTTAAAGCCAATACAGTTTCTACTGCATTTATGGAAACAATTCAAAAGCTACATGGAAACCCAAAGATTATTGTAAGTGACAGAGATCCCATTTTCACTGGAAATTTTTGGACAGAATTATTTTCTTGTCTTCATACTCAGTTAGCCCATAGCTCATCTTATCATCCTCAATCTGATGGGCAAACTGAGATAGTAAACAAATGTTTGGAAGAATATCTTCATTGCTTTGTATCTGATAAACAAACAAAATGGGTCAAATGGTTGCCTCTGGCTCAATGGTGGTATAACACTTCCTTCCATACTGCAGCAAAAATGACCCCATTTATGGCACTTTATGGATATGTGCCACAATCCATCACATCATATTTAAGAGAAAATTCTAAGGTTCAAACAGTGGAACATCACATCGAGCATCAACAACAAGTTCTCCAACTCTTAAAGGATAACCTCACGTTGGCGCATAATAGAATGAACCAACAGGCAGATCAACATCATAGCAAAAAAAAGTTTTGATGTAGGCAACTGGGTATTCCTATGGTTACAACCATATAAACAAATGTCCCTCAAGC
The DNA here is from genome assembly GCA_031772625.1 of Pinus tabuliformis. Classification (NCBI taxonomy): domain Eukaryota; kingdom Viridiplantae; phylum Streptophyta; class Pinopsida; order Pinales; family Pinaceae; genus Pinus; species Pinus tabuliformis. The sequence continues at coordinate 195,196,191 of CM062815.1, forward strand.
AAGCTAAGAAGGATAATAAATTATCACCAAACTATTATGGTTTGTACAAGGTGTTGCAAAAGATTAGTACTATGGCATCCAAATTGAAGCTTCCTACAGCTTCTCAAGTGCACCCAGTTTTCCATGTTTCATGTTTAAAGAAGGTTATAGGGGACAAGCTCCCAGTTCAAACCATATTGCCAGAACTTGACAAGGAAGGAAAATTTTTATTCGAACCGGAAGCAGTCACAGAAACAAGAACTCGATAGCTACGAAATCGATCAATTTCGGAGTATCCCATTAAGTGGAAGAACTTATTTGCTGAAGATTCTGCATGGGAGGATGAGAATTTTATACAAAAGCATCTAGAACTACTCGATCGTTGAGTAAAACACTTTCTTGAAGGAGAGGGGCATGTTAGGTCCCTATGATACTAGTGATTCCCCCATTATTATTGTCATTGTACCCCTTATTAATATTTTTGTGCCCCTATTTTCCACATATTGTTATTATTGTGCCCAATAGAATCCCACTATTGTTATTTTTGTGCCTTTATATTATTATTGTTGAAAAACAGAGTATCGGCAGTTTAAAGCAACTTTGAATCAGAGTCGTCAAATCTGGCTAATCAACGGTCCATATCTGATCAGTGAATCACAATCGGTGGTGCCAAAGGGAGGCTATCGACGGAGACCATGAGGAATACTAACAACGATCAGTAGGGTCAATGAGGACTGTCGATCAAGCGTTCTTATCAATGGCCCCAATTTCATCGCAGTATTGCTATCAGAAAATGCAAAGGAGCGCTTACAATGGCCTAGGGTATGTGCGATGTGCAATTGTGATCAATCGCATCACAACATTGCATTAGAACATTTCAATGGAGCGGGGCCGATAATAACCATGACTGCAATAGCTGGACCCTATAAAACTATGGATGATATTTGATAATATTTCAAGCTCGAAAACAATGCCTTTTCAGTGTAAATTGCATTTTCGTTAAAAAAATGAAATACAAGGGATAAAGAACCGATGCGATATTACGGACCCAAAAGGGTTTATTAATGTCGTTGAATACTATTGCAAGTCCAATATGAGCAGGATTTCACTATTTAATGTATTTTTTAATAGAAAGGAAAGAAGCAATATTTCAGGTAGGTCATGGATGGTAAGTGGTTTTGGGCCAAGCTCCGCCCGATCCCATACAATGGCTACCACACATCCAGGCTAAGGGGAGAGAAAACCACCCTCATCGGCTGGTTAACCCCCGTACGAAAGGGCCACCCGAAATGAACCACAGTTGTTGGATCTGGATCTTCCAGATCAACAGTGAGGATACAACAAGTGGTATACAGGTGGACTCGATAGGAGTTATAAGGCAGATTCATATTATTTGAAGTCTGATGAATAGTGTTTGGTAGGCTTTTCTTGTGTTTGAATGCATTTCTTTGTGTAAATATAGAACGATGATTTCAAAGGATTTCAAAGGCCTGATGACCATTTCGTTACAAAACAGGTGGTCACCATCCTTGTAAGCATTCAACAATGATTGCTAATGCTCAGAAAGGGATCTGAGCAGACAGAGGTTGAGAATCCAGAGAGACCGAGAAGGTGAAATGAACAGACAGTGCTGATCTACTTTAAAGCCACAAACAGAGAAAACAGAGACATGCAGTGCTGAGATAGAGCAAAGGCAGAGATAGGGAGTGATAGAAAGAGTCTGTGTACTCAGAGAGGCTTGAGGGGTTCAAGCAAAACTCTTGTTGTTGTATATGTTATGTGAGACTCAGTTTGAGCTCATACTTTTGTAAAACTCTATTTTGAAGACATAATAGAGAGGTCATCACTGAAGGCTAGACAAGGAGACATAGCCAAAGAGTGTTGGGTGAACTCCTTATTAAACTTGTTGTGTTTATGTGTGTTGTATATTATGTTCTTTAACTGCTTCATTGTCTATGTATTTCGCAATCTTATCAATCCATTGCAAAATGTACATAGGAATATCCAAGCACATGAGTCTCTAATACCTTAATAATTGTCTAAGATCATATATCATATCAAGTGGTGTCAAAGCTTTAGGTTTGCTAAGGTTAGACAAGCTTGTGCTGGATTGTTGAATGCTAACTAGGTCAAAGCTTAAAATAGGAGAAGGATAACTTGTTGAGACTAATCTAGAAATTAGAAGAGTCTATCCTAGGAGGAGGATGGCAGAACAAACCTCATCAGAATCAGACTCTTAGTTCATGGACAGTTTCATGACCATTAGAACCATGGTGGAAGAGATGTGTAGAGAGTTTAAGAAAGGCAGAGGTGAAAGAACTTCAGCATCTCAAACAGAAAAAGGAGCAGAGGAACCTCTTATAGATGGCCATCAAGAAGGAAAAAATAAAGAAGAGAAGCCCTCTCCACCATCTACTCCATCATAACCATCCTCATAATCTTCTTCACATAAAACTAGCCTTGAAAAGAAAAAGAAGAAAGCTATTGTGATTAAATTAGATGTTATGATGGTGAATTAAATGTAGAAAAGCTAGATAACTGGATTAGATAGATTGTTGTATATTGCAGGGTGTAGAACATCAATTCAGAAAGGAGAAAGATTCAGCTGGCTAGCCTTCGTCTTCGATGAACTGCCCTAGTGTGGTGGGAAGGCAAGACACAAGCTGATTTGAAGAAGCATGGTAAAATTCTTTCTACCTGGAATGATTTTGTTTCTGCCATTAAAAAACAATTCTATCCACTAGCTTATATGTAGCAAGTAATGATGAGTTCGCAAACTTATCACTAGCTAAAGGGCCAAAGTGTACAAAGCTATACCCAAGAAATTTAGAAAAAGAGCTTTAATTCTAGGTATTTCTCTAGACTCACTTGAAAATTTCTTGAAGCATATAGGTGGTCTACACAGATATTTGAGGCACACCATTCTCATGTTTAACCCTACTAGCATAGATGAGGTATCTGTTCAAGCTACACATCTAGAGGCTAGAGGCAAGAATGTGAACCTAGAGATTGGGGGATCATCAAAACCCACTGCAAACAAGAACAAGGAAAAGAAGAAGCAAAAATGGAAGGAGAGGAAGATAAACACTGTACAGAAAGAAAAACCCTTCATGCACTCACTGCAAGAAGGATGGGTATGATGATGGACACTGCTGGTCTTTGCATCCGATGCTGAAACCCAATAAGTTTGGTGGTAAGAGGAAGAAGATTTTTGCTACTATTCAGAAATATTTGGGGTCAGACTCAGGTGATGAAACAACAGTCACAACCACAGGTATAAAAGGTAAAAATTTTGAAGCATCTACTAATAATTTTGCTCAATCTATTGATAATGAAGATAGTGAGAGGAAAGGACATGAGCTTTTTCATATTAGAGTTATTTCCAAGAATCAAAATATTGATACTTTATTTGATAGTGGTTCACAAGTAAACTTGATTTCTAAAACAACTGTAAATAAGTTGGGCTTACTAACAACACCTCACAAGAAGCCATATCCATTAGGTTGGGTATGTGATAAAGCAAAGCTACAAGTGACTAGACAATGTAAACTTAGGTTTGCTATTGGGTCAACTTTTGTAGATGAGGTTGAGTTAGATATAGTTCCCTTGGATATATGTGGTATTGATTTAGGAAGTCCTTACTTGTATGATAGAAAGGTTATTTTCTATAGAACTTAAAATAAGTATCAACTCACAAAAGATGGAATAGAATATATTGTAAGAGCTCATCAGCTCAAAAATAACTACACTCTCATAAACTAAAGGCAGATGAAAAGAATTGTAAACTCATGCAAGCAATTTTTACTAATGGTTGTAAAGGGAAAGACCCCTAATAAAACCAATGCATTTGAGGGCTGTGATGCTAAACAGAAAGCTGATTTCGGAAAAGTTATTTCAGAATATGATATCCTATTTCAAGAACCTAAAGGTTTGCCACCCAAAAGGGAAATAGTACATGATATTCATTTGTAGCAAGATGCGCCATTTCCTAACATCGGAATGTACATGTTATCCTCCTTAGGGAATGCAGAGATCAAGAAGCATGTACAGGAGATGCTCGATAAAGGGTTCATAAGGCCAAGCACATCACCATGTGGATCTCTAATTGTCCTGGTGAGAAAGAAAGATGGATCATGGAGGATGTGCATTGATTACAGAGCACTAAATAAAATAATGATCAAGAATCATTACCCTCTTCCTTGCATAGATGATCTATTGGATCAGTTGAAAGAAGTTGTTTACTTTTCCAAGTTGGACTTTCGTAGTGGCTACCATGGAGTTAGAGTAGTAGAACAAGATGTATGGAAGACTACTTTCAAAAGAAAGCAAGGGCTGTATGAATGGCTAGTTATGTCTTTTGGCTTAACTAATGCTCCTACCACTTTCATGAGAGTTATGAATGATGTACTCAAGCCTTTTATTGATCACTTTGTAATTGTATATTTAGATGACATTCTTGTTTTCAGTCAAACATGGGAAGAACATTTAAAGCATGTAAAGTAGACTCTAGATGTTTTTGAAAAGAGAAAATCTCTATGTTAAGTTATCAAAATGTGAATTTGGTAAACCATATTTGAATTAATTGGGTCATGTTGTAGGGGGTGGTGAATTCAAGATAGATCCCTCTAAGGTTGAAGTCATTCTGAACTTGCCTAAACCCAAATTTTCTACAGAATTTAGGAGCTTCCTAAGAGCAGCACAATATTGGAGAAAGTTCATTGCTAACTTTTCCTTGATTGTAGCTCCCTTACATGCTTTAACAAGATTGAACAAAGTGTTTCAGTGGGGTGGCAAAAAGCAAAAAGCCTTCGACACCTTAAAAGAAAATATTTGTACAACACCAATACTAGCATTTCCAGATTTTCAAAGACCATTTGAGATTGAAAGAAATGCCAATGACTATGCCATGGGAGTAGTGTTGATGCAACATGGTAAATCCATATGTTATCATTCTAAGACATTTAATTCTGCGGTATTTAATTATCACACATATGATAAAGAATTCTATGCATTAGTACAGAGTGTGAAAAAGTGGAAACATTACCTAATGGGAAAAGAAACATTTATACATATTGATCAACAAGCACTTCAATATTTGCACTCACAAACTAAATTGAAGCAATCAAGGCACTATAGGTGGATGGGCTTTCTACAAAAGTCTTATCTTGTCATCAGATATAAGAAAGGAATACACAATAAGGTTGCATATATGTTATCCAAACCAATCATAAATGCATCTACTATACTTAAGCATAACTTAGTATTGCATGAAAGCTACATTGAACAATATGCTCAAGATGTAGATTTTAAAGATGTATATGCAACTTTAAGTCATGGCAAAAAATTAGAAGAATTGGATTATCATGTTAAAGACCAACTCTTATATCATTTGGAAAAGTTATGCATTCCTCAAATTGAAAGAGTTAACATAATCCGAGAAGCACACACTTCTCTAATATCATGTCATTTTGGTGTAAGTAAGACAATTGCACAACTGCAAAGATTCTGCTATTGGCCAAGAATGCATGAAATAGCTTCCAGATATATTAAAGGGTGTACCATGTGTGCTAAAAGCAAGCCCAACAATAGAAAACTAGACTTGTACACTCCACTTCCAGTTCCTTCTCATCCTCGGGAAAGTGTTTCCATGGACTTTGTTGGGGGATTGCCAAAGTCTAGAAAAGATCATGACTATTTATATGTTATTGTGGATATGTTTAGCAAAATGTGTATTTTAATACCTTGTAACAAGCAGATTACAGTTGAACAAACAACAGAGTTGTTCTTTCAACATGCATGGGTTCATTTTGGGTTACCCACTTCTATTGTCTCTGATCGAGATTCCCAATTTGTTGGGAAGTTTTGGTCAAGTCTTTGGGAATTAATGAATACCAGACTAAACAAGAGCATAGCCTTTCATCCACAAATAGATGGCCAAATAGAGGTGGTCAATAGGGTAGTGATCCAGTTGCTCAGGGGCTATTGAAGTAAGCATCCCAAGTTTTGAGGAGAACATTTGTGTTATGTGCAACATGATTACAACAATGCTAAAAAAAATTCTACACAAAGATCTCCTTTTGAGACTTGTTTCGGTTTTACACCTAGGTATCCCTTGGATTTTGTCTTTAGTAAAGACACAGTAGTTTATGAACACAGTGATGTGGACAATGCAACCAAGTTCATTGAACAGATTCAAGAAATTCACCAGGAAGTGTACGAACAGTTGGAAAAGAGCCAAGCCAAGTACAAGGCAAGGCATGATAAGCATCAAATTGAGCATAGCTTCCAAGTTGGTGATCAAGTCTGGTTGTACATCAACAAAGACAGAATGCAAGTTGAAGGTAAGAAGCCGAAGCCAATAAGGTATGGGCCTTTCAAGATACTTGAAAAAATTGTGAGAATGTTTTTCGCCTTTATTTTCTAGCTTACGTGCACATCTATTCAGTAGTTAATGTAGAGAACTTGAGACTATTTGAACCTTCATTGATTGAAGATCCCGAAGAGCAAAGTCAGTTTCCTTCTATTGATGGTCTATTGCCTGAATATCTCAATGAGTTGCAGGAAGATACAGTTCTAGACAGGAAGGTGAGAACTACGCGTAGAGGGGATGTTTAGTACCTCAGAATCAGACTCAAAGGTTTAAAACCAAGTAGTGCAAGATGGATAGAGATTGTACAAGTGAGGAAGATGTATCCTCACTTGATTGATGCTTAAAAACCAACTTTTGGTGGTCCAAAAGCCTTTTTCAGTGGGAAGGCATGATCCAAATGGATCCTAGAAAACCCTCTAAGTCTTCAAACATTCAAACCTATCACGAAAGAAGAACTTGTTAAACAGTTGGATAACACTATCGGGAGGAAAAAACATAGAGAAATCCTTGAAAACAAAGTATCGACAATTTAAAGCAACTTTGAATCGGAGTCGTTGGATTTGGCCAATCAATGGTCCAGATCCGATCGGCGAATAACAATCAGCTGTGGCAAAGGGAGGCTATCAATAGATACCACAAGGAATACATGACAGCGATCAGCGTGGTCAATGAGGACTGTCAATCAAGCGTGCAGATTGACGACCCCAGTTGCATCGTAGTATCGCTATTGGCAAATGTAAAGGAGCGCTTACAATTTCCTGGGATATGTGCGATGTGCGATTGCGATCGATTGCATCGCAACTTCGCATTGGAACATTTTAATGGAGTGGGACCGATAATAACCATGACTGCGATAGCCGAACCCGATAAAACTACCAATGATATTTGATAATATTTCAAGTCCAGAAACAACGCCTTTTCAGTGGAAATCGCATTTTTGTTAAACAAACGAAATACAAGGAATAAAGCGTCGATGCGATATTATGTACCCGAAAGGGTTTATTAATGTTATTGAATACTATTTCAATCTCGATATGAGCAGGATTTTAGTGTTTAATGTATTCTTTAATACAAAGTAAACAGGTAGGATTTTGGGTAGGTCGTGGACGATAAGTGTTTTGGGGCAGGCTCCGCCTAATCCCATACAATGGCTGCCATGCGTCCAGGATAAGGAGAGAGAAAACCACCCTCATCGAGTGGTTAAACCCTGTACGAAAGGGCCGCCCGAAATGAACCATAGTCGTTGGATCTAGACCTCCCAGATCAACGATGGGGATGCAACAAGTAGTATACAGGCAGACCCGATAGGAGTTATAAGGCAAATTCATAATATTTGAAGTCCAATGAATAGTGCTTGGCAGAATTTTCCTGTTTTTGAACATATTTCTCTATGTAAACAGAGAACGGTGATTTCGAAGGATTTCGAAGGCCCGATGACCATTTTGTTACAAAACAGGTGGCCACCATCCCTGTAATCAATCAACAATGATTGCTAATGCTTAGAAAGGGATCTAAGAGGACAGAGGTCGAGAAGCCAGAGAGCCCAAGAAGGTGAAATTAATAGACAGCCCTGATTGGCTTTAAAGCCACAGACAGATAGCAAACAGAGACAGGAAGTGCTGAGACAGAGAAAAGATAGAGACAGTGAGTGATAGAAAGAGTTTTTGTACTTAGAGAGGCTTGAGGGATTCAATCAAAACTCTTGCTATTGTATCTGTTATGTGAGACTCAATTTGAGCTCATACTTTTGTAAAACTCTGTTTTGAAGACATAATAGAGAGGTCACCACTAAAGGTTGGACCAGGAGACCTAGCCCAAGAGTGTTGGGTGAACTCCTTATTAAACTTGTTGTGTTTATGTGTGTTGTCTATTATGTTCTTTAACTGCTTCATTGTCTATGTATTTCGCAATCTTCTCAATCCATTGCACAAAGTAACATAGGCATATCCAAGCACATGGGTCTGTAATACCTTAATAATTGTCTAAGATCATATATTAGATCACTTAGACTCCTACATATAGAAAGGAGGTTTTGTTATTTGAATCATCCAAGAATTGTTCATTTGTGTAATGTAAAGGAGGTTTCCCCCTCGAAGAGGCTAAATTATAAGGCATTGATATATCTTTTCTATCTTTTGTGAGCTGGTTTCATAACATAGTTACATTTTGATGTGAGGGTTTGATATCATAGATGTGTTCCCACAATCTTTCTATTGGAAAGCACATGTTTTGTGCACTTTTTTTATTTTTATTTGACGATGAGATCTTGCTGCAGAGAGCATGTATGCATAACTGATTTCTAGTTGAGCATAGTGTCTTGGAATCCAGTTTGAAAATATATGAAAGGAGTTCTACATAATTGTGAAGGAGGAGTGACTTCATGGGAGTGGAGCAGTGTTAGCAAAGCTTTAGCAAATGAACTAGTTTCTCATCCAATGGTGGTTGGATAATTCAGCATAAACTAGGCGAGGATCATTGGTCATGGTGGTGACCAGAAAATTGGAGCCTGTAGATTATATTGTTAGTTCAGGAGTAATGAGGTGAGGAATTTTTATTATGGTGGCCTTAAACGAATGTTAGTGTATAGATCAGTAGAGAAAATAATCTTCCACTTGATCAGTAGCATCGAGTCTCCTAGCAAACCGAATTTGACATCTTGTATATGAGGTCAAGTATCCGTGTTCATGGTAGTCAACCAACTATGTAAAAGATCAATTGCTTGACATAATATAAATTCAAATCAGAGAAGCAGTAGCAAGGGTGGTGTTTCTCCCGGAAGGGTTTCCACTAGAAATCTTGTGTCTCTTGTGTAGATGTGCTTTTGATGTGTTGATTATTGTTTATGTTGCTCACATGGTTGACAATTTAGCTACTTATATGTTATATGCATGGATAATATAATGAGTTTTTGGTGTATGTATGTGTGATTTAGTAAGTGAAGTTATAAAATTAAAAAATTGCAAGGAAGACCACACTACTCATTCACCCCCCCTCTCAGTAGTGGTCAAAGGTTTCCAACATAGTGTTTTGCAGAATGTAGAAGCAATGACTCTTCTCAGCCATTCTACAGGTAGAAGGAGTTAGGGTTTTTTAAGGAAAAAGGAAAAATCAAAAATCACGATGACAGAAAAACCATAGACTCCCAATTGTTTGATCACATACATGAAGGCAAAAATGGTTGACTAGGTTAGAAACATTTAGAGCAAAGTCCCAAGATTATGTTGTACACACAAGAAGAAGAAAGAAACACCTACGACATAATCCAGATGTTAGTTGCAATAAATGTCAAAATTTAAGTAGAGGCACACATAAAACTGAACTATGGAATCTCATTGTAAGTAAATGCAAACCAAGAAGTTTCCTGGGTAATGGGAGTGCAGATCTTCATCTCCAAATCCATTCTTTTGGAAAAAAAAATATGAGTTGCAGGTTAGAACCCCCAAAATAAACACCAGAAATCCGAAAGTGTTGACATATTTTCCTAGAAAATAAACTAACATCCTTTCAACAACCACAAAAAATGTTATGTGGATGGTTAGGGAAGAAAAGGTTTTGGGGAAATCCATAATTAACAATCTACTATTGAATCTAAACTCTTCCATCATAACCGTTCAAAAAAATTCACATTGTCATATGCCATGTGAGGCTCATGTTAATAGCGTGATGTGGTTTGTAAATAGTGGGCCAATGTACATTCAGGTTGGGAGAAGATAACACATATCCTACATCTAATGGCAAACCAAGAATTGTAAGGTATATACACATTTACCTTTGGTCCATTTAAATCAATATATGAATCATATATGTGAAAGAAATTTATCTTGGGGACTATCTGTATTATAAAATAATGCATTCATAGTTGAATTAAAGGATTGAATTAAAGTAGGAATGAGAAGGGTTCAACTATGTCAGGAGTAGTTGGGAAAATTTAAGTATACTTATTTCAAGGTAATATTTGAATGAAGAATTTAGGCATATTGGATTTCTTAATCAATAATTTGTTGTTCATTACATGAAGTTTTTCTAAATGGATTATTGGGAAATTTTCTTCTTTCCATATAACTAAGAGTAGACCTTTATCTAGGAAGTATCATGGATTTGTGATGTAGGTAGGGATCTAATATTCCTTGCTAGATTTTATTCTTTTTTCTAAAGTCATCATAATATTTACATTGAACATGGTTTATAGAGTGACATTGAGCTCTATTTGTATGTGACTAATTAGATGAAAACTTATGTCCAAAACAAGCCTCAATTAAAAAAAGTATTTACAAGATTACATATTGATGGTTAGCTATACTAAAATGCTATGTTGATTTCGAATAATTGATTTCTAGAGAAATATGAATTTACACATAGATGTGTATGATTTATTAATGGAGAAATTGAATACAAATTCTTTGATATTGTTGTTTTCATTCTTATGGGTATGTTATCTCTATGAATTCTATTACAATAGTATGTTTAAAATGGATTTAAAAAGTTTTTTTTTTCAAATATTGTTACTGAATTAATAATTATTTATCATTTCTTCAAATATTCTCACATACATATGTGCAACATCTATGCCAGTTTTATTTCTTTTCATAGTCCTTGGGGGTTATGGAAATTTTTTTTTTATCATCTCTATAGTGTAAGATGTAAATTACCTCAAAATTTTCAATGTAATTTCTTCTAAATATGTGTATGACATAATAGCTCTCCATCTTAAAATGTAAAGCAATTAACTAATTTAATCAAGTATTGTTTTTCTCTCCTATAACAACTCCATCATGTTGATGTGTAAACCATACTCTACATGTAAATGATATTTAAATATAATGAATATTCATGAAAAGAAAACATAATATCCTTAAAAGTTGATTTGGTGAGGTAAACATAATTAATGTATAAATTCAATTTTAGAAATGGTTTCTAATCTAATAATCTTAACAAACTTTAGGTACTAGATGAAGTGGAATTTTGGGAGATGAAATGACTTTTGGGAAGTATCCAACAATATAATTTTCAGCAAGATCCTAGTTTATTATTATTTTAAAATGTATTTTTCAATGGATAAATGGATTCAACACCCTAACAACACTAAGGAACTCGATATTTTTGAGGGGAGAGGCTCATTCTACATCTCAGTATGAGGAAGGAAATGTGTAATTTTATTCATATTCAAAGTGGAGTTGTCCTTTAAAAGTAAAAATAAAATATTCTTAAAGAGGGATATAATCAAGATAAAAAAACAAATAGACATATTTCGTTAGTTTTACTTAAAAGTATTATAAAACTAGCCCCACTCTAACTATGTTTGCCTTTTTGGTTGTTAATATGACAACCCAATACAAAGGAGAAATGGTAAACACATTTCACTCTCACTCTCTTTTATAAATAAAATATTTCCATATCCATGTGGAATAAGATATTTTAAAATTCTTTTCAAGTAATTAAAACAAAAGATAAATAAATAATTGATATTATTTATATTTTTATATGTGAGTTGGATACATAAATAAATCATTTTAATAAACATATAACTAATTTAACTTAATAGGAACCTTTGAAAAAACATAAAAGTATATCTATATATATGAACCACAATAAAAATGATCAAACATGCAAAGAGAAATAGTAATTGAAAGTAATATTGTAATATATTTAAAAACATATTAATGGTGAGAACCCTTTAAGATGACATTGTAATCCATAAATAAAATATCATAATGCTCATGTTAACTAAAATTATTTCAATGTCAACAATTGACATGGTTTAACATAATAATAAGAATAATAATAATAGTAATAATAATAATAACCATCCTAGATCTGTCTTGAGAGGTATCAAATCTCATGTGACTCTAAAAGAGGTTTCAACATTAGATATGAAGCTAATATGGATCTAGGGCCATTTAATATATATATATATATATATATATATATATATATATATATATATATATATATATATATATATATATATATATATATATATATATATATATATATATATATATATATATATATATATATAAACCATAGGTAAATTAAACCACCACAAAACGCTACAATTGATTATTTTACCTTAATTTTATTTTAATTATTATTTTTTTATTTTGTTTATTTTGTTTTATTTTTAATTATAATTTTATTCCTCATCGGGGTGTGTTATAGAATATGGATCTCATTGGGATCTGGGCTACGTCTAAGCTGGAAGATGTAAGGGTTAGAGGGAGGCTTACCCACAACCCTCACATGCTTCGTAAGTAAAGCATGGTGGAAACACACATGCAAGAAATTAATGTCAATGACACTGGTTAGAGTGACACCTTCTTACATGAGTTAGGGGATTTTCTCTCCTCATTATCAGGCATTTTTTTTCCTAGTTTCAGCCATATTAGGAATTTGTTTCCTGGATTTAGCCTTGGATATTGGTATAGTGCTTCTGGGTCATTTGATGTTGTTTGAGAGGACGGCTACATACGTTGGTTACCCTCCTGTTGCAAGGTCTCTTAGTCTCATGAACAAAACCACAAGGTATGTTATTTATCTCTTCCCTCTACACCTCCCTCTCTCTGAAAACTATTATCTTATATCAATTCAATAAGGACATCTTTATAAAATGGACTCTGCAAGAAATTAGAATATATGTCATGAATTATGGAAGGATCTTGACGAGTTTTATTCTATGTTGTCTACTTTCTATACAACTGTGTTTGTTCTCTTTCGAATTTTATTATCTCACATGGGTATGTACTACATATGTATAACATGGAGCTTTGTATATGTAGCATGTATGTTTTTCTACGCTAGTGGTTTATGCCATTCGATGCCTCTGACAAAGAGGAGGATTTAGGATTTCATGTGTCTAGCTCCTCTTGTTTTACCTTTGTGTTTGGTGATTATTGCACTCAGGAATCCAGAGCATGTTCTTCCTTTCCTTTGGTGGAAGGCTCATCCTATTTTACCTATGTCTTTTGTATTTAGTGTGCTCAGGGAGCCTCGATATGTTGCACCCTGTCATGGGTCGCAGACCCATCTCATTTCCATGTTAATTGTGAGGCTTCAGCCTAATGTTTGGTGTTCAATGCCTCTATGTTGTGATAATTTATGAGGTATCTATTTTCAATGTAATTATCAGGACCTCAAACTCTCTAGAGGCTTCAAGTTCAAGGTTTAGGTTTCTTGTTTAATAGTTTTCCTCTCATTCATTGTTCTATTTAGAGCCATCATGGTTCATCACTCCATCAGTTCTTTATCTTCGAGAAGAGGTGGTCAAGGTCAGGGAAGGCACACTGGGAAGTGTGGCAAAAATAGCCATGTCTGGATCTGCCAGATGAGGGGTAGAGGATGCAAACCAAACTCACAACTAATCCACGTTGCAGCCCAATCCTACCAGACAAGTACCCCATCTTAGGTTCGGCAGTTAGTTTCGAATTCAGATACATAACTTATTCAACAGAAAAAAGAATAGTTTCAATTGGAAGATTGGTGAGACCTAGTTCCCGACCCTAGCCATTCTGTATGTCGTACTTCTCATTACAGGCATTGTTCACCTATTTCTACGGATGAATAACATTGTGGCCAAGGCCATAACAAACCCCCTAGCTTGCTCCATTAGGTCTGATCTTGGTCTTCAGAAAATCTAGAAGTAATTTCAACTTATTCAGTTCCAAATTTAGGAGCAGAATGTTCATCTTAGCCACATTGAGAAACACATTCCGTGTCTTCCCCAATTTGAATTACCGAGTTCAAGTGTGAAGGATACGGCTCTAAAGGATTCCTCCTATGAATAGAAGTATGATCACTTTGTTTGGTTTAAAATTTTGTTTAGTTCTACATGGTAAATGAGTTGGTTACATTATTACGTTTAAGTTATTTAGCTTTTAGAGGGTTTCAAGACATTCAGCCTTATCCATAATTGTTAGAAAGACTCAAAATTTAATGTTTCTTGATGACTTATAATGTTGTTTGGTGGCCAATAGACCTAGTATCCCAATGGGCAGGTTGAGGACATTGAATCCTTGAATTATGGTTGTAACATTCTTTTGAAGAATATGAATGAAAAGGTCCCACCTAGGTTAAGAAAAATAAAAATTATATGTAATATTAAGGAATGGTAAATTATATGAATAAATATTAAGTGAGATATAACAAATATTAATATAATATAATAGTATTATATATTATCAATTGCACGAGGTGTTGCAAAGGAAATGATGTAAGATGGTAGCATAGGAAAAAATATCATAGAAGAAAGAGGATGTGACTAGAGTACTCTATAGGGATATGGGAGATGAGGCACCCTACCTACCTAAGTAAATGTCTAAACCAAATATGGTGTCATCATATGCAATGGTGGTTGATTATGTCAGGTAGGGATTTTACGAGGAGGCACTGGATATTTACTGTGATATGAAAAAATCAATTGCCGAACCTAACCATTTCATATTCACCACTATTCTCTCCACATGTACTAATTTGGTAGATCTCTAACATGGCAAAGGAGTCCACCATGACATAATTTCTAGGAGACTGCAATGTAATTCCATTATGGGTAGTGACATTGTAAATATATATGCTAAATATGGTTGCATAGAGAATGCACATCAATTGTTTGATAATATTCTCAATGAAATGTAGTATCTTGGAATGTTACGATATTAGGGTATGTCGAAGTTGGGAACATAGAGGAGGCCATGAAACTTTTTCTTCAAATTCTCAAACAAGACGTGGTTTGATCGACTCCTATACTGGTTGGATATGCACATAAGGGGTATCTTGATAAGGTTATGGAGCTCTTTCTACAAATGCCTGAAAAAGCACAATTTCATGGAATTCATTAATTGTTGGGTATGCTCAACATGGAAATTTTAGAGAAGCCCAAAAGCTATTTGATGAAATGTTTGGAAGAAAGGTGATATCATGGAATTGAATGATTGCAATATATACACAAAGGGGACATTTTGATGAAGCTTTGAGGCTCTTATCATGCCTGAAATTATCACGAGTGAAGACAAACTCCATCAGCTTCATGAGTATTTAATGTAACCATAAAGTTTAATGTAACCAGGAGATAGGACAAGGCCCCTACATTCAGAGAGTCTTCTATAGAGTTCTATAATAATCTGCATCTAGTTAACTACATTCTGAATTTAAATTGTTTTGTGATCACCTCCCACGAGGATTCACCAATTTTGAGAACACAACACTTGTGGTTGTATCTTCTAAATCATGATCACTTCCCCCAACACCTCTACCAAAAGCACTAGTATCAAAAGTATGAGGCTCTGGTAAATGCATAGGAACATAATTCATGTGCCCTCAATGTCTTATACATAATGATAGCTCTACTCCCAAACTAAAGCAACTAGTAGTGCATGTTCACTTTGCAATGAATCATGTACAAACATCCTGAGGTAAGGAACTGTTATGCCAAGGTATGGATCCACTATGTGTCATATCCACTTAAGGAGAACACATTCCAAACAATAGGTAAATTCTCACAACTATCCCTCCATGGGATGTTGAGAACTCCAAAATTCCACACGCTCATTAATGAAACCTATAAATTGAGAACATTTGTACAAGACTTGAAGTCACACTAAATTTGGACCAAAAGGCTTAGGCTTTGGGTAGTGCAAAGGAACATTTGTGATATGATTTGTACTCTTCTCATCTATATTATTTTGCACGGATGTCTCATAGAGTTTAAATGCATATTCCAAGTTCCATAGAAAATCTCCAATGGTAGGGCTATCAATGCCCTATTTTTCCAAGCACTTTTCGGTAGTCTCCCCAAGCTTTTTTAGAGAACCAGGGTTGATGGTCCCAACAAGGTGAGGGTCAATGACTTTTTCAAGCTTGCCCTTTTTCTGCCAGTGCATTGCCCACTCTGCTATATTGACTTGTTCTCTCAAATGAACAAGATTAAGAGTTGGCCTTGCACACAAGACCTCCAGTAACACTACTCCAAAAGAATACACATCAAGTTTCTCTATTAGTTGCTACCTTCTGAAGTATTCAAGATCAAGGTACCCAAAACTACCTTTCATTGTAGTACTTACATGAGTCTGATCTAGAGTGGGTCTAGTCTTTGAATGTCCAAAGTATGACCCCTTCTCCTGTCATCCTGTTATCATGGAGAACTCTAACATTTAGATAAGTAAAGAGGATTAACGATGGGGGAATTAGATTGTAATATTAACCAGATACTAGAGCTTCATCGATATCTAGTTTTTTAAACATCTCGCTCACAAGTCAAGGGAGTGTAAACTGGTGCAGTTGTAAATGAAAAGCAAGATTCTTCGACCAAGGCCAAATCCGATGACATTGAGCTTAAAAACCCTGTCATTATTGCAAGTCTCACCTTCGAGCTCTGACATGGAAATGTTGCAAGGGTTTTGATCTTGTCTTTGGTCCATGGTCATGCCTTCGAGCTCTGAGATGGTTATGTTGCAAGGGTTTTGGTCTTGTCTCTTGTCAATTGCGTGATCATGGGTCCATAAACTTGCCACCCTATTGGGTTAAGAGGCATATTCAATATTTGGCAGATAAATCTCGATAGAGAAATGGAAGTCTAGAGACATTGGCTATCATACATATTTCTAAGCTTGGTTTCCTCCATCAATGTATCAAAGTCATTGGTCCTCCAAAGGAGCCTTCTTCCCATTCTCTCGTCCAAAACCAATGTTCAATTTTGTTGCTATCTCTGTTAATAAACCCCCTTCATTGTCTCATGCATCTCGGAATCCGATTTGTCTCACCATCATTGAGGGTTATATGGCATGTCTTGTAACTGTATCAATTTGAAATGGTTGAAAGTGCATCAATCCAATGACACAATATTCTTGATCGTCTAACATTAAATCCTATGGTGCAGAGCGATGTACAGTGATAACTGAGTGATTTCTGAAAGAGAAATGCCTTACGAGAAATTAACAAATTCAATCAAAAATATATATAAAAATATATATATATTAAAATCTAATTCAAAAAAGGTTATAACTAACACTTAATCAAGAAGAGAGTTAATGAATTGAAAAAATAAAAAAAATATTAAAATGTAATTCAAAAAAGGTTATAACTAACACTTAATCAAGAAAAGAGTTAATGAATTGATAAAGTAAATGTAAATGGATTATATGATTGAGAGATAAAAAATCAGTACAATTAATGAGGTGATAAGTCTTGAAAGGATTATTTTTACTTTAATAATAAATCCTTACGAATTTATATAATTAAGATAATACAATAAGTTAGTCATTATAAAAATTATCATTACTCGTAAGAATAATCAATTAAAATTATTTATTTAATTTAATAAACCTAGAATTTAGAAGATAAACTAAGTGTCTAAACTAAGTGTCTAGAATAAAATATAAAGGAATTTTTTTATTTTACATTTATTTTAGAGTTCTTAAAAACAACAATATATGGGGTGGATTCACATAAAAGTCTTAACTTGTTATTTATATATATATATATATATAATTTTGTTGTGTTTGTTTCGTTGTAACATAAATTACATATTTAATAAGTATTTTTTAGATTTAATACTATTTTATAATTATTTTTAATATTTTTAATTATTAATATATTTTTAACTAAAATTTAATTTTAACAAATATATTTTTTAATTTGTCAAGTTGTCTATGATTTTTTAGGCTTGATCTGTGCATTGAAGAGTAGCGGGGCATCTAATGAGTCAAAGTCACAGGCATGTAATGTGTCAAAGTCACATGAGGATCACACCTAGCTTGGGACACACAACCCTAAGGTGACTTGTCACATACCCCGGTAACCTCGCATGTAAAAGTAGGGAGTTAGAATTTTTTAATACAAATTACCATAAGTAATTAACCAATTCACAACTCCACAATTCATCATTAACCATTAGATATAATATTCATTAGTACATCAAGTAAATTGCCATCAAAGAAAGTAAGTTGCATAACCATTGCATAACCTTTAACCACCACTGTGGTAGTGTTTTAACATAAACTGTCTCATAAATCGTTGCATCCATTTCTTGATATACTTCACCATATTAAATAATCATGTACTAGGACATTATGGTTGTCACATCAAATAAAGAACCATCAACATCAAGGACTCATCATTATCAAACTGACACAAAAGGCAATCACACCATAGAACACCGATGTACCCTGGAAACCCCGTAGGGTGAAAACCAGCAAACGTTTAATCTTATTATTAAATGCTCGTGAGGGTTTTCACCCCTCACTCAATGGCTTATAAGGGATTCCATCCCTTAACCATTGTTATTAAAATCATTACAATGAATTATCATTAAGCTGTCACATAACTAGCTAAAAGCTAATACAATTTTCATGTAATATTTTATTTACATACCGCCACATACAACATCCCTTGTGTCATGATTGTTCTAGCAATGTATGATCCTACAACTTGAGCTCATCTACATGGACCAATAATCCTTTTCCTGCCATAATGTTAGACATCACTTTCCTTAGGCACCAACCGTCATCATTTCCTGTCAATGTAGTTGTCAACAAGCTTGGCAACATGATTAGATATCATATTAATCAATCAATAAGCAACTCAATAAGAAACCTCTAAAAGAGATCTTTTAAACTCTACTCATTTGCATGAGCAAGCATGACATACTATATAGCTAGTACATATACTCAAGTAAATATTGTTTGACCTCCACAATGTTTATTTGCTTTAATGCATAATTCTCTTAAAGAGATATAACTCTTTAGCTCTACTAACTTGTATAACATAATTGTTACAACTTCATACATGTAATAAACTATTATTTCTATGCTTAAGCACATATGTTCTTTTCACATAGTTATTTTTCGAGAAGTCAACATAGTCTCTCTAACATACAAAGAACATAACTCCATATCACAATGACTATTCTTTGTGCATACCATAGCTTATCATATTAGCCATTCTTTAATGTATGCAACACATATCCCTTTCACTAGAATACTACCATCATTTCTTGCAACAAACCACATACTTCTTTCCTAAAGAAAGTCATTATAATCCTCATTTCTCTATCTTCCTATATGAGGGTTTCTCAAGAACTTCGAAAACAACTAACAACGCAAGGCATTTAAGCTTATTAGCAATTTTCTATCATTCATGCATGCATATCTATTTCTCAAGAATTTCGAAATCAGCGAACAACACAGAGCATTTAAGCTTATTAGCAATTTTCTATCATTCATGCATGCATATCTATTTCTCAAGAATTTCGAAATCAGCTAACAACACAAATCATTTAAGCTTATTAGCAATTTTCTATCATTCATGCGTGCATATCTATTTCTCAAGAACTTCGAAATCAACTAACAACACAAAGAATTTAAGCTTATTAGTAATTTTCTATCATTCATGCATGCATATCTATTTCTCAAGAACTTCGAAATCAGCTAACAACACAAGCATTTAAGCTTAAATCCGTTTTCAAGGAAACAACAAATGACTCGGCATTTAACATAGGGAAATCTTTCAACAATACCCAAATAAAACATACTTATATTTTCCTTTCAAGGAAGTGAGCAAGATACTTATCTTATTCATGGCAGGTTCATCCAGTCTTGACGTTGAAGGTTCCAGAAACCGCATAACACCATTCAGTTTTGTCGCATAGGCTTCTGAAGATCATTCCGCTTAATGCGTAGTCCAGACCTTTGTTTTCCAGGCGACGCAGCGATGTACAACCGTGGTCCGCCCACGGCTTTAATCTCTTTCTAGACTAGTCTTCGCCACCACCACAGCTAGGCAAGATGAGAATTCACGCTCCCGGAGCTCGAACCCCGGACCTGCCGGACAAGCAGCTTCAACTGCACTTGGTCAGAATAAGAAATATAGCTAAGAGATTATCGATCGATTCTTCAGCCATAGAATGAGAAAAGAGAGATCATCGAAACGGCTAATGATCTGCTACTTCGAATCCTCACTTCTGGCCGTTTAAATAAAAAGATGCAATCATATTCCGACTTTCTCCGTATCTGCACGCTCCTTTACCGTACCAAATAGAATCCCCAGAATGTCTGTCAGGCCAGCGGGACGAAGGACAAACGACGGTATATTCCGGTAGTTTTCAAGAGGAAGCCAGGAACTACTCATTGTGTCCCCACAACACTCAAAGGCAACTCCCCTCCTCCCTGGCCAACCGCTGCCTCCTCCACTTTCTTTCCTCCATCTTTGATCCGTTTCACAACTACCAAGAATCAGTTAATAATTGATTCATAAATTGAAATTACTTTTACGTGGGATTAATCACGATAGGGATATTACATACTCCCCCCCTTAACAAGAACACCGTCCTCGGTGTTCATATTTCATCGGAACTTGATATTTTACTCATGATATACCATCTAAACCACACAAAATGTGATCCTTCCTCTTTAAAATCAAAGTTTTCATTCTAAGAAATGACAAAAAACAAAATAGTAATGATATAGTCATAAGAAATATCATTAGTTATAAGCATCAATAGTCATAAGCATTCGTAATTGCAAAAATATGCAACTTTTAATTGCCACCACTTGGCCCTTATTGAAATTTTAAAAACCAAACTCTATATGAACTTACCATTACTTACCGTCTACTCTTGAAAATCTCGAGCACTTCCACGTAAGCATTTTAATAGTGGTTGGACAACCCATCAACCCTCCATGGTAAGCAATCTTGTAATGTATGACTAACAAATTCAATCACATTAGTCACTATATTTTGAGTCAAATGAAATACGTTTGACTATCAATCAATTGTGCAATGCTAGATGATTTATAAATCACAGTGCTTTTACAAGTACTTAAAGAGCACTAACACTAATCATCAAATGATGAATCACTGCTCACGTGCACACTGAACGAATTCTCACTAAAGACATCCGCAAGGTGTTTCTAGATGTACCAAAAGAGCACCTAGCTCTCTAATCATCAAAACTGTCAATCACTGCATCATTTGGAAATGGTCTTAGCCCCTACTAAGACTTTCACAAGATTAATAAAATGATACAGGAATTAAAATTTCCAATAACTCCTTATTGAACATTAAACTCATTTCCTGTTAAATGTGCATAACACATTTCACACAACTATATATAGAATTTATTTTTAACATCACATACAACTGATTAGTTAATTTCTTTAGCCATGAAAATCACAATAGACTAAAGAATTCCCAACCCATGGGAACTAGTTTCCACAACCAAACCGAGTCATTTTCACATCCAGACAATTTCTTTAATAGAGACCTTACCAGGTCTAACATGGGATTCCACTGGCCAACCAGCTCAAGAATTCCAATGTCCACATAAAATCTTTTCCCTAATTGAGATAATTTATCTTTAGGGAGAGGAAATCCGGGCAGACAAGTACCATCAACCCCTCCGAGTAGTTAACTGCCATCAACCCAAGGCATTCCAACCTTTCACAATCCGGGCAGACAAGTACCATCAACCCCTCCGGGCAGGTAACCGACATCAACCCAAGGCATATTCGGGCAGACAAATACCATCAACCCCTCCGGGCAGGTAACTGCCATCAACCCAAGGCATATCCAGGCAGACAAGTACCATCAACCCCTCCGGGCAGGTAATTGCCATCAACCCAACTATCTGCAACTGTCTGGCATGTTAAATTCCTCTTTTATTACTCTTTCTCAAAGTAATTTACGTAATGAACCATTTGAACATTATCATTAACAAGGTAAACATGCATGTACACCATGCATTTACACTTATCCCTCATCATGGGTCCACAACATCTAGATTGATGGGAAACATATCTATCATACATGTTTTATGCATGCAAATTTCCCAAATAACATAATTCATGCATATCATATAACATCATTCTTTCTCATTTATGATTGCAATTCACATTGCAGCAATTTACGTTATGAGTTTTCTTGTTGCCATTAAACTACCACTACTTAATCCCATCAGCAATGTTAGTTATAAATATGCATCAGTTAACACGTATTCAATTTCCAAGCATTTTCATGCATACAATATTGTCATGTATAAAAGCATATGCAAATATTCATTAAGGTATAAATGTCAACAACAGTTGAGTTAATAATCTAAACATTTCCAATTTTGCCATAGTCTGTTGTTCTAATTCAAATCATCATTAATGGAGTAATATCTTACGTTTACTATGGCTAGCTTTGGTCATGCATCGTTAATATAATTAAACATAATCAAGGCGTTCCAACCAATCCTTGGTTCAACATGCATAACTAACAAATTAACCCACCCTTACCGGAAGCTATTGTTCTACTTAAGCAATTAGAAGCATGATCTCCTAAGTGTCACACATGCACCAAAGTTACCACTTGATGCTAGATGCAACAACTATCTTAACACTACTATGTGACCATTTCAGAATAATGACTTCAAGGATACATTACAAAAATAATTAACATCAACACACTATAGTTATCATTTTCCAACTCCTTAAGCATGGTCAAAGGAATACTCACATGCACATCGAGCACTATCTAGTCATCACCAGACTTAGCATCTTCTGCAAGATTCTGTCACTCAACGCTTGCGCTATCTGGTCATCACCAGACTTAGCGATTCTTTTTCCCATCTCCGTCTGTCCCTACAGCACGGTCTTCTTCCTTCTCCTTGCTTCCATTTCCTTTGGAAGCATCAATAGTTGGGGAAGGTAGTTAGAGTTTACTGACAACTGTATTAACACAGGTAGTCTATTTATGAGTAATTATCACATGTAATTGTACCATGAATGGGTCCTAGAAATGTTACTCACTGAACATGCCTCTACAATTAACTTCACACTGGAATGCAACATGCATAAGAAATCCATCATTCCCATAGTAGAGATAAATTCAACCATCATTAAATCGAGGCTCCAATGGTTTTTATCTCCCAACAAGTAATGATTAACATAAACACATACCATGCTAATGGATTTCAATTAATTATAGGGTAATCATCATTAAATCTATTAAGACATAAGCATATACTATTCATCGTGCATTCTCATGGTGAATAAAATTAAGAACTCTTCTCATAAACAACTGGAACTATAGCACAGAGAGAGTAAGAATCTTCATACACACATTCCATGCATGTGACATCAATCAACCTTCACTTGTTTTCGAATTGTAAAAATCTTAAGTCCAATTCAGTTAATGCATATAAGTTCTATGGGTTAGTCATACAACACTAACCAATCTCAACTACCAATCGTCTTCATGCATCCATGACAAGACTGAATCAAAAGTTAGTTATGACAATCAAGTCTCGCTGCTTGACTCATTGCATGTTTTCAATATCTAATGGTTTTTCTAATGTCCCTTTAAAACAATTTGTCATCCTAGTCAAGGATGTTCCCCATAATTTATATTCATGCATTGACTCATTAAGTTTTGTTCATTGTAACTTCAATTTTGTTTAATAAATGAATCATTGTTATTTCCATATTTGCAAAGCAAAAGTTGGTAGTTGATTGTCACTTTCCTCAATGAGTGTTCAATATTGTTCCTAAGTGTAATGAGTGTTCAATATTGTTCGTAAGTGCGACAAAAGTTTCATTGTCTTTTATCCTCATTAGGAATCCAATGTCATGAACATAGTCATGCAGTAACTCTATTAGTGACTACTCAAAGCAGTTTAAACACGAATCATACTTATCATGTTGAAAGTAGTGTACTACGTAAATAAAGACGTGAGTGGTTAAACTCATACCTGAGTTAGTGCCTACTGACGGCGTACCTCTATTTCCTTTCCACTTACTAATTCCCAAAGGCGCCAGTGCTGCAACCTTTAGCTCTGATACCACTTGTCACATACCCCGGTAACCTCGCATGTAAAAGTAGGGAGTTAGAATTTTTTAATACAAATTACCATAAGTAATTAACCAATTCACAACTCCACAATTCATCATTAACCATTAGATATAATATTCATTAGTACATCAAGTAAATTGCCATCAAAGACAGTAAGTTGCATAACCATTGCATAACCTTTAACCACCACTGTGGTAGTGTAATAACATAAACTGTCTCATAAATCGTTGCATCCATTTCTTGATATACTTCACCATATTAAATAATCATGTACTAGGACATTATGGTTGTCGCATCAAATAAAGAACCATAAACATCAAGGACTCATCATTATCAAACTGACACAAAAGGAAATCACACCATAGAACACCGATGTATCCTGGAAACCCCGTAGGGTGAAAACCAGCAAACGTTTAATCTTATTATTAAACGCTCATGAGGGTTTTCACCCCTCACTCAATGGCTTATAAGGGATTCCATCCCTTAACCATTGTTATTAAAATCATTACAATGAATTATCATTAAGCTGTCACATAACTAGCTAAAAGCTAACACAGTTTTCATGTAATCTTTTATTAACATACCGCCACATACAACATCCCTTGTGGCATGATTGTTCTAGCAATGTACGATCCTACAACTTGAAGTCATCTGCATGGACCAATAATCCTTTTCCTGCCATAATGTTAGATATCACTTTCCTTAGGCAGCAACCGCCATCGTTTCCTGTCAATGTAGTTGTCAACAAGCTTGGCGACATGATTAGATATCATATTAATCAATCAATAAGCAACTGAATAAGCAACCTCTAAAAGAGATCTTCTAAACTCTACTCATTTGCATGAGCAAGCATGACATACTATATAGCTAGTACATATACTCAAGTAAATATTGTTTGACCTCCACAATCTTTATTTTCTTTAATGCATAATTCTCTTAAAGAGATCTAACTCTTTAGCTCTACTAACTTGTATAACATAATTGTTACAACTTCATACATGTAATAAACTATTATTTCTATGCTTAAGCACATATGTTCTTTTCACATAGTTATTTTTCGAGAACTCAACATAGTCTCTCTAACATACAAAGAACATAACTCCATATCACAATGACTATTCTTTGTGCGTACCATAGCTTATCATATTAGCCATTCTTTAATGTATGCAACACATATCCCTTTCACTAGAATACTACCATCATTTCTTGCAACAAACCACATACTTCTTTCCTAAAGAAAGTCATTATAATCCTCATTTCTCTATCTTCCTATATGAGGGTTTCTCAAGAACTTCGAAAACAACTAACAACGCAAGGCATTTAAGCTTAATAGCAATTTTCTATCATTCATGCATGCATATCTATTTCTCAAGAATTTCGAAATCAGCTAACAACACAGAGCATTTAAGCTTATTAGCAATTTTCTATCATTCATGAATGCATATCTATTTCTCAAGAATTTCGAAATCAGCTAACAACACAAAGCATTTAAGCTTATTAGCAATTTTCTATCATTCATGTGTGCATATCTATTTCTCAAGAACTTCGAAATCAGCTAACAACACAAAGCATTTAAGCTTATTAGCAATTTTCTATCATTCATGCATGCATATCTATTTCTCAAGAACTTCGAAATCAGCTAACAACACAAAGCATTTAAGCTTAAATCCGTTTTCAAGAAAACAACAAATGACTCGGCATTTAACACAGGGAAATCTTTCAACAATACCCAAATAAAACATACTTATATTTTCCTTTCAAGGAAGCGAGCAAGATACTTATCTTATTCATGATAGCCTCCTTGCCTCCATCACCCTCGGTGGTTCATCCAGTCTCGACGTTGAAGCTTCCAGAAAACCGCATAACACCAATCAGTTTTGTCGCATAGGCTTCTCAACATCATCCCGCTTAATGCGTAGTCCAGACCTTCGTTTTCGGCGCAGCGATGTTCAACCGCGGTCTGCCTATGGCTTTAATCTCTTTCTAGATTAGTTGTCACCACTGCCACACCTAGGCAAGATGAGAATTCATGCTCCCGGAGCTCGAACCCCGGACCTGCCGGACAAGCAACTTCAACTGCACTTGGTCAGAATAAGAAATATAGCTGAGAGATTATCGATCAATTCTTCAGCCGTAGAATGAGAAAAGAGAGATCATCGAAACGGCTAATGATCTGCTACTTCGAATCCTCACTTCTGGCCGTTTAAATAAAAAGATGCAATCGTATTCCGGCTTTCTCCGTATCTGCATGCTGCTTTACCGTACCAAATAGAATCCCTAGAATGTCTGTCAGGCCAGCCGGACGAAGGACAAACAGCGGTATATTCCGGTAGTTTTCAAGAGGAAGCCAGGAACTACTCATTGTGTCCCCACAGCGCTCAAAGGCAACTCACCTCCTCCCTGGCCAACTGCTGCCTCCTCCACTTTCTTTCCTCCATCTTCGATCCGTTCCACAACTACCAAGAATCAGTTAATAACTGATTCGTAAATTGAAATTACCTTTACCTGGGGTTAATCACGATAGGGATATTACATGACTTGACTTCTAAGCATGTCTCATCCCCTTAGCACAAACCACAACCACCCCCTCTTGAAGTTTGATATCCTCAACTAGTTGTGCAAGAGAGATTTGACAATTTTAACAAATATTTAAAATAATTATAATAATAATTTCATTTTAAAAATATTATTAAATTAAATATCAAATTAATATATGAAAATAATTATTTTATTTTATTTTATTTTTATAAATAAAAATATTATATTTTATATTTACTCAGATAGGCCTCCTATTGGAATTGGGCACTTGAATAATTTTGTTAATTAATATTTCTGATGTGCAGTTGTAAATTGAAAGATGTCAGCATATTCTAGTCATAGCCACTTGATCAATGAATGAAATTGAAAGTGATAACCTCCTTGCACATCTAAATCAAGTGTTTAAACCCTATTTAAATTATTTTTTTACTAAATGATCATTAAAAAATTATTGTGCCTCTTATTTATTTCTACTTATGTGGGATTAGAAAAAATTAAATTAAAAAATAAGTGTGCATTGAAATTGATGTATGTTTGCATTGTGCAACGTATGAATGTTGAAACTTGGAGGACAAGTTTCCATGCCCTATCATACCAGTTATGCTAATACCGGTTAATATTCTACTTGTACACCTTTGTCATAATTTGGCTCTTTTTATCCTAGTATTGTTAGCCATGAGGGTTGAAATTATTAGGTTTCAAATCATCCATGATTTATCAATTCATTGTTTATTCAATTCAAAATGTTGTTAGTCACTTCAATATTTTAGTTGCATACAATCACAGGAGGGGGTTGGATATTTATTTTCTGATCGCAGTGTTGTCTCCTTGTAAACCATAGAAGCAGTAATTAGAGATTAGTATTTCATTGAAAATAGATATTTATGCTTTCTTTTACTTGCGGACCATCGCAGACCCTGGCTGAAGGAGCTAGAGATTGGTTTTCTGATCACACTATTTTGATGGATGTTGATTGCGCTAAAGGAGTTGGAGATAGGTTTTTTTTCGCACTGTTGTGGGAGATATTGATTATCCATACGCTTGTGATTCCACCGGTTTGTTTCACTTTTTGGTAAATAAATAAAATATTAATGGTTTTTACATACACCCTTTTCTTGATTATTATTATTAGTTTAGTGAATATATTTATTGTGGGTTTCTCTGATGTGGGAAGAATTGTCCCTTGATATCAAACACCGAAATTTTACTGGGAAAGAAGGAAATACTATGTATAAGTTTATATGAAATATATGAGAGCTAAAACATTTCATTAATAAATTCTATGTCTCATCAACTGTTTTCAGGTCTGACCCCTTAGTTTAGAATATTTTTGTAATGTAGATGATCTGATCACTTTCTTTTGACCATGGAAGTGAACTGGCTTAGAGATATGCTTCCACTCCCAGCATGATTGTCTTTTAATTAGTCGACATCTAAAATGACAGACATCTAAAGTGAGAGACCATGGTTTGAGTCCCCTTCAAAGTTTGATTACAAAGTTGAGATT
The DNA here is from genome assembly GCA_031772625.1 of Pinus tabuliformis. NCBI lineage: Eukaryota > Viridiplantae > Streptophyta > Pinopsida > Pinales > Pinaceae > Pinus > Pinus tabuliformis. The sequence goes on from CM062815.1 coordinate 195,224,402, forward strand.
GAATGGAGGCCTTTATCAAGAAACACTAAATTTATCCTTGAAAAAAAATTATTTTGAATAACAGACCAATTTCCAATTAGCCGTGATAAAACAGAATCACAGAAACGGTCACCATCTCTTAAGGAATTAGTGGTGAATGCAACAGAGAAATAAGAGACCACGACGTGAACTCAGTGAACCTGCTAGTTCATTCATGCAATTTTATGGAGCAAAATTTGATTGTCTTCTTGACTACCCGGTTGAGATGAGTAGCATGGACTCCAACGAATGACCACCAGTTGTGAAATACATATTTCCAGGGTGGTGAGGGCATGAATTACGGGCTAAACATATGAACACAAATGAAGTCCTTTCTTGCATCCAAATTGCTCCAACTTGTCACGTTCTGATTTTCAAAGCTGTTAAATTTTAAAGCTTCCCAATGTTGCCCGAGGAGTTGGCTATGTGGTATTGTGGCTTGTAACCCAATGCTGCTTCACGAGTGGGCTATTTGGTATTCTGTCATGTAACATGACATCAATTGAATTTGTACCATTTTTTATCTAGGTTTGCAAACTTAGTAAAAATGTTAATATCCATTATCATGAAATTAGGTTTAAATCTACTAATATTTTATGTGTTAAGTTCTTGGGGACGTTAACGAAAGAATTATTCCCTCATCGAATACAGGTCAAATCAAGCACATTCAATAAGTAATTGGAGAAGGAAGCAAGTAATCAAGTTTGTCATGGAAACTGCGCACTTACATTTAATTATTTGGAAGTTTAGTTAGCTCGTGAGATGGTAGTCATCAATTTCAAAAACATAAATTAACACAATTGGTTCCTTCAAATGTCAATCAATGCTCAATTTAAGTAAATGAAGGAAAGCTTGGAATGTTTTGGTTGTTTAGTAATTATTTATTCCTTGTATTTGTAGACAAAAATTTAGAAACAGAAAGATAGCTGAGAATGGTATCTATTAAAATTTTGTGGCCTCATCTATTGAGAATGCGTCTTTCTCTGTACCTGCAAACTTTCAGTAAGTAAATCAAAGAAAGCTTGGTATGTTTCGATCGTTTAGTAATTATTTATTCCTGGTATTTGTACACAAAAATTTAGAAACTTAAAGATACTTGAGAATTGGTATCTGTTAAAATTCTGTGCTTGCATCTATTAAGAATGCTTGTTTTCTTGGTACCTACAAACTTTCAGTAAGTAAATCAAGGAAAACTTGGTTCATTTTGATAGCTTAGTAATTATTTATTCCTTTTATTTGTACACAAAAATTTAGAAACTGAAAGATAGCTGAGAATTGGTATCTATTAAAATTTTGTGGTTGCATCTATTGAGAATGCTTATTTTCTCAGTACCTTTGCTGGGGTTTCCGAAGGTTGCTGAGGAAATATGAGGCAACGATTTTTACATCTGTTTCATGTGTTTTAGGAGGAGAGTTTTTAGGCGGCAAGGGAGGAGTGGCTGCCTTGGCTGCTCTCTTCCTCATTTTGTGCCTCTCTTTCTTGTCCGAGTTGCCAAGTTTAGAGCTTCCTGTTCTTGGTTTCTCTCCTCAGGAGTTTTATTTTCCACTTGTGGTGGTTCAGTGCCAGGTCTGAGCTAAATGGCTAGTTTTGCCGCCTCTCTCTTGGTGTTGCACCACTGCTTTCTTTGCTGTTTTTTGTAATGGGTATGGGTTACCCTCTACAGGTCTGCTCCGGGGCTCAATATTGGCCCTTTGAGGTTTTTTGGGCTCCTGTATTTTCTGCAGGTTTGCTGGGGTTTACATACCCATTTTGTTATTCTACCCTGTCCGAGGGCTTTTTCTGGAATACTTCATTTGGAGTATTGTTTTGTAAGTGGCTCTACCCACATTTCTTCATATGCTTTTAAGCATCTACAACATGTAATTTTCTGAAATCAATGAAAATTACGATATTTCTCCCCGGGAAAAAAAATATTGTTATTATTATTATTAAATGTTTATTGATATTTATAATAAAGTTTAATAATTAGAATTTATATTAATTATTATTAAGATTAAAAATGATAATAAATTTATTAAGGTTAATGATAATAACATTAAAGATTAAAATGATCGAACATGATTAACCAATGTATTTTATGATTGAATGTGGTAAACCATTGCTAAAATGCACAATCATAATCTATGATAGAAAATTATGGTGTCAAACAATGGGTAATCATGTTTAGCCATGGAAAATGTAGGTTAACGATGGTCAATCAAGATCAACCATAGTCACACAATTGTCAACCATAGACATATAATTGTCAACCACATTTAAAACATAGTTTGTGATGTTTAGAAATGGTGAACATGGAAAAAATATAGTCAACTATGGTTAGCCATAGTGAAACAACAGGTTCATTATCCTTTCAGTTTATAATAATAAACCCTTAGGTTTGTCCATCCATTGATTTATAATATTATTAGTCCCTTGCGTTTACTAATATGTTATGTTTAATATTCTCACATTGGAATGGTATGAAAATTTATCCAATGTCATAGTCTCACAAACATCGTCGCAATAAGTCCATCATAGTGACATGCATCATTGCAATAAGACAAGCACTCTCACAATCATTGTCACAATTTACATTAAATTGTAATTTATTGAATGTTGCATTGCAACCTTGAATAAATTAGGGTTTAATTTTCTCATTTATAATATTATATTTAGGGTTTATAATCTTAATGTTTATAATATTATTCCCAGGGTTTTTAATCCATTGAATTCATAATATTTATCCTAGGAATTATAATTCCTTGGGTTTATAATGTAAATCATAGTGTTTTATATTATTCTCATGGCTTCATTATCCCTTGGGTTTATAATATTAATTTCTAGGCTTTATTAATCCCTCGGGTTTAAAATATAAATAATCCCTTAGGTTTAATAATCAATAATCCTTTAGGTTTAATATTGTGATGTTGGAATGGTATGGAAATCTATCCAATGTCACAGTGTGATAAGCATTGTCACAATGTGACAATCATTGTTAGCAATTTATTCAATGTCACATTGCAACATTGAATAAATTATGGTTTAATATTCTCATTTATTATATTGGATTAAGGGATTAGGGTTTATTATGTTTTATAATATTGGTTTTAGGGTCTATAATCTTAAGGTTTATAATGATATGGTTTATAATATTATTTTTAGGGTTTCTAATCCCTTGGGTTTATAATATTAATCCTAGGGTTTATAATCCCCTAGGTTTATGATATAAATATTATGGTTTAATATTATTCCCATGGTTTCATTATGCTTTGGGTTCATAATATTAATCCATTGGGTTTAAAGTTTATAATCTTAATGTTTATTATCGTAAGGTTTATAATATTAATCCTAGGGTTTTTAATCCCTTGGGTTTATAATATTAACCCTATGGTTTACAATCCCTTGGGTTTATAATAATAACCCTGTGCTTTACAATCCCTTGGGTTTATAATATAAATCATTGGTTTAATATTATTCCCATGGGTTCATTATCCTTTGGGTTTATAATATCAATCCTTTGTGTTTATTAATCCCCTGAGTTTATAATATTATTAGTCCCATGGGTTTATTAATCTATTGGCTTTAAAATATCAATAATATCTTAGGTTTAAGAATTTATAATCCCTTGGGTTTAATATTGTGACATCAGAATGGTACAAAAATCTATTGAATGTCACAATGTGACAAGCATCATCACAATGTGACAAACATTGTAGGAATCATTGTCATAATGACACACTACACTGCAAGTTATTCAATGTCGCATTGTGACATTGTTCATAGTATTATTAGTCCCTTGGGTTTATTAATCCCATTCATTTTAAAATATCGATAATCCCTTAGGTTTAATATTGTGATGTTGGAATGGTAAGAAAATCTATCCATTGTCACATTGGGACAAGCGTCATCACAATGTGACAATCATTGTCAACAATTTATTCATTGGGTTTATATCATTAACACTTATCGATGTTTTTCAACCATATTTACTAATGTGGTTGGGTTTATAATATTAACAATCCCTAGGATTTATTAATCCCTTAGGGTTTATATACCTTGGGTTTATAATATTTATCCCTTAGGTCTATAATATATTATCCCTTGGGTTTATAATCTTTTTGGTTTTTTGTATTAAACCTTTTGGTTTATTATTCCCTTAGGTTTATAATATCAATCCCTTGGGTTTATTAATCTAAGGGTTGTTATTCCTAAGGTGTAATGTTATTCATATGATTTATAATATTAATTCTTGGGTCTAATATAAATCCCCTTGGTTTATAATCATGGTCATCCATGGTCGAACATCACACTGTGACAACATTTTTCTCAATATGAAAATCAAACATGGTCCAATGTCACATTGTGGCAAAGATTCTCTCCATATGAAAATCATTCATCATGAACCATGGTGCAACATCACATTGTGACAAATATTGTCTCAATATGCAAATCAACCGTGGTCCAATGTCGCATTGTCACAAAGATTGTCTCCATATGAAATATTATTCATAGGGTTTATAATACTACTCCTACGATTTAATATAAATCCCTTGGGTTTATAATCATGGTCAACCATGTTCCAATTTCACATTATGAAAGAGTTTGTCTCAATATGAAAATCAAATATTGTTAACCATTTTCAACCATAGTTCACAATCGCATTGGGACAAAGGTTGTTTCAATATTAAAATGAACCATGGTGAGCCATGATAATTCAAGAGTTTGCAATATTTAACTTAGCTTTTATATGCCTTGGGTTTATAATATTAATCTCTTGGGTGTAATATTATTCCATTGGGTTTATAATCCCTTGGTTTTATTATTATCATGGTTTATAATGTCAATCCCTTGGGTTTATTAATTTACACGTTCATATTCCTAGGGTGTAATATTATTCATAAGGTTTATTAATGCTTATCAATGCTTTTAGACCAGATTTAGTAATGTGGTTGGGTTTATAATATTAACAATCCCTAGGGTTTATTAATCCCTTGGGGTTTATATACCTTGGATTTTTAAGATTTATCCCATGGGTTTAATATTATGCCCTTGGGTTTATATACATTGCGTTTATAATATTAGTCCCCCAAGTTTAAAATTATTCCCTTGGGTTCATAATCCATTTGGGTTTTAATGTTAATCGCTTGGGTTTATTATTCCTTTGGGTTTATAATATCAATCCCTTGGGTTTATTATACCCTTAGGTTTACAATATCAATCATGCTCAACCATTGTCAATCATAGCCAACCATGGTCAACCATGGTTGAATATCACATTATGACAAGGAATGTCTCACCATGAAAATAAACCATGTTTATTTTAGTGTTTCTAATATCTATATTAGGGTTTACTAATGTTGGATTTATAATATTAGTATATTGGGTTTAATATTATTCTTGTGGGGTTTTAGTATTAATCCCTTGCGTTTATTATTAGGTTGGGTTTATAGTATCAATCATGGTCATCTTTATGAATCTCTTGTGTTTGTAATATCGATCCCTTATACTTCTTGATCCTTAGGTTTTTAATATTTGTCCCGTGGGTTCACTAATTCATTGGTTTTTTAATATTAAATAGTTGGGTTTATTAGTTCCTTGGGTTTATAATATTAATAATCCCTTTGGTTTATTAATCCCTTCACTTTAAAATATTAATTCTTACGGTTTATTAAATCAGCCATGTTTATTTTAGTATTTTTAATATTTATCTTAGGGTTTGTATACCTTTGGTTTATAATATTAGTCCCTTTTGTTTAATATTATTCCCTTGGGTTCATAATCCCTTGTGATTTTACTATAATCTCTTGGGTTTATTGTTCCTTTATGTTTATAATCTCAAACACTTGGGTTTATTACTCCTGAGTCAACCATGGTTTATTATGATCTCAACCATGGTCCAACATGGAATTGTGATAAGGATTGTCTGAATACGAAAATCAATGATGGTCAAACATCTTTATTTTAGTGTTTATAATATTTATCTTAGGGTTTATATACATTGGGTTTATAATATTAGTCCCTTGGGTTTAATATTATTCCCTTGGGTTCATAATTCCTTGGGGTTTTAGTATGAATCCCTTGGGTTTATTATTCCCTTAGGTTTATAATATAAATCATGGTCAACCATTGTCAATCATAGGTAACCATTGTCAATCATAGCCAAAGATGGTCAACCACGGTTGAATGTCGCATTGTGACAAGGATTGTCTCACTGTGAAAATAAACCACGTCTATTTTAGTGTTTGTAATAATTATATTTGGGTTTACCAATGTTGCGTTTGTAATACTAGTCCCTTGGGTTCATAATCCCTTGGGGTTTTAATATTAATACCTTGGGTTTATTATTCCTTTGGATTTATAATATCAATCCCTTGGGTTGATTATTCCATTAGGTTTATAATACAAATCATGGTCAACCATTGGCAATCATAGCTAACCATGGTCAACGATGGTTGAATGTCACATTGTGACAAGAATTGTCTCACCATGAAAATAAACTATGCGTATTTTAGTGTTTGTAGTATTTATATTTCGGTTTACCAATGTTGGGTTTAAAATATTAGGCCCTTGGGATTAATATTATTCCCTTGGGTTCATAATCCCTTGGGGTTTTAGTATTGATCCCTTGGGTTTATTATTCCTTTGGCTTTATAATATCAATCATGCGATTTTACTATTCCCTTAGGTTTATAATATCAATGATGGTCAACCATTTTTTATCATAGCCAACCATGTTCAACCATGGTTGAATGTCACATTGTGACAAGGATTTTCTCACCATGAAAATAAACCATGTTTACTTTAGTGTTTGTAGTATTTATATTTTGTTTTAGCAATGTTGGGATTTTATTATTAGTCCCTTAGGTTCATAATCCCTTTGGTTTAGTATTAATCACTTGGGTTTATGTTTCCCTTGGGTTTATTATCAACTTGGGTTTATAATATCAATCATGGTCAACCATAAATGGTCAATTATGGTCAATCATGGTCCGATCTCACATTATGGAAAAAATTGTCTCCACTTAGGGTTAATATACCATGGGTTTATAATATTAGACCCTTGGATTTAATATTATTCCCTTAGGTTCAGAATCCCTTGGAGTTTTAGTATTATTCACTTGGGTTTTTTGTCCCTTCAGTTTATAATATTAATAATCCCTTTGGTTTATTAATCCTTTGGGTTTATAATATTATTCCCTTGGGTTTAATATTGTTCCCTTGGGTTCATAATCCCTTGGGGTTTTAGTATTAATCTCTTGGGTTTATTATTCCTTTGGGTTACTAATATCAATCCCTTGGGTTTATTATTCCATTAGCTTTATAATATCAATCATGGTCAACCATTGTCAATCATAGCCAACCATGGTCAACCATGGTTGAATGTCGCATTGTGAAAAGGATTGTCTCACAATGAAAATAAACCATGTTTATTTTAGTCTTTGTAATATTTATATTTGGGTTTACCAATGTTGGCTTTATATTAGTCCCTTTGGTTTAATATTACTCCCTTGGGATCATATTCCCTTGGGGTTTTAGTATTAATACCCTGGTTTTATTATTCCTCTAGTTTTATAATACCAATCCCTTGAGTTTATTATTCCCTTAGGTTTATAATATCAATCATGGTCAACCATTTTCAATCATAGCCAACCATGTTTGGATGTCGCATTCTGACAAGGATTGTCTCACCATGAAAATAAACCGTGTTTTTTTCAGTGTTTGTAATATTTATATTTTTTATTTACCAATGTTGTGTTTATAATATTAGTCCCTTGGGTTTAATATTATTCCTTTGGGTTCATAATCCCTTGGGATTTTAGTATTAATGCATTGGTTTTTTATTCCTTTGGCTTTATAATATCAATCCCTTGGATTTATTACTCCCTTGGGTTTATAATATCAATGGCATTCAACTATTGTCATCATAGATAAACATGGTCAACCATGGTTCAATGTCGCATTGTGACAAATATTGTCTGACCATGAAAATAAACCATGTTTATTTTAGTGTTTGTAATATTTATATTTGGATTTACCAATGTCGTGTTTTTAATATTAGTCCCTTTGGTTCATAATCTCTTGGGTTTATTACTACCTTGGGTTTATAATATCAATCATGGTCAACCATAACCATCCATGGTCAACTATGGTCAATCATGGTCTCATCTCACATTACGAAACAAATTGTCTCCACTTAGGAGCTTATAATATTAGCACCTTGGGTTTAATATTATTCCCTTAGGCTTATAACCCCTTGATTCCCTTAGGTTTATAATATCAATCATGGTCAACTATTGTCAATCATAGCCAACCATGGTCAACCACGTTTGAATGTCGCATTGTGACAAGGATTGTCTCACCATGAAAATAAACCATGTTCATTTTAGCATTTGTAATATTTATATTTGGGTTTACAAATGTTCTATTTATAATATTAGTCCCTTGGGTTTAATATTATTCCCTTAGGTTCATAATCCCTTGTGGTTTTAATATTAATCCCTTGGTTTTATTGTTCCTGTGGGTTTATAATTTCAATCTCTTGGGTTCATTATTCCCTTAGGTTTTTAATACAAATGATGGTCAACCATTGTCAATCATAGCCAACCATGGTCAACCATGGTTCAATGTAACATTGTGACAAAGATTGTCTCACCATGAAAGTAAACCGTGTTTATTTTATTTATATTTGGGTTTACCAATGATGGGTTTTTAATATTAGTCCCTTGGGTTTTTAATATTAGTCCCTTCACCTTTTAATATCATGGTCCAATCTCACATTATGAAACAAATTGTCTCGACTTATGGTTTATATACCTCGGGTTTATAATATTAGCCCCTTAGGTTTAATATTATTCCCTTAGGTTCATAACCCCTTGGGGTTTTAGTATTAATCCCTTAGGTTTATTGTTCCTTTGGGTTTATAATATCAATTGCATGGGTTTTTTATTCCACGGTAAACCATGGTTTATTGTTAAGCCAACAATGGTCAACCCTGGTCAACCATGGAATTGTGATAAGGATTGTCTCAATATGAAAATTAATGATGGTCAATGATGTTTATTTTAATGTTTATAATATTTATCTTAGGGTTTATATATGTTGGGCTTATAATATTAGTCCCTTGGGTTTAATATTATTCCCTTGGGTTCATAATCCCCTAGGGTTTTAGTATTAATCCGTTGAGTTTATTATTCCTTTCGGTTTATAATATCAATCCCTTGGGTTTATTATTCCATTATTTTTATAATATCAATCATGGTCAACAATTGTTAGTCATAGCCAGCCATGGTCAACCATAGTTGAATATCGCATTGTGACAAGGATTGTCTCACCATGAAGTTAAACCATGTTTATTTTAGTGTTTCTAATATTTATGTTAGGTTTTATAATATTAGTCTCTTGGGTTTAACATTATTGCCTTGGGTTTGTAATCCCTTGGGGTTTTAGTATTAATCCCTTGGGTTTATTGTTAACTTGGGTTTATAACATCAATCATGGTGAGCTTTATTAATCTCTTGTGTTTGTAATATCGATCCCTTGCACTTCTTGATCCCTTGTGTTTTTAATATTTATTCCTTGGCTTCACTAATTCATTGGGTTTATAATATTAAATAGTTGGGTGTATTAGTTCCTTGGTTTTATAATATTAAAAATTCCTTTGATTTATTATTTCCTTGATTTTAAAATATTATTTCTTAGGCTTTATTAATTCAACCATGTTTATTTTAGTATTTTTGATATTTATCTTAGGGTTTGTATACCTTGGGTTTATAATATTAGTCCCTTTTGTTTAATATTATTCCCTCGGGTTCATAATCCCTTAGAGTTTTAGTATTGATCCCATGCGTAATAATAATATAATATTATTTTTATAATAATAATACAATATAATTGTTATTGTTATTATTATTTTATATTGTTATTATAATAATTTAATAATAATATATTATTATGTTAATAATGATATAATATAATAATAGTACTAATAATAATAATAATAATAATAATAATTTTTATTTTTATTATTATTATTAATTGAATTGAGGCTTCTATGATCCATAACAAATTTTCGAGACAAGTTTCGAACAAGAAAGTGTGGTTCATCGTCACGATAAGATATGATATTGTTATTATAATATTATTATCCCTTATTATTATTATTAATTAATATTACTAATATTATTATAATAATATTAATATAATAATCATAAATATATAATAATATAAGAGTATCATTGTTATTATTTATATAGTTATTAATAATCGTAAATAGTTGGTTCTTAAAAAAATACACATAATAATTCCCTTATGACAATTCTAATTATTTTTTAGACAAATCAAAATTCATTTGTCGATGCTTTTCGAACCAGCAAGTGTGGTTCATCGTCAAGATAGGATAATATATTATTATAATATTAATATAGTAGTCATAAATATATAAATATATAATAATATCGTTGTTATTATTTATATAGTTATTAATAATCATAAATAGTTGGTTCTTAAGAAAATACACGTAATAATTCCCTTATAATAATTCTAATTATCATTGGATCATGGTTGTTAATATGAGTTAATATTATTATCATAATAATAATATAATAATAAATATATTATATTATTATAATATTAATATTGTTAGTATTATTTTATATTATTATTATAATAAGAAAATAATAATTATATTATTATATTATAATAATAATTTTGTTATTATTACTTTATATTATTATAATAATAATAATATAATAAAATATAATAATTATTATTATTATTTATTAATATTATTATCATAATATTAATATAATAATCATATAATAAATTTATAAGAATATGGTTGTTATTATTTATATAGTTATTAATAATCATAAATAGTTTGTGTTTAAAAAAATATACATAATAATTATTAATGTGGTTGATATAAGCCTATTGGAGTATATGAACCACATTGGAAAATGTGGTTGTATATATGCTTCATATAAGCCTACCCTGGTATATTAACCACATTGGTAAATGTAGTTGTGCTAGTTTAAATTTAGTTACATTTTCAATTTCTCATTTTATTCACATAACTATGATGTAGCTTCACCAATGCTTTATTTCAAAAAAATCACACAAAATGAGTAAGTTCCATGAATAATATTTCTAAGAATAATTTTGATATGAACCTACCTGCCATGACCTGATTATAACACTCTTATCAAATTGTTATACAAACCAAAAACTAAATTGAATGGTTGCATTAAAAGAAAATACAAAATGAAAAAAATTTAACACATTTCAAAAACAAATGGAAGGTACAAAATGAAGTACTTCATTTCAAAAACCAAAAATCAATGTATCTCACTCATCTAGAAAGCTCTCCATTTTAATATACACAGGTCTATCAGTGTCACAATCCCTTATTCTTCTGGAACTTTCAACACAGACCTAAAACTCACTTATCTTAGCTTGCCAATATTTATAGAACTCTTTAAATCCCCTCTAACGCTCTTTTATTCCATTTGTTCTTCACAGTTTCATTGTGATCTTTCATGTATCCTTACTTTACAAGTTTACAGTATATTTACTTACACCCAATTCTTCCTTCGGCATAAACTTTATGAGTGTCACAATCCCTTATTCTTCTAGACCTTTCAACATAGCCCTAAAACTCACTTATCTTCCATTACTAGGAAATATAGAACTCTTTAAATCCCCTCTAGCATTCTTTTATTCCATTGGTTCTTCATAGTTTCATTGTGGTCTCTCATGTATCCTTACTTTACAAGTACACAATATATTTACTAACACCCAATTCTTTCTTTGGCATAAACTTGAGATTGTAGCCTTTCCCAAATCAATGAGTAGCCTCCAGGTGTAACTCTCTCTAGATTTTTTCTGGCCACCTCAGCATAGAGATTTAATATTAGCAATTTCCTTATAAACGGAAAGATAAAACCTATATTTAGGATAAAAATCATACATCAATTTGAGTTATTTTTTGTTGTGCAAGGGTCTTGTCTTATCTTTTTTTATGTGCTCTATGTTTGCCCTGAAATCCAAAATTTGGTAAACTGTCTACAAATTTCAAACTATGACATACTCTAAGATTCTCTCTCTGGACATTTCACTTTTTTAGTTACTAATGGATAATTGGTCAAAACTCCATCCCATATAAATCTTCCTTAATCTTCGTGCTTGTAAATTGTCAATGTTCTGACACATAAAGATGCAAAGGGAGCATGATTCAAATGAAATATCAAATCATGTAATGCCCATATGTATATATATATGTATATATATATATATCTGTATATATATATGTATATATATATATATCTGTATATATATATATACATATATATATCTATATATATATATATATACATATATATATGTATATATATATATATATATACATATATATATGTATATATATATATATATATACATATATATATACATATGTATATATATACATATATATATACATATATATATATATATATATATATATATATATATATATATATATATATATAGATATATCATATTTGAATCATTTGATACAACCATACATAAAAATATAGTAAATTTTTAATTTTTAGAAACAATAATGAAAATCACCAACAAATATTATGACTATTGAAATTCCCAGACCATGTCTTAGAATATTTCAATTAGATGTAGTATCTGCTGCTTATATCAGAAATAAAGGGCAAGTATAAGATGAATTAAAGCACATAGGTGGCACTGGGCTAATAGAAATCAATGAGCCTGCTCCTTCTTGGGTTTCACCACAACAACAGGGAATTGTACATGGTGAAAACAATAGTCACTCACACTGCCAAGAACCACCCTGCAGAATCCAATACCATCTGCTTAAACAAGTGTTATATTGCAAAAATAAAAACCCAATAGAAACCTCAAAATATAGTTACGAGTTTTACAAAATAAAACCCTACTATAAACCTGAAAAGAGAAATGCCTGTTTTTTAAAACAATAATGGCATGAATCATTCTAAAATCATGCATACTGAAAGCAATGTTTATTTTGCAATTGCACTTATTAGAGATACAAATGTGAGAAATATTAAGGGCTCCATATCCATGACTACCTAACACCAACATGTCAGGATTGTACTTTTTGGTAGCATTGCATATGACCTCCCTGGCTTCTCCAGTCTGAATCTCAGTTTCCGGAGTCACCTGGAACAGTGGCCAAAAAAATATAAGGTTTTCCATTATGAAACTACAGAGGGAAGAAGAATGGAAAAGCTGCAGAATGCCATTTGTGTGGTCAGTGAAAGACACTTTTGTGAATCCTAATAACATAGAGTTGATCTACTAAAGGATCTTCCTCTTAAAGTTTGCAATCCTAACTAAAATGAGACAAGACCTTCATGTATAGAACCTGCTTGAAGTTAAATGTGTCAATAAATTATGAAATACTCATATAGGCACCTATCATAAGTCCAAGTTGAACCAGTATCTTGTTGAAAGATGGGTTTTGAATTTTTTTGTTTAAGTCCAATTTGAACCAGGTTTAGTATGCATCCCAAGATTGCAATGATCAAGGTTGCATTTCTTGAATTCCAATATTGCCATTCAACTGAACATCAAAACAATTTAAAATCTGGAATAAACCCAACAATCTAGTTCACACCAACTTCTTTAAATATATTTCCATTCATTTGAACATCAAAATAATTTAAAATCTAGAATAGACTGACCCAAGAATCGAGATCACACCAACTTCTTCAAATATATTGCCATTCAACTAAACATCAAAACAATTTAAAATCTGGAATAAACCCAACAATCTAGTTCACACCAACTTCTTTAAATACATTGCACAATATGAGTAGATCTTACATTTTTGGCTTTGCATATTTCCCTTGCTTTGGCCAAAATATTCTTTGTAGACTTCTTGATATCGTTTTCCAATGTCTACAACACATTTTCTGGCACCATTAGCCCTACCCACACCAAACTGCAATCAGAACTCTGACTCCACCAAACCCAAAATAAAACAAAACACTTCACATTGAAATGCCATTACAATCTCTGAAATGAATCAACAAAACACTCATTCCACTGCTTTCAAGTAGGTACCAAGAGTGGTAGGAAAATTTTTATTACCTTCTCCACCTCATTATTGTCCCACAAGATTGACATTCTATCGAAAAATAAATAAAAGAGCTCCAAAATGACCCTGAAGAAACTCACCTAATCTTCCAGTTGCGAAACATGAAATTGGAGAGGGTTGATCATCAATGAGAATGACTATATCATCTGATGCAAATAGGTTGTTAAGAGTCTGATGCAAATAGGTTGTTAAGAGTCTAATGCAAATAGGTTGTTAAGAGCCCAATGGAGAGCGATGATGCTCATCTCGGTCTCATCTATCACCACCAATATGACTCTTCTATGATCCTCCATGGGTTCCATTAATCCACTAGATTTTCTCTCTACCTAGATTTATATGGGTTGGATATAGCCTAAATACATATATTAAATTAGGGTACATTTAAAATATATCAATTTGAGACAAAATGTTTACATACATCTAATACATGGGTTGGGTTGTAGATCAATTATATATATTATACAAAGTAATTGGGAAATCCGAAGAGAACATGAGTCAGCTGAAGTCTAAATCATCTCTGAAATTTTTCTTGACAACTCCATCACGTGCCAAGCTAAAAAAAGATCCATATGTCCTTTTATTTTAATCAATATCCTTTGTCCATTGACAAAATGTTGATGATGCTCACTGGCGAAGTTTCTTGTCTACTGACAAAATATTGAGAACGCCCAGTGGCTACTTTGATGTTGAAAACAACTCATTGTTGCTTTTATTGTGTTTGAAAACTACTCAGTGCTGACTTTGCTGTCGATCGCCCACTGGCGAATTTGTTGATGCTCACTCGTTGATGAAAATTCCCACTGGCGGCTTCGCTAACGTTGTCGAGACTTTCAGTCTGACAACCACAGTCAATTTCATTGACATTTCCCCCCTTTGTCAACTGAAAGGGGAGACAATCTTCTTCAAATTATCTCTGAACTACCCCCCTTTAGGTGTAGGAGTGTTTCAGTAGTGTACTCCCCCATTCCACTGCGTGAGAGTACCATCTTCATTTTTACTATTGGATGCAATATGTGTGAGTGAATTCGATCGTAAAACTTATACAATCTTCTGACCATGGATGACCATTCTCAAGGATCAATCCATGAATAATTTATCTTCAATCTGGTTGATTGTTGTTATTTGCTACTTTGTGCTGATGAATGATTTCACTTTCCATAATGGTGACAAGGATGGAGATCAAAACACTAATCTTCTAGATGACCGGTTCTTTGACAATGAAGGCATTTTGTTTTGACTGCAACTTCAGTTTGCATGTATTTCTGTTTGTCTTCAACTTTTTGAGAACTAGCTGATGTGATTTGTGCAAGAAACCCTGCACTGACAAACTTAATGGGCCTTGAATAATTTGGGATATGAAAGTTAGTGTCATCTTTGACATATCCTAAGCCTCGTTGATTTCTACTACTTTGGATTTCTTCCCATGGCTTGATGATTGGTTTGGAAGAAATTTGAACTCAATCAGGGACCACTTTGAAACTTGAAGTTGGTTGGATCAGTGACTTGGAATCATCAGTTGTATTTGTATTGTTCAAAGACTTGGAAGCATCACTGTTCTCTAGCAACTCAATTCTTTGTAGTTACGACTCTAGTTGAAGGAAATCAATCATTTCATGTGCATGTTGAAGATGCAATTGAATATCAGCAAGAGTTGTTTTGATGTTGTTCACGATGTCACCAACTGATGATAAAATCAAACTATGAAGAATTTGGGACAGTTGAATGTGTATCGCCATGTTAGCTTGTTCACTTTGAATTCAGGCTCGCTTGTAGTGTTGCTTATTGCTAATTCTTTAAACACTTACAAGAGTTTTATAACTTGGTTGCTTGAACTCTTTATTTCAATCTCGCTTGATGACGATCGCATTGATTGAGTGCTTCACTAACACTCTTTGAATGCTTCAATCAACTTCACACTGGCTAGTTTGTTGTAGATGTCATACTTTGAACTTTCGCACTTGATTTTAACATGATCGCTTGCTTGGTTGTTTAGATGACACACTCGATTGTTTTGTTGTTTGAATGACATGCTCCCTTTATCTATTACTTATTTCACTTGTGCTAAACACTGGCTTGATTTGATTCTCACTTGAAGAATAGAATACTAGAATTCACACTTGTTTGATGATGATTGCTTGCTAAATTTATTGCTTGAACTTTCTTGATTGATTACTAACACTTTGCACTTTCTTGAATGTACTCACTGAAAGTGCTGATTTTAAAAAAGGAAAGGTGTCGAACACTATCGAAAATGCATCCAAGAGACAAATGACAAGTTCAATCTTGATGATTCAGTTGAAGACTTACTTGACTTAATGTATTCACCTTAACAATTAAAATTAGGGTGTAGTTTACAACCAATAATGCACTTGTACAATTTAGTTAAAATTTTTTTATCTCCAAGTGATACAAAAAGTGTTGATGATGTTGATGTCGTCTTGGCTTCAAATGCTTGATTTTGTAATCAAAGCAATCAAGTTAAGGACATCAACATCATCTTATCAAGTTGATGATTTGATGCTTTTTTCTTGTGTACTTAAGCTTGATTACAGGAGCTTGATTAAGCGTTCTTATACTTAAGCTTGCTTATGTGCATGTAGTTGTTTAAGCATAATACAAAGAGAGTGTTTTGATAATCTGAACATAAGTCATGCACACACATTCATTACACATGGTGTACCTAATATCCCCTTATTCAATTTTAGGTAGATCTAGGACACAAGCACCACAAAAATTATGATTTTATTAAGAATTGAGCACATCAGCCTTTTATCATTACAACATCGTTCTTGAAACTTCTCAAAATTCCATAACTCCTTGAAAATTTTCAGAATTGCTTGGAAGAAAATTGTCTTGAAAACTGACTCACCCACATTCTTCAACAAAATATTAAAATTACTTCCATGTTTTAGTACTTTAGGACTTTAAAACAAAGATTGCAGAAGAAGAGGCATGGCTCAAGAATGTTAAGATAATTCGAATTGACAGAAATGGCTACTTACCTCCAGCGTGATTGGAAGTAGAGTTATGAAGTGCTACGTACGTTTTGTCCCACATTTTGAAGCAGTGGGAGAATTATTAGTTGAGAGGATGAGATCATATGGCCCATACATAGCCTTGCATTTACGCTATGAGAAAGACATGCTAGCTTTCAATGGATGTACCTATGGCTTAATTGCTACTAAAGCTAATGAACTAATGGCCATAAGAGAGAGGACCCCATACTAGAAGGTCAAGGAGATTGCTATCCACAGTGTCCTTGACAGAGAAATGGAAATATGCAGCCCTTAGGTTGAAGCAGGCAGTGAAACAGAACTTGCCAGTGAATTTTAACACTACAAATGTAGCTCAGAAGATACCTAAAGGGCTTGATAAACCTCTTGGTGCTGCGAAGTTCAATTTTTCGTGGTACTGAGAAGTGTTTGGGCTTCAGTTGGAGGCATTCCAGAGGAGGAATACTCTAGTACTCGTAGGGTTGCTAGGAGTCGATCTTTGTTTTTACTGTAGAGGACTATGTTCAGAATTGTGAGACTTTTGTTGGACTATCTGAAGGCATTGCTAAGTATGGATTCCTTGCTCTTGCTACTACAATCGTCGCCTTTGCTGGTCTTTATGTATGGGCAAGATATACAGTCAATCCTGACAGTTTACAGGATTGCAATGCGCAAATTGAACACATCAGCTGGAATTTTGGAGGTTATGGGAGCTCCTCTTTCTGGAACAGATGTGCGGGCATATATTATGTCTGGAGGCAGGATTCGACTAAAAAACTTTAAGCCCACGCTAAGCAGAAAACGTTGTTTCTTGATATTCCCACTATATGGCTCTTTCTCTTTGGAAAAAACAAACACAGTGTATAGTGCGGATGCTGAACTTAAACCAGCTTGTAGCGAGTGGATGTACTGTAGATGAGGAGGTGTACAAAGTCCTCATTCTTGACAAGTTTTGCCGAGACATTTTATCACCCTTAATTCATGTGAAATACCTTTTAAAAACACGGGATTACGCTATACTTCACAATTGATAAAGAAAGACAAACAATTCTAGATGTTCTAGCCGTATACTTTGCTACCGTTGAAGCCACTGAAGTGATTAAGTACTACTCGAGTACTGAGCCAATCCTCTGTTCATGATGGTCCCTTTTTCATAGATCTCCATTTCATCTCCTCACATGCATTAACCATTCACGCATCACACTCAGAAATATTTATGATTGGGATATCTACGCAATGCAATCCCTGCACCAATACAATTTAGGTTTTCTCTCATGCTCTTCTTCTCCATCATGCTTCATTGATCATGAATTATCAATCTCTGATCGTGTGAACCTCTATGCTCATAATTTATTTCTCATCTTTGATTCATTGTTTCCTTAACCTTTGATTTTGATAGGGCACTCTTGCTGATCTTGTCTGGATGATCTTCCTTGGATTTCAAATCCAGTTGCTCCTACGTTTGAATAGGAGCATTAAATTCATCAATAGGCTATATCTTTGAAACCACATGAAGGATATTCACTAATAAAAAACTCATAAAATAAATAGCAGAAATATAACCAAACCAAACATGGCAGAAAAGGCCTAAGAGCCTCACTATATTATATTCGTCAAACTCTCAACGTCATCCAATGTACAAAAAATGATAATAGTGCAAATAAATACATGAGGAAGTTTGTCTCAAGATAGTACGTCTATCTTGGACACTATGGTTGAGCAAATTTCTCAACCAAACACTAATCTAGGAGCCTAATTAGTTGGAGAGAATCTCTCAACCAACTAAGACTAAACTGACTCCTAACCATGAGGAACAAACTCAATCTAGAAAGGTGGGAGTAAATCCAACTTTATTGATTTTAATTAATTTAATTGTTTTGGACGTATAATTGTTTTCATCACATGAGAGTGAGGCTAATAGGAAATCCAATTCTTTTTGTTAATGCATTTTAAGTATTCTTATTTTATTTACAGTTAATTTTTAATGGAGCAAATATTTTTGGAATTGTATGCTTAATTTCATTATGAAACCAGCTCACAAAAATATATAAAAGATAGATCAATGCCTTATAATTCAGCCTCTTTGACGGGGGAACCTCCTTTACAGTACACAAATGAACAATTCTTGGATGATACAAATGAAAAAACATCCTTTCTATATATAGGAGTCTAAGGGGTCACAAAATAACCAAGCTGACCTAACAATAATAATATAAAGGCACAAAAATAAAAATAGTGGGATTCTATGGGGCACAATAATAAAAATAAAGGATACAATGACAATAGTAATGGGGGAATCACTAGTATTATAGGGACCTAACATGCCCCTCTCCTTCAAAAAAGTGTTGTCCTCAATGATTGAGTAGTTTTGGATGCTTCTATATAAAATTATCATCCTCCCATGTGGAATCTTCAATGGCTAAGTTCTTCCACTTGATCAAATACTCTTAAATTGATCGATTTCGTAGGTGTCGAGTTCTTGTTTCTTTGACTGATTCAGGTTCCAATATGATTTTTCCTTACTCATCAAGTTCTGGCAATATTTTTTTAATTGGAATCTTGTCACCTATAACTGTCTTTAAGCATGAAACATGGAATACTAAGTGCACTCGGAAAAATGTAGGAAGCTCCAATTTGTATGCCATAGTACCTATCTTTTGCAACACCTTGTAAGGACCATAATACTTTGGTGATAATTTATTGTCCTCCTTAGCTTGCTTGAGGGAAATTTGTTTATATGGTTGTAGCCGTAGGAATACCCAATCACTCACATCAAAACTTCTTTCACTGCGATTTTGATCTCCCTGTTGTTTCATTCTATTCTGCACCAAGGTGAGGTTATCCTTTAAGAATTCAAGAACTTGTTGTTCATGCTCAATGTGATCTTCCACTACTTGAACCTTAGAATTTTCTCTTAAATATGATGTGATGGATTGTGGATGATATCCATAAAGTGCCATAAATGGGGTCATTTTTCTTGTAGTGTGGAAGGAAGCGTTATACCACCATTCAGCCAAAGGCAACCATTCGACCCATTATGTCTGTTTATCAGATACACAACAACAAAGATATCCTTCCAAACATTTGTTTACTATCTCATTTTGCCCATCATATTGAGGATGATAAGATGACCTATGATCTAACTGAGTACCAAGACAGGAAAATAACTAATTCTAAAAATTTCCAGTGAAAATGGGGACTCTGTCGCTTACAATAATCTTTGGGTTTCCATGTAGCTTTTCAATTGTTTCCATAAATGTAGTGGAAAATGTACTCGCTTTAAATGGATGAGATAATGCACAAAAGCACGCATACTTGGTAAGTCTATCCACAACCACCATGATAACACTCTTTCCTTTGGACTTGGGTAAACCTGTGATAAAATCCATTGAAACCTCCTCCCAATGTTGGCTTGGAATTGATAATCATTGTAATAGTCGTGGGGCCTTAATTTTTTGAACTTTAATTTGTTGGAAAACCAAACATTATGCCACAAACTTTTGAATATCTAATTTAAGGCCATCCCAAAAAAAAATCCTTCTTAAACATGTGGTAGTTTTTTAGAAATCTTGAGTGCCCTCCTAAGGAAGAGGTGTGCAATTCCCTAAGAATATTTTTTTGGAGTTGGTAATTCTTACATAGGTATAACCAATCCTTCTACCATAACGAATCATTTTTCCAGCTAAATGTACTAGATGTAAGGGGATCTTGTTGTATCTTTTGAATAAGTGCCCACACTTCCTCATTATTCTTTAATTCATCCCTTGTTTTGTTTATCCAATATGGTTGGATAATAGAAATGGCATAATGAAATGCTTCGACATCCTCATCCTTTCTTGAGAGTGCATCTTCCACAACATTTTTCCTCCCCATTTTGTAGATGATTTCAAAGTCATAGCCCAACATATTTGTGACCCATTTTTGTTGCTCTTCTCAAGATAGTATTTGTTCTAAAAAGTATTTAAGAGTATCATGATCTATTTTTACCTTGAATTGTCTTCCCATTAGGTAGGGTCACCATTTCTTAAGTGCATGTAGTATTGCCATCATTTCCTTCTCATAAATAGATTTGTGTAAATACTTTCCCTTGATTGTATCACTTTCGAAAGCAATGGGTCTTTCTTCTTGCATTAAAACAACACCAATTCCATTTCCTAAGGCATCACATTCCACAATAAAGTTTTTTGTGATGTCCAGTGTAGCTAATGCTGGTGCTTGCCACATTGCCTCTTTAAGATGTTCACAGGCCTTTTTTGCTTCTGGAGTCCATGAGAATGCATCTTCCTTCAATAATGTTGTTAGAGGTTCTACTATTCTCCCATAATTCTTTACAAACTTCCGATAATACCCTCTCAACCCGAGAAATCCTCGTAGATGCTTTATGGATGTGGGGATTCTCCATTCCTTAATGGTTTTAATTTTGCTAGGGTCTACCTTAACACCTTCATGAGGTACAATATGACCCAGTTATTACACCTCTTGTTCTCCAAAGAAACATTTGGAGATTTTTGCATATAATTGTTTCTCCTCCAATAGTTTGAGCACCATGTCAACATGCTGGACATGATCCTTCCAAGACTTGTTGTAGATTAGTATATCATTAAAAATTACTAACAAAAATTTTCTAAGGAAGGGTTTGAAAATGGAATTCATCAAACCTTGAAATGTAGAAGGTGCATTAGTAAGGCGAAAAGGCATGACCAAAAATTCATAATGACCCTCATGAGTTCTCAATGTTGTTTTTGGAATGTCTTCAGTCTTCATTTTAATTTCATGATATCCTGAATGAAGATCCAACTTGGTGAAATAAATTGGTCCATGCAATTCATCCAATAATTCATCAATGAGAAGAATGGGAAATTTATCTTTAATAGTGAGCTTGTTGAGCTCCCTATAATCTGGACACATACACCATGATCCATCCTTCTAGTGAACCAATACTACTCGAGGAAAGAAATAACTTTGACTAGGTTGAATTATACCAACCTCTAGCATTTCTACAACCATAAGTTCAATTTCACTCTTTTGGACATAGGGATATCTATAAGGAGTGATGTTTGGAGGAACACTTCCTGGAATGAAATTGATAGCACGATCATGATAATGAATAGGTGCGAGGCCTTTGGGAGTCTCAAATACCTTGGAATGATTGTCCAAGACTTTTTGGAGACCTGGAGAAATGGATGATTTTGATGTGTGAGCCTCTAGTGAACATAATTGTGCAATTATGACTCATTGTTCTTTCTTTAGAATCTTTGTGATTCCATTAGAGCTGATTATCTTTCCTGGTTTCCCTGCAATACCCCTTAATTCAACATCCTTTCCTTCTGCATATAATTTCATGAAAGGTTCTTGAAGATTAAAAGCTATTGTACCCAAGGATTGTATCCATTAGAATCCTATTACAACATCAACACCACCCATTGGAATGGAAAGCATTGGGCTATTCAATACATATTCTCCCATGGATAGCTTGATATTATGGCACTTTCCTAAGCAATTTATGGTTCCTCCACTTGCAACCATCACTTGACACTTTGGTGCTGGATATATGAATTCAATTCCTTGGCTATCTTACAATGAATAAAATTATGGATACTTCCCGAATAAATCAACACTATTACCTTTTTCTTCTTGGTATGCCCTTTTATCTTGATAGTTTGAGGAGTGGTAATTCCAGACGATGCATTACAAGATATGGTTGGATTCATTTCTTCTTTTTCTAGGGTTTGTTGCTGGTGTATATCCTCTTCTTTTGATGTTTCTTATTCCTTTTCTTCCTCCTCTTCACAATCTATGTAAAATAATTTCTTCTCGGCACACTTATGACCTTTACTGCATATGCTATCACAACTGCAACAAAGCCCTTTTGCTCTTTTTTCTTCCAATTGTTGTGGTGTCGACCTTGTAGGTTGTGGATGGCTAGGGGCAGCAACACTTCCATCTTTATGATTGTGAGTGGTAGGCTTCCTTCTTGCCATAATTTTTCTTTCCATTTTTCTTGCCAACCTGAATGCCTTCTCCAATGAATCTAGTTCCCAAAGGCAAACCTCATGTTGGATGTTATCTTTTAAAGTCTCTATGAACACATCAATGTTATGCTACTCTGGAATATCTTTTACCCTTATATTCAATTCTTGGATGTCCTCAATGTGAAGTGTTGCTTTTTATATTCTCATAATGTGTGATCATTTCATCTATAAAAATAGACCAAGCGACAATTTGTTTACAAGAGCAAAGCCATCGATACCATACAAACGGATTTGGTTCCAAATATAAAGTTGCAATGAGTACCTTTTGTGTGTTTTGCACATTATGGAGATAGAAAAATTGCTCCATCTGTAGTATCCATGTTCTGGGATCCTTGCCATGAAACTTACTCATATCGATCTTTAGAACATGGTGGTTCTTCGATCCAATGTTAGTGTCTATAAGATCATGATTAACAGTTATTTTTTTCTCATCATGAGATTCCTTTACTACCCTTTCGCCATTAGTAAGCATTTCTTGTAGAAACTTTGTCAAATCTCTCTTCAAATCTGTCTTCATATCTTCCATGCTTGTCTTCAAATATGTCTTCAAATAATCCATCTTAGCTTCCACACTATCCATCTTAGCTTCCACACCGTCCATCTTAGCTTCTACATCTTTCTTTAAACCATCCATCCTAGATTCTATTACTTTTTGTGCGAGTGACATTTTTTGCACTTGGTCTCGTAATTTTGATATATCATGTTGCATTTCTTCCTCTTCTTCATGAGTCATGCTACAGATTTCAGGTTGCTTAGTAGGCGTTTCCATTTTATTTCTTCAGGGCATCAATTACCAATAATAATGCTTCACTATGCCCTTTGAATTCATTGAAACTAATTTTTCAAATGAAGTCTATGCAAAAATAAATAAAAAAATTACACCATTTTTTTTCACTTTGTATGATCTTGATATTGAATTTTATGTATTTCTATAATTTTGGATCTCCAAGGTATAAAATTTCTTCCTACGGTAACCCCCTAAGTAATATTTTTAACTCCGCAAGTCTTATCAATATTGGATTCTCCAATGAAGAGTTATGCTAAATCTCTCACGATAACCTGAGTATAGACTTGTTCAGTAGAGAAAACTTGTACGACGTGCCATGGGTGACTGTTCAACCTTAGGTTCTCAAAATCATACCCAAAAAACTACAGTCTGTCCTCTTTCTACAATTTCTTACAAAAATTCAATCTGATGCCCAGAGAGAAAGTTATGACGATTTTCCCAAGGTGGCCTGTTTGGAATGTAATTCAGGGGTCTTCAAAAACCATAACTTCCTCAGATTATATCTCTGAAAATATAGCGAAACAGGATCTGAAATTCGGAGGCGAGGTTCAGACCGATTTACTCTCAAATGGGGTTTTTCTTTGGCTTCTGAAACTTCATAGAGAATTTGTTATAGCAAACACTCCACGATAACCTGATTTAGATGAAATTGTGGAGCTTGCAAAAACTCTAAATTCCTCATATCATATCTACAAAAATATAGCGAGAAAATATATGAAATTTAGACTCGAGGTTTAGCACGATTTCATCTCAAAAGGGTTTTTTTTTCTTCTGAAACGTCACAGAAAAAATGTTATAGCTAAAATTCCATGATGATGTGTTTGGAGCAGCAAAACCCTAGAATCCAAAGCTCTCATACCAAATGTTATGAAATGAGCTCACAAAAATATATAAGAGATAGATCAACGCCTTAGAATTTAGCCTCTTCGAGGGGGCAACCTCTTTTACATTACACAAATGAACAATTCATGGATGATACAAATAACAAAACCTCTTTTCTATATATAGTAGTCTAAGGGGTCACAATATAATCAAGTCGACCTAACAATAATAATAAAAAGACACAAAAATAACAATAGTGGGATTCTATGGGGCACAATAATAACAATAAGGGATACAATGATAATAGTAATGGGGGAATCACTAGTATTATAGGGACGTAACAAACTTATTTTATTCTATATATTCAAGGAATTTTCAAGGGGTTAAATTCATTTATACATTAAATTTAAAAAATAAAAAATTATATATAGAAAAAATTTAACCATAATCTATAGGTTGTTAAAGGGATGCAATCATTGGGGGTGCAATTTTTTTAAAGTTTTTCTACACTATAAAAAGGGTTTTCACCTCAAGCGATTTGATTTCTTTGAACTCTTGGGGATAATATGGATTTATATTAGTAGATTAAAGAAAATAAAAGTTGCGATTTAAAAAAAAAATATTAGGTCCCTATAATACTAGTGATGCCCCCATTAATATTGTAGTTGTATCCATTATTAATATTGTTGTGCCCCTATTGTCCCCATATTGTTATTACTGTGCTGCATAGAATCCCTCTATTGTTATTTTTGTGCCCTTATATTATTATTGTTAGGTCGGCTCGGTCATATTGTGACCCCTTAGACTCCTATATATAGAAAGGAGGTTTTGTCATTTGAATCATCCAAGAATTGTTCATTTATGTAATGTAAAGGAGGTTGCCCCCTCGAAGAGGCTGAATTCTAAGGCATTGATCTATTTTTCCTATCTTTTTGTGAGCTGGTTTCATAACATTTGGTATCAGAGGTTTGGATTCTACGGTTTCACTGCTTCAAATAGGTCATTGTGGCATTTTCGCTATAACATTTTTCTGTGACATTTCAGAAGCAAAAAAAAAAACCCTTTTGAGATGAAATCACACTAAACTTCGGGAAAGATAATAAGCTCTAATAATATGACAAAGCTTCTAAAAAAGGAACAACAAGGTGTAATTGCACAATTATGTTCGCTAGATGTTTCCACATCGAATTCATCTATTACTCCAAATCTCCAAAAAGCCTTGGACAATCATTCCAAGGTATTTGAGACTCCCAAAGGTCTCCCACCTATTCGTGATCATGATCATGCTATTCATTTGATTCTAGGAAATGTTCCTCCAAACATCAGGCGATACAAATATCCCTATGCCCAGAAGAGTGAAATTGAATGTATGGTTGCAGAAATGCTTGAGGCTGGTATAATTCAACCTAGCCAAATTTCTTTCTCTGCTCTAGTAGTATTGGTGCACAAGAAGGATGGATCATGGTGCATGTGTCTAGATTATAGGGAGCTCAACAAGGTCACTATTAAAGATAAGTTTCTCTTTCCTGTCATTGATGAATTATTGGATGAATTGCATGGATCAATTTACTTCACCAAGTTAGATCTTCGTTGAGGATATCATCAAATGAAGACTCAAGACATTCCAAAAACATCATTTAGAACTCATGAGGGTCACTATGAGTTTTTGGTCATGCCTTTTGGCCTTACCAATGCACCTTCTACATTTCAAGGTTTGAGGAATTCCACTTTCAAACCCTTCCTTATAAAATTTGTGTTAGTATTTTTTGATGATATACTAATCTACAGCAAGTCTTGGAAGGATCATGTTGAACATGTTGACAGGGTGCTACAACTACTGGAGGATAAACAACTATATGCAAAAAGATCCAAATGTTTCTTTGGAGTACAAGAGGTGGAATATTTGGGTCATATTGTATCTCATGAAGGAGTTAAGGTAGACCCTAGCAAAATTAAAGCCATTAAGGAATGGGAAATCCCCACATCCATAAAGCATTTGAGAGGATTTCTCAGGTTGATAGGGTATTATCACAGGCTTGTTAAGAATTATGGGAAAATAGCAGCACCTCTAACAACATTGTTGAAGAAAGATGCATTTTCATGGACTCCAGAAGCAACAAAGGCCTTCAAAGATCTTAAAGAGGCAATGTGCCAAGCACCGATCTTAGCTACACCAGACTTCACAAGAACCTTTATTGTGGAATGTGATGCTTCTGGAAATGGAATTGGTGCTGTTTTAATGCAAGATGAAAGGCCCATTGCTTTTGAAAGTCGTCCAATCAAGGGAAAGTATTTACACAAATCTATTTATGGGAAGGAAATGTTGACAATACTACATGCACTTAGGAAATGGTGACCCTACCTAATGGGAAGACTTTGAAATCATATACAAAAAAGGGAAGGAAAATGTTGTGGCAAATGCACTCTCAAGAAAGGATGAGGATGTGGAAGCATTGTTGTGCGCTATTTCTATTATCCAACCAGATTAGATAAATGAATCAAGGGAGGAATGGAAGAATGATGAAGAAGTGTGGGAACTTATTCGAAAGTTACAACAAGGTTCCAGTACATTTGATACATTTAGCTCGAAAAATGATTCATTATGGTAAAAAGAACGCTTATACCTCTGTAAGAATTCCCAACTCAAACAAAAGATTCTTCTAAAATTGCACACTTCTCCCTTAGGAGGGCACTCAAGATTTTTAAAAAATTACCACGAGGTTAAGAAGGAATTTTTTTGTGATGGCCTTAAATCGGATATTCAAAAGTTTGTGGCGGAATGTTTGGTATGCCAACAAAATAAAGCTAAAACAATTAAGACACCAAGTCTATTACAACCTTTATCGATTCCAAGCCAACGTTGGGAGGAGGTTTCAATGGATTATATCACAGGTTTACCCAAGTCTGAGGGAAAGAGTGTCATCATGGTGGTAGTTGATAGACTTACCAAATATGCACACTTTTGTGCATTATCACATCCATTTAAAGCCAATGTAGTTTCTACGGCATTTTTGGAAACAATTCAAAAGCTACATGGAAACCCAAAAATTATTATAAGTGACAGAGATCCCATTTTTACAGGAAATTTTTGGATAGACTTATTTTCTTGTCTTGGCACTCAGTTAGCTCATAGCTCATCTTATCATCCTCAATCGGATGGGCATACGGAGATAGTAAACAAAAGTTTAGAAGGATATCTTCGTTGTTTTGTATCTAATAAACAGACACAATGGGTCAAATGTTTGCCTCTGGCTGAATGGTGGTATAACACTTCCTTCCATACTCCAACAAAAATGACCCCATTTATAGCACTTTATGGATATCAACCACCATCCATCACATCATATTTAAGAGAAAATTCTAAGGTTCAAGCAGTGGAACATCACATCGAGCATCAACAACAAGTTCTCCAACTCTTAAAGGATAACCTCGTGTTGGCGCAAAATAGAATGAAACAACAGGCAGATCAACATCACAGTGAAAGAAGTTTTGATGTAGGTGATTGGGTATTCCTAAGGCTACAACCTTATAAACAAATGTCCCTCAAGCAAGCTAAGAAGGATAACAAATTGTCACCAAAGTATTATGGTCCGTACAAGGTGTTGCAAAAGATTGGTACTATGGCATACAAATTGGAAATTCGTGTAGCTTCTCGAGTGCACCCAATTTTCCATGTTTCATGTTTAAAGAAGGTTATAGGCGACAAGCTCCCAGTTCAAACAATATTGCGAGAACTTGACGAGGAAGGAAAAATTATATTGGAACCGGAAGCAATCATAGAAACAAGAACTCGACAACTATGAAATCGATCCATTTCAGAGTATCCCATAAAGTGGAAGAACTTATCCGCTGAGGATTCCACATGGGAGGATGAGAATTTTATACAGAATCATCTAGAACTACTCAAGTGTTCAGGACAACACTTTTTTGAAGGAGAGGGGCATGTTAGGTCCCTATAATACTAGTGATGCCCCCATTAATATTATAGTTGTATCCCTTATTAATATTGTTGTGTCCCTATTGTCCCCATATTTTTATTACTGTGCCCATAGAATCCCTCTATTGCTATTTTTGTGCCCTTATATTATTATTGTTAGGTTGGCTTGCTCATATTGTGACCCCTTAGACTCCTATATTTAGAAAGGAGCTTTTGTCATTTGAATCATCCAAGAACTATTCATTTATGTAATGTAAAGGAGGTTGCCCCCTCGAAGAGGCTGAATTCTAAGGCATTGATCTATCTATTCTATCATTTTGTGAGCTAGTTTCATAACAAAAAAATTGGAAAATGGTCATTTCATCTAATTACTTTTAATGTAAGTTTTCGAGTTTTTGGTAAGAATATAGTAAATCAATTTTCATTGTATCTTGTGTTTTGTTGTCTAAAATCAATTTTAGCACGTCTCGAAAAAATCTTAAAATTGAGAAGACACACAAAAATATGAAAAGTTAAATGGCAACTAATAAAATGGGTGGACTCTCCCTTTATTATATGTGTGTGGTACTAGAGCACTATGGCCATTATAAAATGGTGAAAAATTCAATGGACAAACCATTGAATTATTTATTATTAACTTATCAATTTTAATAAGAAATATTAAATTCGAATGGATCAAAAATTAATAATTAAATTAAATAATGATAGCTTTTTGAAATCAGAAAACTAGTCAACTAGATATTCAATTTAACTATGGATTTTCTCTAATCTATTTACTTATTTATATTTATGTTTTGTTTTGGTTTTTTCCAAAAATATTATATATATATGTTTCTATATACTTTGATTTCTTTGCATAAGAATTTATTTTTATTTTGGTTATTTTATCTTCATGTCTTTATAAATTATAAACCTCTATATTTTTATGACATAATAACTTCTCATATTAAAATGTTAAATAATGAACCATATAACAACTCCACCCATTTTTATGATAAAACATCCCATCTTTTACATATAAATATTATTTTAAAACAATTAAATTTTCTGAAAAATGAAAATAAAAGGTTATTGACTCAAAATTTTATTACTATTTCCCAAAAGAAACAATAAATTTAATTTTATATACACCCTTTAATTTATTAAAAAAAAACCAAAAAGACACACCAAACATAGAGAACTAATTAAACCCAAGCAAAATAAGTCATTTTCAAAAAAACAAGAAAACAAAAGGGGAAACTAGCAAAACATTTACATGATAACTGCACACTGTTAACCCACATCAGATGGATTCAGCGTTTGAGATCCAATCCAAATAGCCTCAGTCGCAATTTTTTAAATCCGCTGATAAGATGGTCAGTGGTGCTACTTTCCCCACGTACCCAAAACTCCATGTTTCGTGAAAAACAATACCATATCTTGGTGGTTGGGCGCATGTCTTCCCTAGGGGAGTTTTCACTTGTGAGCCATCCACGAGTATGTTATAAGCCATGCAATGTTTGCAGCTGTTCCTCACTTCCGCCACCACGAAGTCTTCTCTCACCATATAAAAAGGCGCGCCTCGCTATTTCTATGAAAATTAAACACACAACTGCTACTTCTATCAAATTAAACACACAATCGTTATCGGTCTCTCTCAAGTTCTATCCAAATACAAAATCTTTCTATTTCACTTGCCCCCGAGAACACAAATATATATTTCATCCATAAAGAGTTATTAGAATATTCTCTCTGGCCAAGGAGTTGCCAGCTGAATTTTCTTTTTCTGGGTTAGATGGAACCACCGAATTTCATGGGAAATGTTGGCTGAATTTTACCTCAATGTCAGTTGATATACCATTTTGTTTTTGGGTGTGTTTGTTTCTAAATCTAGCATTAAAAAAAGATTTGAAATAATATAAGATAGATTTGAATTGAGTGGATATGATTTAGAATCAACCAAATCTTTTTGAAAATCTACTGAATGAAGATTAACGAGAGAGAAATCCACTGCAATGATTAATATTCTCATATACAGTGCTATACAATGCTTAATTTAATGATAAATTGCGTTTGCATCCCTCTTTTTGTTTTTGTTTTTGTTTGAGGCTCTACCGAGGATCCACTAAAAGGCTATTTTTTCATGTACTTAGTGATGCGGTTATATTTTGAGGCACCACCAAAATAGAGGACATAATTTCTGTGAGAACTTAGCTAATGATCAAATTCTTGAGAGGTCATTCGATGTTTTTATTGATTTCAGAGAATAGGTGTGGTTGAGTAATTTAACTACGAGAACTGAATTCTTATTTTCTATCCAAGATTTGAATTTGAGAGATTGTGGAGCATTTTGAATTGAAATGTTCAATGACTAAGGATGTTTCATATAAGTCCATTTCCAAGATTTGAATTTGAGAGATTGTGGAGCATTTTGAGTTGAAATGTTCAATGACTAAGGATGTTTCATACAAGTCCATTTCTAGGATAAGAATTGATCATTTGGAAAATGGCTCTATTGTGAATTAATTATACTTTCCAACCTATGAATTAAGGATGAGTTAGCTAAAAATTTTATGGTTTGTTAAAAATGTTAGTATATGACTGAAATTAAGTTAACAATTAATTTAGATAAGTGTAAAGGACTTAATGAAGTTGCAAATTATAAGGAAATGTAAAGATCTACAAATGAGAAGAATAAGAACAAAAATCATTTGATAATAGAGTTAGGAGAGAGTATGGCCTACCTCTCTTTGTCCTTCCTCCAAGAAAGTGATTTCTTTTATTATTGAAATGCTAAACATTAAAATATTTGTTACATCACATAATCTTGAATATGTTACAAGAAGCCTACAAACTTGAGCTAATTTCCCCCCTTCTTTCTACCAAAAACTAGCCTCAAAACACCATGTCTACAAATTCAATTCAAGTACAAAAGAAACCTTTAAAACCTACATGAAAACGAGATCTCTACCACCACCATGTGGTATTGAAAAACCACTTAAAATTTTCTTGTGGCTACTACAAATTTGAGCTATAAAAACCTATTTACAAAAGGTTTACTGTCTTAAACTACACTCAAAAGGCCTTTGGCTCTGTTACAAATTTAATAGCGAAGTGTTAATTATTTTAATATTTAAAACATTGTGGGTCGATAGACCGAGGGTCTACACCACGAGTTATTGTCCATTTACTAATCCCGATAATATTCGAACCAATAGTATTACCAATTATATGTTTCTTGACCCTTGTTATAATGAAATTTCAATCTCTCCCATCACAATATAATTCATGGCACATTCTTTTAATCATCACGATAAGTTAAGTGGCATCGTTTTAAACAATAAAATCTTGTTCTTGGTGTTTTGCTCTAAAATTGGTGCATGGTCCAATGAAAAAAACAACATTACTCACTCACTGAGTGGAGTCAAACTCTTAGCCTTCTCACCGTTTGCAACCTATTTCCAACTTCATTTTAAATATAATTTTTTATCACAACTATACATCCTTAGCCCAATGGTTAGGTCATTGTCTTGAATGTGGGTAGGTCAGGAGTTCAATCCCATAATGACTTTGTACCTTCTAGTTCTTCCTTAAGTGCAATGCGGTGCCCATTGGCTAAGCCACATGGCATGTTCTTGTTGCTCCACTTCTAATAGAGACACCTACCTCTTGTACACCACATGTCTTTACATCATCCCCCAACCATGTCTTTCCACCTCACTACCACATTAGTTGCTACTAGGTTTCCATGTGTCAATGTCGGTGCCATGCGAGCATGCCACCTGTTTTGCAATGCCTCCACCTCACTAGAACATCAGTTGCTGCGAGGTTGCCAATGTTTCAATTGGGGTACTTGCCATGCAAGCATGCCTCCTATCTTACAATGCAAACTTGTCACCGTACACCTCTTTCCATGTGTTTCCACCTCACTACCACATTAGTTGCTGCTAGGTTTCCCTGTGTCAATTACCCTGCCATGTGAGCATGCTACCTGTTTTGCGATGCCTCCACCTCACTACCACATTAGTTGCTGCGAGGCTACCAATGTGTCAATTGGGGGACTTGCCATGCGAGCGTGCCTCCTATCTTGCAATGCAAACTTGTAACCATACACCTCTTTCCATGTGTCACCATAAAGCCTTCCATGTCACGGTACATACTTTCCATGTTTTCTTCCTACAATGCCATGTGGCACCCTTACTAACATTTTACCATGTGTCACCATTAAGCATTCCATGTCACCATACATACTTTCCATGTTAGCATCCTACAATGCCATGTGGCAGCATTGCTAACATTTTTCCATGTTCCACCCAAGATTAAGAATGTCAAAAATTCCTGGTACTAAACTCATTTTTGTTTGTTCAAGTTGCATTGGAATCACCTCATCAAGCAATTGGACATTTTCGACTATGTTTTGAGCACTTTGACTTTTAGGCTTTTTTTGGATCCTCCTAGATCTTTTTTTAATGGATATTTTCCTAAAAATGATCTTGCATGCACCCTCATCCATTTGTCAAAGGAATTGTGGATGTGATTTGACCAAAGGAGGCTTGTCGAGATAAATATTCAAGAAAAAAATAAGTGAGAGATAGTGAAATTGTTTTTCTTCTAGAGGGTAGAGATTCGTGGCCCCTAGGTGCCTCCTTTAGTGATATTTTATGTTGTAAGTTCTCAATCTCCTCATCGGTCTCGCTCACTATTTCTATCAAAATATGGAATCTTTGCCTCTCTCGCATTGTTATTTCTATCAAAACACACAATCTTTATCTATCTAGCTTAACTATTCCTATGAAAATACAGATACCTTTTTTCTCACACAAATATGAAGCACAATCTATTGTCTCAGAAAGGAGTTGTCAATTGTTTTTGTTTTTTGGCATTAGGCAAGGTGGGTGTAACCATCCAATTGGTTATTTATCATCAACTCAAAGCCTGTGGGGAAAAGTTTACTAAATTTTACCTCAATCTCATTGAATTTTGGTTATATTTTTGGATGTGTATTGGAACCAGAAATTTGAGTTGTAAAATATGTACAAATTAAGTGCTCCATTTGTATATGCATTCAAAACCTATTTTAAATAAATAAATAAATAATTATCAATCTCACAAAAGAAAAATATCATTGAATTCCAATGAAAATTTTAAAAACATAAAACAATAAGGCTTCTCAATATGGTAATGGATTATCATATTGTTCTAGAATAACTTGAAATAAAAATATTATTTTTAAGAATAATTTAGAAATTCATCTTAATATATGTCTATGCCCTATGCTTAGCACAAAATTCAAATTACATCCAAAATTTCCCTCACACTAAATTCTTCAAGTAGAGGGAAAGGCCCATATTTTATAAAGGATAGTAATTTGAATACACCATGTTTTTATTCCTTTACCATGTATACTAGTTAGAGGATTCCTAAATTTTGACATATCTTTACTTGCTTATGAGGCTCTCATGGAAAGTTTCTAATCTAACATGAGTATGGAGTTGTTTTATGGGCTACATTTAAGTTTAGTGCTAGTACCTAACATGAGTATGGAGTTGTTTTATGGGCTACATTTAAGTTTAGTGCTAGTGGGGAGGTGGTGCCAACTAATAGTGCTATGACTATAAAGTCTAGGGAGCTTGTTGTCCACTAAAATTTAAATAATCTAAGATGATTGGAGTGCATTTATCTCATCATCCAACATGTGTATCTCGTACCTCCAACTTATGGAAATTTCCATGGTGGAGGTCCAATTGGATGCCGAAGGTCCAATTGGATGCCGATTAGGCTTGGTGGAGATGAAGTTGGTTAATTTTCTATTGCACATCACCCATTTCCTTTGTTTGTATAAAACACTACCCTATTTGTTTCTATTGAGTTGATGGGCCATTTCGGTGAAGAACCCTCATACCTTTGAATGAAACTCAAGTTCATAGCTTTCAAGAGACTTCTTTGAAGAAAATAAATTGAAGAGTAAGCACAAAAGTAAGGCGTGATATAAGAGTTTCTCGATACCCCCAAGAAAATAGATGAAAGAATGATAAGTGGATAGAGAATCCTCGTGAACAATGAATTAGATCGGAATAGCCACCATAATAATCACCTCCATTCAACCTATCAAAGATGACAAAATCCATGAAATTACCGTGTATGTGAGGGATGGTGAGAGCAAGATAAGGAGCTTCATTATAGGCTCCACGTTCATGTGCTCTGACTATAAAGAGGAGTTAATTATGTAAGTGTCACAAAATCATATATTATAGAAAAGGTATAAGGGATGTTCCATAATTATTATGCTCATGTTTCATATCAACTCGTGCGATATCACCACTACCTTCCTATCCAATACGACATCTCCATCCATTGTCATGGCATGGCATGTGGGAACCCTGACGAGTGATTAAAAAACTAGCTTGTTGATGATGACTCGGTTGGTTTCCTAAAGTTTTTTATCCCCTGTTATTTCGATATAGCCCCTGTGAAGCTCAGTTACACTTTTGTGAGAATTTTCCATGAAAAATTCATAATCTTATTTTTTCAGCCGAACTAAATAAATTTTCGACCAAACTTTTATTTTAACTTTCAGTCCATTCAGGTTAACTCCAACCATTTAACATTTTTTTTTTTCAAAGGGAAAAAATTATTCAGCCTAACGAATGTATATATATATGACATTCATCGAACTGTTGCAGACTTTTTTGCAGTTGTTGGTGGAGAAATTGGTTTTCATTTGTTGTTAGTTGAATTGTTGTTGCTCGTTTGGCCTTTTGGTGCACTCGAGAAATTTCCTCTCAGTATGGTTTTTGTTTATTGTTTTCAGTTTTT
Source organism: Pinus tabuliformis (assembly GCA_031772625.1). NCBI lineage: Eukaryota > Viridiplantae > Streptophyta > Pinopsida > Pinales > Pinaceae > Pinus > Pinus tabuliformis. Next base: position 195,259,897 of record CM062815.1, read on the forward strand.
CATAATTATTAGATTGATTTTTATTGGTAGTTTGTTTGGTGTTTCCAGGATTGCTCGGTTGCGTGCTCGGCTGTGTGATCGTTTGGATGCCTCGACTCGTCTACCTGCCTTGGAATTGTCTGTGTGTTGGCTTATTAGGTACGCAGCCTTGGAATTGTCTGTGTGTTGGCTTATTAGGTACGCATTAATAGATATTTGGTTAAACCTTTTTGGTGAAAATTGTTGAGCAATCTCTAAAAGCAAAATGGTTGAGAACATAATAAATCATCATCAAAGAACAACATCTACATAACCCAAAACAATTATTTGTTACGTTGAAAAGAGAATTTATTTACCTGTAATTAATCCAACTTAACGTATATTTACAACTATACATGAAATTTAACTCAAATGTCTCAAAATCAAATTTACATTTTAATTTTTTTTACTTATTGTTGTTTTAAATTTTTTATTCACTCTAAAATGCATTTTTTTAAGAAGTGTCGCGATTACAATTGTGCGACATTAACCACGCTTGCATGCAGTTACGTTAGATGTTTCCTTTTCCACCAGACCAATTGCATCCCTTTGGTCTTCCTAAAATCCCACGATATTTGCGTAGGAGCTACATTCTAAACAAGGAGGGATGAGTGTGACCTAAAAAAAGTAGACATAGATGTTCTTGTTCCTGTTTTTCTCCCTACTATTTATATCTATTATTGATTTCATTCAGTGAGTTGGGGATGTAATCCAGGGGAAAGTTAGGGCATATCTATTGGTTTCGATAACTAAGTGATGTTTGGTTTCAAAAAGTCCGTTGAGATGTAATCTAGGGGAAATTTGAAGGATTTATGGTTCAAAAACTTGGAATAATTACCTTTAGACATGGGTTTTGCAATCTCATTGGCCATTCTTTCATAATTTACCAAAATAAATGGAGTGAATTTGATGGATTAGATATCCCTTGATCTTTTATCATGACATCTAAGGAAAATAAAAAATTGGATCCTTGGTCCTGTCATCCAAAGCGAAACATAGACTTAGAATTCCCTTTCTAAGAAAAATAATATTTACCATATTATTTAAAAAACAAAATCACAACAATAAAATGCAAACTAGAACTAAAGTTGACCATGTGTATCTTTTTCTTATCTTTTTTCAATTTCCATTCCCATCTTCCACATTTCAATCCAAAATCTATCTATATTAAGCTGAGAGAACAACATTTGTATCATTCCAATGGCTCTCTTTATAATTTGGAAATAATTTGAGCATAAACCAATTGTAGATTTTGGAATCTGGCAAAACAAAATTTCGTTTATTTTGGAATCTAGCAGATCAAAATTTCATCTACTTTCATTAGATTTCCTACATATTTCAGAATATGTTTATCTTTAATTAGATGTCCAATATATCTCAAAATTTAGAATTAATATAAAAATGATTAAATTTACAATTAACATAAAGATGATTATGAAAATAAAAATATTTTCCTTCCAAACTATTTACGAGAGTTTGAATATTTTCCTTTTTATTCAAGTAAAATGGACGTACATGAAATATATGTAGTTAAAATTACTGAGGCCATTATTCCATGACTACATATCAGGACATTCATCTAGTACAACAATAGTCCTACAAAAAATCAATATCTATGTGTAAATGCATGTAGAGTAACTTATCTAATTAAATATAGCTCCTTTGAGTGAGCTCTATACTATATTATTAACCATTTATCTAATATCTCTCTCAAATTCTTCTAACATAAAGAAGGCTATGAAACACCATTTAATGGAATGTTTTCTAAAAAAACAAATTTCAAATTAGAAAAATCCAATCTGAAACATTTTCCTTGGAAATCAGCAAATTCCAATCCAAAAATTTGGCCATGTGTGACGAGTTACAAAATGTCATTGCATATCACAATGGCATTGCAAGTGCTATTGGGAAATACAATGTATGCTCCATGCTTGAGGGCCATTATATGGACTCTCTTCCGGTTTAGCAGATTAGATGGACCAAATAGGATGTTGTATGAATATATCCTTAAAGATGATATAGGAACGTGTATGGTCACTTGTTTCCAACTAGTATCTATGTTTGCCTTGTAATTTTTGTCATGGGATTCTTCACTGTTCATCTAGTTTTTTCTATGAATTGCACTATCATTCGGAAGTGTTGGATGACCTAAACACATGGTAAAAGTTTTGTGTTGTAGGACTTCAGTCTGTGGCTATTAGGAACGTAGGTGAAACTGTTGTGGATCTTGAGCTCTTTTCACCTTCAATTATCGTCCTATATATCATCATGATGTGAGTTATCTCAAAATTCATTTTCTTCCATATTTTCATAATTGGATTTTGGTAATTGTTTTCAGTTTGGGAATTATATAGTCCTTTTAATTCTTTAGTATTCAATCTAAATAAAATTGGTAAAAGACAATTAGGTAATAGTAACGATAATGGTAGCAAGATAAATGCAACAAGGAAAAGGGCTTGGTCCCTTCACATTAACACATGTGAGCCACAAAGTACGTAATAAAGGTTGAATAAAGATACAATAGAAAATTTCCAACTTCAATTAAGGAGGTGGAACATATAAAAAATCTAATTAATGAACTTCTATAATTAATTTGTGTATGTAAAAGTGTACAGAAATAATATGGTTATTTAAAACCACTTTGCAATCACAGTGGAAACAAATCTTATTATTATAGGAAGATCCAATAGATTTGTTGGTTGGTTTGCAGGAACAACCCCACCAAGTTTAAAAACTTCAGCATCTTTTCCTCAGACACACAAATTCACAAGAAGCAAATCATTGTCTAAAACCTTGATACTATGGTTGTCAAGAATTAAATGATCCAAAACCTATGGTAAGCTCATCACACCTTCTGTAGCTACCTTTATGCCAAAATTATTTATATCCTTTCATAAATACCATCTCAGGGGCAACTTCTCCCATGTCCACGAGAGTTCCAAATTATATTGGTTATATAATATGACATTTTCCCATTTTCACAAATTTCATATTATTCTATTTTTATCACATCATGAGGGATGTTATGACTATTTGATTCCTTTCATTTAAATTTTTATTTAATATGTCCCTCAAAAATCCATGTGGTACACTAAAGCTCCATTTTCTTCAACTGCAATGGTAGGTCTTAGATATATTTTTCGAATGTCTTTATAATTTATTCCAATATTTCATCTTTGAATGAGATTTTCTATTCTTTTTAGTTTAAATTTGCTATAATTTTCTCAATTCTTCTCCATATGTCTTTATTTCATGTGTCTTTATTTCATGCATTCTCGGCAGATTCCTTATTTTCTGGAGCAATTTTGTCAGAAATTATTGTACTAAGAGGCCATTATTGACAACGTATGAGATATAACTCATTAGAGTCATTATTGACAACGTATGAGATATAACTCATTAGATTCTTCAATATTTTGTTTTAATTCTAGACCTTTTCATAGGACATTTGTTTTATTTATTTTAGTTTCTATATCATCATAGTCATCATCTACATGAAATTTCTCATGATCTTGTAGTTGTGAAGCCTTAATTTTTCCTTTAGTCAATGTGCCCTTCTCTCCAACACAATTTTTTATTTCAATGAAAAGTGTAAGAAAATTGAAGGAAATTTCTCTTCTATATGTTAAAAATCATAAGACACATTTCAAAAAAATAAAATCATAACAAGTCAAAATCCACAGAAACACCTTAGAAAGTATCAAGATGTAAGGTTCATTACAAAGTACTAGCATTCTATACCTTTACAAGAATTCTTCATAGATATAAAAAAATATTGTTGAATGTTATTCTTGTGCAAACTAATTTGTTATTGTTTCCTTTGCATTAGTTTTTTAATTTGGAAATCAATATTGGGAAATAATTAAAATTGGACTTTTATTTCTCCACTATCTATAATCAATTTCCATTTCAATAAAGAAGTCCTTAAACACAAGAGAAAACAACCAACGCAATTCCAATTTATATCATAAATCATGATACCATTTATATGTTGGAATGTTATCCATCAATCGATTAACAAAATTTACAAATGAAAAATATTCCAACACTAAAATCAAGACATTAAAATAAAGGGATAAATTAACACCATCCAAATCATAAGATTAATTGTGATCAACGCCCAATTAATATAAAATCAATAACATTCTTCATACCTTCAAAAGAATTAGTATTCCAAAATAGAGCAGGGACAAATCAACACATTACTTCGAAAAAATGAAACAAGAAGTTCCATCGAGAGAATTAATTAATCAAAACTCCCAGTGAAAATCAACCTATGATGGATTGATCTATATAAAATAAAAAATAAAAAAAATATTTTAGCACCCTAAAAATGATACTCTTTCCATTCTTCAACTGTGAGAATATTAAGTGAAAACACACATGCAAGAACAAAGACAGAGCATTTTCTTGATCATGCTTTGACAACAAAGCATCCATGAAGGGATAGGAAATGTCATGAAGATTATATATTTAACCCCACATAATAATATAATTGTAATGTTAATTAAATAAACTAAGGTACACCATCTCTACCATGGTTTTCTCGACCTGAATGGCATGAAAATAAAATAGAATAAGGCCAAGTGCAAGCACGGGTGGCATTTCACAAAATATATAACCCTTCGATGGCTTGAAACCCACATAAAGGTCATACCATGCAACAAAATAATTCACTGTGTTTTTCTTAAAGCTTCCAATGAAAGAAGAAAGAAGGATTTCATGTACTTGTGTTCCACAACCAGTCCTTAACCTCTCACAACAAGCTATAGTGGACTAAAAAGGGAATGGCTTCATTTAATGTATCTAATCTCTTCACATTAGTAACCACATAGGTGTTAATAAACTTTCCACCTGGCATTTCAATATTTGTGTAGTAAAAATAGTTCATTTATTTATTTGCAAAACACATTGTTATACTATTCAAATAAATTAGTAATGGGATTGCAATTCAATGTTCTTTATTCCTAAATATGGCTTGGACTCTGCTTCAACATTGGCAAGTCTTTTAAACTTTAGTATAAATCTTTTAATGATTCTTTAGGTGGTGTAAAACTAATGCAACATAGTAAGTTTATTAAATTGCCTAGGTTTACTATGAAAGAGAATCACCAACCTTTACACATATATTTAACTCGTAGGATAAGATATGCTTTCCATGGGTCTAGAAAAATATATGTTTTATTAGAAAATCCTCATGGATAGGAAATAAAAATGGATCCTTCGTGGCATGACCCTTGAGGTCCATAGATGCATATGTATTTATTACTTTTCATGGATAGTTTTTATAGTTAGGATTTCCTTTCCTTAAAATGGTTTACATTGAAATCTTGGGTGCATTAGGAGCATATTCTTCCTCAAAACACAAATTTAATAGATATATTAGAATTAAGGAAAATTCCTTTAACAATTTCTCTCAATATTTCTTGAATTGAACTAAGGTGTCCAATGTAGATTGGTGATGTGGCATCTCTCTTTACAATGGAACGAATGGATCTTCACATTAAACTATGGTATGAACCTTTTCATGATTTTTAGGTGTTGTAAAACTCATGGCCCCACTAACATGACATAGTAAAGGTTAGTTTACTAAATTTCCTAAGTGTAATAGGTGGCATGACCCTTGAGGTCCATAGATTCATAAGTATTTATTATTTTTCATGGATATCTTTCATAGTTAGGATTTCCTTTCCAATTGAATTGTAGGAGGGAGATTAGAGCATTGAGCTTCTATTCCTCAATATCATTTAATTACCTCCTACTTTGACTTATTCAAGTGTACATTCATAATATGTAAGTAAAGAAATTCCAATTATTTGAATAGCATACCCCCTTTGCGGTGGTTCGTCAAGTAGTTATCCCATAGGGGCTAATATATCTCACTTGATATCCTTCGATATGATGAGTAAGCTTTTATATATAGAACTATCAACACTAGAAAATCAAATATGACTCAACATATACACATTAGGATCTTATATGCATCTAAGGAAGCCTTGGGAAAGAAGACCCAACAGTCCATTTTGCATACCAAACTCGATGCACACACATAAGTCCATATAATGATTTCTTCTACATCATGTTTTAAACTCATCATATTCCTTTGTTGGTGTTAATCATCATATACAAGTGTGAGATATAAAATTTTAGGCTAAATCCTTCTTGTAATATTCCATCATTCAATCACAATAGATATTTATTTTTCATTATTCTCCCATAATCTAAGGAATTTTCAATAAAGAAATACATTATTCAGTTTATTGATTTTTTTTTAGAGGGATAAGAAGACACATTAAACATGGTTAAAAAATGGACATTATGCATAGAAGTTTCTTGTTATCCTAATCTAGGACAAGCAGTGATTACTTATCTGTTATACAATATTGTGAAGAACAATGTCCTTTAGAGGGAAAGGAATGTACCTGGAAGGACAACAAACATTGAATCATATTGTATTGCATTGATAGAAGAATTAGGAACAACTAGGGAGTATGGATCCAATGGGATTGTAGTCTTCACCAATTCTGAACTTGTGTGCAACCAAATGAAAGGCGTGTACCAATTCAAAAAGGAGAAGTTAAAACAATTGATTCGATAAGAAAAAAATATTTCTAGTCAATTTCAATCATTTAGCATAAGACTGTGCAAATGTTAATATGATGTCTAGTGATCTATTGTATGGGGCAATGGCAATTCAAGATTTTTGTGTGAAAGGTGAATTGGTGTCAAGAAGCTCTCCATCAAAATTTATTGAGGGATATTGTAAGATATCTTTGATATCTGTGTGTGTTTTTTTTATAAATGTGGTGTTTTTAGTGACCACATGATTCTTTCAATACTATACTAAGTGTGTTCCCACTATGTAAGCACAACTTGCTGAATCTGACTTGTGTTAGAAAATTTTGTATTTAATTCTCAAAATGTGCACTTAAACATTTGTGTTTTTAGTCTTGATTATATTTGAAATGAAAAATTTACACCAAATAATTTTGAAGAAACCATTGGATAGTTAATTTATTTGTCTTATTAATTTTTTGAATTCTTGATCCTTTTATAAGCAATTTTATGTATTTTTAAATGCATGAGATAACTTGGGATTTTTTAAAGATATATATATATATATATACATATATATACATATATATATATATATATATATATATATATATATATATATATATATATATATATATATATATATACATACATACATATATATATATATATATATATATATATATATATATATATATATATATATATATACATACATATATGTATACACACACACACACACATATATATATATATATATACACATATGTATATATATACATATACATACACACACACACACACACATATATATATATGTATATATATATATATATATATATATATATATTGAGGGCTTGGATCATCACATGAGCAGTTACCACCTAATTCTTAGAAGACTAAATGGGATATAGCATCAACTGAGTCTCATTCATTGACTTGATGGCGAATTTCTATGCATGTCGATGTGATTGGTCATGGATTGAAGAGAGTATAAGATGAATCAGGGGAGCGTGATCATTCGCTACATCATGATCATGGTATATATATGTTTACGTGCAAATTCTTAAATAATGTTTGTAGAATCATATGTACATACATATTGAATTTATTTTTTTTCAATTTAGATTTATTAATTTAATAAATTCCATATTTTTTAGGATCTTATATCATGAGGTCGAAGAGAGTGTCAGATCAACCAATGGAGGGTCAGCATTCAAATTATCATGATATGGTATATATATGTTTATGTGCATTTACTTAAATCATAAATAGGTAGAATCATATGTACATACATATTTTGAATAGATTTTTGTTAGTTTAACTTAATTAATTTATTATAATTTATAAAACAAATTAGAAGTATCTCTCACTATGTCGTTGCATGAGAGTGGTGGTGGTCAACAAGCTCAATCAACTCATGTACTTAGTGGTGATGGTGCTCAACTATCTATGGGTTGTCATGAATCTCAATCGAATCATCATGATCCTCATCAGTTTGGTAATATATATATATATATATATATATATATATATATATATATATATATATATATATATATATATATATATATATGATGTTAAAACAGATGTGTACATGTAAATTAATTGTATGTACATCTGTGTACACGCTTATCTTACATGTTTATAGATACCTTCACATGTTTTAAGATTTATGTAATTATATTGAAGAAGGGGGTGAAAATGTTGATCGAAGTCAAGTAGGAGAAGTAGGGGAATTCAAGAAAAAGACCATATGCCAATTACCACATATCTATGTGATATTCCTCATGAGATTCCTTGGGAAACAAATGTCCAACAATGTATGTTACAGAGGTTCATAGCTCATTACTCAAAATTGAAGAAAGATCTTATGATTTTGGAGCTCCCTACAAAGAGTCTACAAAGCTTTGAAATAGTTGTGCACTCTCTAAGTTCATTTCTTGATATTTACAAGAACCTTGGGACAACAGCTAATTGCTTTATATATATGATGAGGCATATAAATGAAACAATCATGGGTCCCGATAAATGGGTCGAGGTAAGTAGAAGGGTTATAAAAACACATGCCAAATCTAAGTTTAATTTCAACGAATGGCCAAAAAGAAAGATGCTCAAGGTGTAATATTTCAAACACCCTGAAATACCCCACCATTTATATGATAGGTTCCTTGCAACGTATGGAAAGTTGTCATGGAATCACAAGGTTCCACATTATTTTGCAAAATTATTTGATACAAAATTCGTTTTGGGTATGAGACCTGATTATACTCACCTTCCCTCTGAATTTTATGGTGTTGGGAGAGGTCATACATATGAACGTAAGGGTGCACTAAAAGCTACTGAATTGCCTAATCCTGTAGCACCTTTGGTAACTCAACCTCCACGTTTGGTAAATTTGGGGTTGAAGATGGATGGCAGTATAAATTGACAATGGACTAGAATTGATGTCAGTCTAAATCAATAGAGAGAACGAGTTGGTGCACGTGTTAATTTTGTATCTAAATCAGATGATGAGATAGATAGTATGTGATGGGACCAGCCCGTACTTATGTTTTAATACTATTATTAATAATACATCAAAGCTTTAATCAACGATGTGTGATTAGCAAATAATTCAGGATCATTACATATGATTAGGCTCTAAGCAGAAGATTATTTTGGATATTTGTTTGTTGGCATTTATGTCAGAACTTAATGGAGGTTTGCTAGTTGTACCCACTTTGGTTACTATTTTCCCACTCTTTGATGTTACCAGAACCCTCGATTCTTGGTCATTCGGTCATTTCTTGTTTTCTCTCTACGAAAATGCAATGAGGGTTTTGTGTCTACAACAAGGGTTTGCATGCGACTGTATTGAGCTTTGTAATGGCGCTTTATCTGCTCCTGGTTGTGGACTACTCTGCCTGGTTATCACTCTTCTCTGTGGACACTGCTATCCCTGTTATTTTTTAACTTCCTCTATGTAATTTACTGTGGTTGCATTCCTGGTTGATTTTCTATTGACTTCCCGTGGTTTTCAGATCGCGTTCACAACAGACCCTGTGCTCAGCTTTAACAGATTCTGGCAAGATAAGTCTTCTCCTTCCTTGCTACAGCTATCTGCTCAATTTTTCGATGATGCTAAGGGTGGCCGCTCCTTGTGAGCAAGACACCCACTTGTGTTTGCAACCCAGTTTCGAGCTCGTTCTGTCGATGCTAACTATCCTTCAGGTAAATGAAGTTAATACTCTTTCCTCCACTGTTTGTTATTGGTTCTCACACTCGTTTCTAGAATGCATTCACTAAATTTTCTCTGTTGTTTCTGCTGCAGGTTAGGGTTTGGCTCCAGGTTGAGTCGTGGCTTGGGTTCTGTCGATGAAACCGGTAGGGTCATTCTTTGCTATAGATTTTTCCATTTACAGTTTTGCTTCTCTAGTTGCTGGTTTAGTTTGCCAGTAGGTTAGAAGAATGAGAGGGTTGGTTCCTCTGTCTGTTGTTTCGTGTCCAATGACCTTCGGTTGCAACTTGTAATTAATTTTTTTTTCTTCTCGGCAGTATCGTAGTCATACAGGGTTTCAAACCCTAGTTTCGCTGTTTGTCATTGTCTGAGGAGTAGGTCACTCGATTTTGTGGTTACTAGTCTTACGCTTTTGATAACTATTATTTATTTTGATATTCCAACATTAAATCATATATAATGGAAACGAAATATTTGGTTACATATGGTTACCTCTGTCATGAAGGAATTCTACAGAGTTTGCATTCTATTTGCTCTCTTCTTTAGTGGTTGCTTGCGTCGTGGATCTAGAACTTGTATTGTTTGCTGGGATTACGTAACTTTGTTCCTTGTTAATGCTATGCTTCCTGTTCTCGTCGTTCGAAAATTAAGAACTCTGTCTCTGCCTATTAGAAAAAGATTGCTAGGAAATAAAGGAATGCATCTCTTTGTTTAATTTGTCATGCACAGTAATTAATAGGAAAAGAAATTGAAATGAAGGATTGCTTGCTACAGATGGACTCAGATACTCAGGGTTTTGATAATCGTTTTCTACTGTATTCTATTACTACTCTCTTGAATCGAACCTTTCCAGGATGTATTACATTTGGTTTTTGTACTGTTTGCCCACAGTTACCTGAACTATTTACAGTTATTCTTCAGTTGCTTTTCTTTCAATTACATAATTGATAACTTATTTCGGGTCTTCTTGTGCTGTAAGATATACAATTTACATATATATTTTCTTTTCTAAATGAAGAAAACAACTGTAAGATGAATTAACAATAAAAAGACACACAATGTCAGTAACGACCCTAAACTAACTATAATGTTCCTAGGTTCCCCCTAACTAATAATGAAATTAAAAGAAAACAAGTCTTTACACTCTGTTATGACCAATCAAACATAAAGAAAACAAAATAGTGATAAATCCCTCCACCTTAGCTAAGATCAACACCGGGTCGTGATGCCCTTAGCTCGATGCTCCTGCATCAGTATGAATATTGAAGAGGTTAAAGCATATGGAAAGGCTAGATGTGATAGTTGGAAAGACCTAACTGATCATGAGGAAGAGGACATGGGATCGATATGTGTTAATGTTTAGGGTGCAAATTTTAATATAATGTAATGTATATGTTAATTTTGATTCGCATACAATTTCTAAATTGTTTGAGATATAATCTAACACAAATGTATCATATGTTCACCATGTGTAGTTAAGTCATTTTTGAAAGAAAATTTAGATAATATCATAGTCCCGAGTTTAGGTTCCAATCAAGATATGTTGAGAGATGTTAGTGTTTCTCTAAGAGTTCATGTTGATACTATTATTTTAATTTTATTATATTGATATTATGAAGACATAATTGTAAAAGAAATAATTACGTATATGATTAAATTTTAACAAATTTTGATTCCATTAAATGTTCTCGACATAGCACCTCTCTCTTCCTCCCTATTAGGAGATCTGTCAAATATTCGCTTGTTAGAAGTATTGAATATTTCACTTTTGTTTTGTTATAAAATGAAGAAAGTTTCATTAAAATATGAGATCGCTATCTTATAGTTTTAAATTTTTTGAGTTTTAGGTTTGTGGAGACAATTTTCCTTCTCTAGGGACATTAGTGGTGGAGTCAGCTATGGGGATAAGATCATCTACACAATTTGAAAAAGTTGTTACACTTTTTCTAATATTGTGATTTTATGCATTTTCATGT